>JBCNJP010000003.1:40315408-40421865 GCA_039602395.1 Deinandra increscens subsp. villosa | reverse complement strand
GTTCGAGGTATTTCTGTAAGTCCTCGAAATGGAATGATGGCGGACAGGATTTTTATCCAAACATTAATTGGCCGTGTATTAGCAGATGATATATATATAGGTTCGCGATGCATTGCTACTAGAAATCAAGATATTGGGGTTGGACTTGTCAATAGATTCATAACTTTTAGAGCACAACCAATCGCTATTCGAACCCCCTTTACTTGTAGGAGTACATCTTGGATTTGTCAATTATGTTATGGCCGGAGTCCAGCTCATGACGACCTGGTCGAATTGGGAGAAGCTGTAGGTATTATTGCAGGTCAATCTATTGGAGAACCGGGCACTCAATTAACATTAAGAACTTTTCATACTGGCGGAGTATTCACAGGGGGTACTGCAGAACATGTGCGAGCCCCTTCTAATGGAAAAATAAAATTCAATGAGGATTTGGTTCATCCGACACGTACACGTCATGGACATCCTGCTTTTCTATGTTCTAGAGACTTGTATGTAACTATTGAGAGTGAAGATATTATACACAATGTGTGTATTCCGCCCAAAAGTTTTCTTTTAGTTCAAAACGATCAATATGTAGAATCAGAACAAGTTATTGCTGAGATTCGCGCGAGAACATCCACTTTGAATTTGAAAGAGAAGGTTCGAAAACATATTTATTCTGACTCAGAGGGCGAAATGCACTGGAATACCGATGTGTACCATGCACCTGAATTTACATATGGTAATATTCATCTCTTACCAAAAACAAGTCATTTATGGATATTATTAGGGGAGCCCTGGAGATCTAGTCTAGACCCCTGTTCGATCCACAAGGATCAAGATCAAATGAACGCATATTCTCTTTCTGTTAAGCGAAGATATATTTCTAACCCCTCAGTAACTAATAATAAAGTGAGACACAAAGTTTTTAGTTCGTATTTTTCTGGTAAAAATCAAAAAGGAGATAGGATTCCTGATTATTCAGAACTTAATCGAATGACATGTACTGGTCGTTGTAATCTCAGATATCCGGGCATTCTCGACGGGAATTCTGATTTATTGGCAAAGAGGCGAAGAAATAGAGCCATCATCCCACTCGACTCGATTCAAGAAGGCGAGAACCAACTAATACCTTCTTCAGGTATCTCAATTGAAATCCCCAGAAATGGTATTCTCCGTAGAAATAGTATTCTTGCTTATTTCGATGATCCTCGATATATAAGAAAGAGCTCGGGACTTACTAAATATGAGACTAGAGAACTGAATTCAATCGTCAACGAAGAGGATTTGATTGAATATCGAGGAGTCAAGGTATTTTGGCCAAAATACCAAAAGGAAGTAAATCCATTTTTTTTTATTCCCGTGGAAGTCCACATTTTGGCCGAATCTTCTTCCATAATGGTACGGCACAATAGTATTATTGGGGTAGATACACAAATCACTTTAAATAGAAGAAGTCGCGTAGGCGGATTGGTCCGAGTGAAGAAAAAAGCAGAAAAAATGAAACTGATAATCTTTTCTGGAGATATCCATTTTCCTGGAAAGACAAATAAGGCATTCCGATTGATACCACCGGGAGGGGGAAAACAAAATTCCAAAGAATACAAAAAATTGAAAAATTGGCTCTATATCCAACGAATGAAACTTTCCAGGTATGAAAAAAAGTATTTTGTTTTGGTTCAACCTGTAATCCCATATAAAAAAACGGATGGTATAAATTTAGGAAGACTTTTCCCGGCGGATCTCTTGCAGGAAAGTGATAATCTACAACTTCGAGTTGTCAATTATATCCTTTATTACGACCCAATTCTTGAAATTTGGGACACGAGTATTCAATTAGTTCGGACTTGTTTAGTGTTGAATTGGGACCAAGACAAAAAGATCGAAAAGGCCTGTGCTTCCTTTGTTGAAATAAGGACAAATGGTTTGATTAGATATTTTCTAAGAATCAACTTAGCGAAGTCACCTATTTCATATACCGGAAAAAGGAACGATCTGCCGGGTTCAGGATTGATCTCTGAGAATGGATCAGATCGCGCTAATGTAAATCCGTTTTCTTCCATTTATTCCTATTCCAAGCCAAGGATTCAAGAATCCCATAATCCAAATCAAGGAACTATTCATACATTGTTGAATCGAAATAAGGAATCTCAATCTTTGATCATTTTGTCATCATCCAATTGTTCTCGAATAGGCCCATTCAACGGTGTAAAATCTCCCAATGTCATAAAAGAATCAATCAAAAAGGACCCCCTAATTCCAATTAGGAATTCGTTGGGCCCCTTAGGAACAGGCTTTCCAATTGATAATTTCGATTTATTTTCCCATTTAATAACCCATAATCAGATCTTGGTAACTAACTTTTTGCAACTTGACAATTTTAAACAGATTTTTCAAATGAAATGTGCTGATAATGAGAATATGTCAAAAGAAAATGTGAGTATTTTAAAACAACTGAATATGTAAAAGAGGCAGATAATGAGGAATCCAAATCTTATGCAAATTGTGAGATGTCTGATAAAGTTGGATGTTCAGTTCTGACAGATGTTCAGTTGCAAAAAGATAACAATGAGTTAGTGAAGAAAGTTTCTAAGCTGACTGAGGAAAATGATTGTTGAAAGAAGTGGAGAAATGAAAGAAAGAAGCTAAGGAGTTGTAGGAGATTTTGATGCTTTGTTTGAAAATTCAAAAAAATAAAGTTGATGTTCTTGACAAGACATGTGATGAACTTGCTGCAAAAGCTGTGAATTTTTATAATGAGAACACAATTTTGGTTAAAGCTAAAGCTGAATTGATTGAAGAAAACGAGTTATTGAAGAGAAATGTTGAGATTTATAAACAAAGATGGGAAAAGGTTATTCAAGAGACACGTAATGCTTAGAATCTCATCATAAGAAATCCATAGCCATCTTGGGTTGAGCTTAAACCCAATATGAGACTCTCTCTCTCTCTCTCTCTAGAATGTGATAGCTCACATCACTCTCAAAGAATCATCGCTAAATATTCATCTCTTCTTAAATGAAGGGGTAACACTCTATTTATAGTGAGAGCCCTTATGCTGACTAACCCGCTAACTAGTGAATACAAATTATATGAGCAAAATACAAATAAAAACAACTAAAACAGATATTAATTAAATCAAAGTTGATTTAATTAATATGAAGCTTGACTAGCTCGAACCGATCTTCCGTTGACCGTTAACCCGAACGGTTGACTTTTCTAGAGAATGTCTTCGGTCCAAACTTGCAAACTTCGATCATCACAACCCGCGTCTCTGAATCAAATCACAATGGATTCTTCAGTCGAATGCTTCGGTAAACAGATTTAATGGCGTCAATCACAATGATAAATAGTTCCAAGAAATTCCCCCTTAACTAATGCTTTCAAATCTGTCATATTGTTGAAGAATCGCTCTGTCACACATCTTCAATGAGAAACTGATAAACCGAAGCTTTCTTTCATAGAAGTTCCCCTTCTATATAAACTTCTCCAGTTCTCGTTTGACGTGTCGGTAACAATACTGAAAATGCCTAATCTCGGAGTCCAAAATCGTAACAAACCGAATCATATAAATCAATCAAACACTAAAAATGCTCCAACTCCGGATAATTGGCCTGATAATCCAAATCCATAAAAATTCCCTGTATTTTTATAAATATCTCCAAAAACATCCAATCGGAAGCGTAAATATCAGATGCAGAGAGTCGAACCGTTCCGCTCGGTTGCCTAGAGAAACTAAATAAAAAATCCTAAAATCGGACAATCTTGTGAAAAACCGAAAGCCGGATGCTGACAGTTGTGAATGATCCATAAATACTACACTTCTTGACTGAGGGTTGGATGAAATAATAATGTTCGATTCGATTGATGGGCGAAAAACGTCACGAAAAATGTCACTTAAATCGAGAAATGTGTCAAATCGGAGAAAATCTGAGATCCCGAGCGTAAAATAATCATAACCAGAGTCTTCGTAATTTTGGGTGATGAAAAAACGAGCTCGAAAAAATATTTCGTGAAGATTTCTGAGAATTATCGATGAAAACGACTCAATTCGGAAAAATATGAGAAAATCCATCATATTTCTTCAAGTAACGGCCCCTCGTGATATTTAACGAAAAAATTCCAATAATTTATCTGAGTTTCCAGTTAATTCGGTTAGATGACATCAGTGCTGCATCAACAAAAATAAATCGCGAGACATAATGAGAAAAACTTCATAATTAACCGAAGATTGAAGCTAATCCGTCAGTGGTCGATAGCTAACGAACGTGTGACGTCAATAAATGAGAACCCCAATAAAAATAATCAGAAAAATCTATGACCAACGAAAATTTTGTAAAATCTCGCTAGGTGGCGTTAGTTTCGTTTAATACTAATAAGAAAAAACCCCGCATTTAGCGAAAAATGCTGAAATATTTATTAGTGGTGATAAATCTCCCAAAGATAACCATAATCCGTGTCAAATCTCAACAACCAATCAGATTTCAGTTGGCAAAGACCACAATCCGTGTGACTAGAAATTAGCCAATCAAAATTTAGCTTATCATCAGATCTACGGCCAAGAAAAATGGGATCCAAGGGCTGTAATGGACTGCTATGTGTGATAGTGAACTCTCCAATTAGAAATTGGCAAGGGATTGCCATCAACGGCTGCGATCAACAAAATCCAACGGCAAGAGAGCGTGATCCGTGTGAAGGATCTTTCGGCCAATCAGAAGGCCACCACATTAAGCTATTCAATGGCTTTCTTGAGCAGCCTGGGGCCCAAGCTGTGTTCTCTTGGACCAATAGGAAATCGATAGCGCATGAAGCATTAACAGCTCCTATAGACGACGGGTCCCACTTCCCTTCCATGCAGCCAGTAGGCTTTCGACGACAAATGAATGTGTCTAGGGTTGACCAAAGTTAGACAACAAGAAGGAGAGAGAATGTCTGCATCAACATTCCTTTCGGACCAATGAGACACTGACACGTCCATGTCTTCCTCAAATACGTCCACAGCCCTCGTAACCCTTTTAACAGTCGGCGGAGAACATGACCCTTGCTGGAAAAGCGTAAATCCTCCATAACTTCCTTTAAACTAAATTTTTTTTGACAATTTTAGCTCGTTGAACTCGTAGCTACATCCTATACACATCTCTACGATCAGAATTCACTGAAAATAACTTGAACGAAAACCCAAAATAAGATCGTTAAACAAAATCATATGAAACAACGTTCTTAAGGGCTAACATGATCATTAAAGGTCAGTGAACATCGTTAAGACAACAAACAAAGTCGTTAAGGAGCTAACAACGTCGTAAAGAGTTTGCCGGAGAAGATTGTTAAGCTAAAGAAGGTCGTTAAATGCATCTTCAACACCAGACAAGATCGTTAAGAAGATTTTCAACCTCAAACAAGGTCGTTAAGACCATCTTCAAGCCTCAACAATATCGTTAAAGGCTTCTTCAAATCTTCAAGAAAACCCAGAAAAATAGTGATGAACATCCCTCTTTCGTCCTCGATTTAGCCCAGAAAAACACTTGGAAACCTTAGATTCACGTAGATTTACCATCCACGATGACATTCTGGCCAAAAAAATCCGTAAACAGCAACAAACATGGATCGAATCCGGCCCAAAATATGGAAAAAACAAGAACTCGAAGAACATGCAGTTACACCGTCAGTGTGTCATTCCAGATGCGCTCAAACGAGCTAGATTTAGACAAAACCAATGCTTTCAATGGTTCCGGAATGCGTTTTCCCATCAGATTTATGCTTCGTTTCATCAAAATCCATTCAATATTTCACCGAATCTCAAGAATTAAACCCGAAAACTTCAAGAACACCAAAAAACGTGAAAAACTCACTGTTACGAATTTTATGCTCAGATCTCCATTTCTTTAACTGATTTTACACATGGAGCATGAAATTACATCCAAATGAACCCAACAACATGAATCTATCATCATATTCATCCAAACAGCTCAAAAAATGAAGGAAAAAAAAAGAAAAAGTCTCATAAGCGAATTTTCAATCTTGAGCAACAAAGTTGAAAAAAACCCAGATCTGAATGATCAGATTGGTCGTGAGACATAATTTATCGGTACTCGCTCTGATACCATGTGTTAGGTCTTCTTACACCCGAGAATTTCACAAGTACGAGATTAATCGAGGCGGAATTCAAGTTTGATCAAGAAGCTCAATCACACAATCAATGAACAACACGAAGAACACAATATATAATTCTCAATGTTTATTGCTATATTCAAGATCACTCAAAGGTTACAAGTTTTGAGAGAAAATATGAAGATTACACCTTGAAAAACACATACATAGGCTACCTCACCAACATCTCATCTAACTCTCAAATAACCTAAGTGTTTTATTTATATAGCAACAATAAAGAATAAAACAAAGTTAAACAAATTAAGCTATGTTTGAGGTAAACAACCCGCCCGAGTCGGCTCGGCTAAAACCGACTCATGTGTCGCCTTGAGCATTCTTAAAGATGACTTGACGAAGACTTGAAATAATTGAAGTGAACCCGAATAATTCATTATGGCAGTCACATTGTGTCTTAGACTTATTTTTTTTAACGGCCAACGAATGCCCCGAAAAACCCGGGGACTATTTACACCAGTTGAGCTCATTCCAGGGAAAATCCACCTCCGCGAGCGGCCGGGTGGTAAAACCTGGGAGCTCAAGGATCGAACTTGTGACCTTTCAGCCCCAAATCTCCCCTCATCGCCAATGCCCCTTCGAAAGTGTTGCCCGTAAGAATCGAACCTGTGTCTCAAGTAGAGAACACAGGCTTCCTACCACTACACCACAATGCATATGAAAATGAACACCCGATCACATAACCGAACACTTAACTAATTTAGAGTTAACTGTTAAATATTGAGTTAACTGTTAAATATTGTTAAGGTTGTTAACCTTTAAATCCACTAAAATCCTATTAAATCAAATCAAATTAATAGATAAACTAGGCTGATCCACAAATGCATTTGATTCAAATGATATTGGGTCCCACGAGATTATATAAGAACAGACAAACGAGATTGTGAATCCAAAAGAAGATCGTATGACTTTTGTTAAGTCAAACAACTTATTCGCTGGTCAATAGGAATCAAACACGTCCTCATCTTCTTTAAGCACAACACAAATTCTTTCTCCCTCTTCGCGATGATAATCAGAAGACACACAAATTCGCCAGCGACTTTTCTAGTTCAGTTTCCGGTCTATATTCTAGGCGAAACACAATACCAAAACCATCACAATGCTCCTCTCGATGTCACGATCACAATGAGGCTAGGTTCGACCACCGGGGCTCACCGACTTGAAAACCCGCAAACACCCGAACAACATCGTTAAGCCTTGAACAACATCGTATGAGGATAACTCTATAATAAATTGGTGGCTTATTCTCCCCCACAATTCTCATCTTTTACCAAATTAAACATTTATTAGTTTCCTAATTTCGTTTTGGTTCTTTCCATGTTTTCTCTTCCGTTAAGCCTTTTTAAAGATTGACTATTGTTTTTTTGGGAAATATATTTATCCACCCTGTACGCAAGTTTGTAACGAAAAATAATAAAAAGATCAGAATAAATTCTCTCCATTTTTTCTTTATGGTACCAGAGCAGGTTTCTATATTGCTCAACGAACGAAACCCATAAGCACCCCCTTCTCTCATCGAATGAAACTCATAAGCACCCCTTACTCGACCAGAATCCATGGAGGTGAACATGACAGGTAAGTCTAGTCAAAGGGACGGTTGGATTATAGACTGTAACACCCCAAAATCTAAAGGTAACAAATATATATGTTTTTATATATATTTTTTTATATGTGAGAATATGTGTCGTATATGTGTTTATGTGATTAACATGTTAATATGTTAAGAAATGCGTAACAATAAACTATGCATAAGGTAAGTGTTTATCGGGTTAGATTATTAAGAAAAATTACATGTTTATATAAATATATGTTATTTAAAGGATTAGTCACCATGCTAGGTGTCAATTCTCATGATTAGTCACCATGCTAGGTGTCACTTCTCATGCTTAGTCACTAGGACACTTGTAAGAAGCATGTGAGACACTCTTAGCTATAAATAGACCATGGATCCATCCATTTTTCCTTGCTAATTCACATAAAATCAACCTAAAACCTCTAAGAAACCTCAAGAACACCAAGAACACTCTAGCTTGCATTTTTGAAGATTCAAAGGGAATTAGGAGCCCATCTTCTGGAATAGATCAATTTAAGGTATGTTTAACATAAGCCTTCAATTAGTTTCATGATTCATAACACTTAGATATGCCTTTTAAGAATAATGCAAGATTAAGGTTCTTGAACATGTTTTGTTGAGATTGGGAGTTCTAGTGGGAATCATGGGTTGAAATTTGGTATGAGCCTTAAAATAAACATGTTTTAAGAACGCCTTAAGTTAGTTCATGTTTAAAGAAGGTTTGGTATGGTTTCACCATGTTGGTTTATCAAGAACAAGTAAACCAAGAACAAGAACATAAACATTGGTGTTTTGATCATAGTAATTCCGCCTCCTGGTCGTGATAACGCCTATACGGTCGGTCATGATCATCACCAAACTAAAACACAAATATGGTTGATATCTCATAGTAATCCCGCCTCCTGGTCGTGATAACGCCTATACGGTCGGTCATGAGAATCACTCATCAAGGACATAAAGGCTTGGGCAAGGGTAATGATATTCAACAAAAGAACATAATTATATATATGTACTAAGTATATATAAGTTAAAACATGGGTTTTGATAAAGTATTGAATGTACCGAGTTACTCGGATATCTAGAAGTTGGTGCGGACTGGAAGGGTGGCGCCTGTACACTGGGGTTTCTGGCATAGTGGCGTTGTCGCATAAATTCCAACTAGGAGATGGCATACGCTTCACTGGGC
This sequence comes from Deinandra increscens subsp. villosa, assembly GCA_039602395.1. Taxonomy (NCBI): domain Eukaryota; kingdom Viridiplantae; phylum Streptophyta; class Magnoliopsida; order Asterales; family Asteraceae; genus Deinandra; species Deinandra increscens. Next base: position 40,412,965 of record JBCNJP010000003.1, on the reverse strand, counting down.
GATCCCAGAGTGAGCGTTTACTTATAGGAATGCACCTCTTCATAAGTATCCCTAAAATAATATTTTTTTCCCATAAAGGGCAAAACGGTCATTTTTGACAAATGAATGTTAAACCAACAAGTGGTTGGGTTTGGGTTAAAGGGTTAGTCTTAATGACCATTTGTAATCTCTAGGATGTCTTTCTAGGGAAATCACGTTAAAGCAAGTTAGATTCACGAAGGAATAAGCCAAGTAACTACTTCGCAACCTAAGGTGAGTTCTATGAGCCCTGTTTTATATTGCTTAAATGCTTTAAACTGTTTTGGGCTGATATACATAACGTCTTGTGTAAATACTTTCTACTGTTTATAAAGTATTGATATATGTGAAATGTTTACGATGTTACTTGCCTTTAGTGATTAAGTAATGAAAGGATTAGTGGAAAGTAGGATTACTAGGAAGATGTTTTAAATCAGATGATTAGACGTCTTTAAGAGTAGTAATCCACCAGGGAAAGTAAGATGTCCATTAACAGGGTTCTATTTAGCTAAGTAGAACATGTTAAGGATGGTAATCAGTAAGGTCACAAGGGTTGTCAAGTATTAAGTGGGGGCTTCTGAAATAGGGAGTTTTATAGTGTTTTTCCTGAAGTGTCGGCAAAGCAGGAATGAAAGACCACTATCATGTGAGGATCAAACAACACTATTCCCCGAGATGGTACTTGAGACGAGAAGTGACAAAAAGATACATTAGGACAGGTTCTTAATGTGAGGCGAAGATGATAAGGTTATAGAAGGCTATTCTATTCACGAGGTTTATAGAATGATAGGGTAGATGTAATCTACTAAGTATATGGATGATTATGTGTAAGCCTATGATACTTTATGCTTAATTGTCTGTTTGCAGAAATGGTTTGATTGACCCAAATAGTATGTGTTCGAAAGGTAAAGTTTTAAAAACTTAGAACTCACCAGCGTAAGCTGACTTGTTAAGTTATGTATGTCAGATGAGGCTGGACCATCGGATCGAAAAGGGAAAGCTGAGATGTGAGTAGGAACTAGGGGGCGTACACTATCAAGACAATGTCAAATTATCAAGAGAAGACATTTTCAAAGACTGGCATGGAGATATTTTTCTCTTTTGTATTTGTCTCTCTTACTATGTAATACTTGGCATATGAATAAAAGTTTTTATTTCCGCTGCTTTAGTTATCTCTGTTATACCTTGTGTTCATGAGTAAATCCGATGCGTGACCGCTCCTAGGGCCAAGTCTGGGAGTGGGCGTCACAAGTTGGTATCAGAGCCTTGGTTTAATAGATTTAGATACTATTGCAGTGTCTAGACTTAAACTAGGACTCTGGGAAGGCCAAGGAAGATGAGACAAATGCCAGTATTGATAGTTATGCCCATAGGTAGAACGTTGCATTACGAACATAATAGACTGGATTTAGAGTATATGGGTATGGGAAATACCCAATTGCAATTAGCTACTGCAATTTGTTATTAACTATATAAGTATATCTTAAATACTGGTTTTTATGAGGCCAAGTGCGAGATAATTCATTTGACGATAGGATACGTTGTCAATGGAAGTAGGAACTTAGGATGTGGACACAAAGGATGCATTTGAATAGATGTAGCTAAGTTTTGAAGACATTATATACAAATAAACGTATTGACGTCTGCGCTTATCTGTTTATCATGTATTCAAAACTTGGAAACTCTACGTCACATAAATCCTAAAATGTCACTCATCTTAATGTAGGAGATGGCTAGAGGAACTCATGGAAATGACAACGACGATAGAATAGTTAGGAGAACCACGCGAGTGAATCCCGAGCCTGAAGCTAACGTCAAAGCTAATACGTTCACTAGCGAACAAGTAGCGACTATTATCGCGCAAGCAATAGCCCAAATCCAAAGAGGCGTTGGTGGAGCCAACGGGAGCTGGAGGAGGAGGAAACAACAACGAGAATTCATTAAGGCTATTGAGCCTAGAACGTTCAAGGCAACAATGAATCTAAGCTCCAATCTCTATAGTGAGATGTTCGGAGCAGGAGGTATACCAGAGGAGTCTAAGAGAAGGTGGACGGAGACGGCTGAAGGTTCGAAGAAGAATGACGGGGGTCACCGCAAAAAGCAAAAGAATGGATCAAATGGCAGCAAACCCTTGTGTAACAAGTGTAATAAGAATCACTATGGAGAGTGTAGGACAGTAACAACTGGCTGCTATAAGTGCGGGAAGGAAGGTCACTTTGCCAATCGTTGTTCTGATCCAAGGAAGTGTTTCGAGTGTGGAAGCCCCGATCATATCAGGACAAACTGCCCCAAGTTGGTGAAGAATTCAGAACCACAAAAGGCGAAAGAGGCTCCAAAGGCGAAGGGTAGAGCTTATACCCTGACTACCACCGAAGCCAAGATAACACACCATGTAGTTTCAGGTACGTTTCTCATTAATAATGTGCATGCTTCTGTGTTATTTGACTCCGGTGCTAGTAGGAGTTTTGTTTCGCATAAATTCTGTGAGCTTTTTGACAGACCAACTGTTAGGGCTAATAGACCTTTCGAGGTCGAGAGTGCCTCAGGGAAAAGTATTAGGATTATCGAGGTAGTAGATAACTGCTTAATAGAGTTAGAAGGGTACAAACTACCTATTAAGTTATTCCCTATGGCGTTAGGAGGTTTCGATGTGGTATTAGGAATGGATTGGCTTGCAGAGTACGATGCACAGATTATCTGTAATCAAAAGAAGGTTCAACTTCGAGTGCCAACTGGGCAAATCATATCCATTTATGGAGATCGTGATAGCTCAGCAGTAGAGATCATTTCAATGATCAAGGCGCAGAAGTTCATAAGTAAAGGATGCAAGGCATACCTTGCTTATGCTATTGACTCAAGAATAAAGACTAAGGAGCTAAAAGATGTGCCGATAGTATGCCAATTTGCAGACGTGTTTCCAGAAGAACTACCTGGCATCCCTCCCGATCGAGAGATAAAGTTTAGGATCGACTTAGTGCCAGGAGCCTAACCCGTAGCGAAGTCACCTTATAGGTTAGCTCCATCAGAGATGAAAGAGTTGATGTCACAATTAGAAGACTTGCTTGACAAAGGGTTTATAAGGCCAAGCATCTCACCTTGGGGTGCTCCAGTGCGTTTTGTCAGAAAGAAGGATGGAAGCATGAGAATGTGCATCGACTATAGGGATCTAAATAAGCTAACCATTAAGAATAGATATCCTTTGCCTAGGATCGACGATTTATTCGACCAGCTACGAGGAGCAAGTTGGTTCTCTAAGATAGATCTAAGGTCAGGGTATCATCAGCTTAAGATTAGGGATGAAGATATCGAAAAGACAGCTTTTCGCACGCGTTATGGTCATTATGAATTTCTGGTAATGTCATTTGGGTTGACTATGCCCCTGCAGCTTTCATGGATCTCATGAATAGAGTGTATCGACCTATGTTGGACCGATTTGTAATTGTGTTCATAGATGACATTTTAATTTATTCCAGGAATGAGCAGGATCACGCGATGCATTTAAAAGAGGTTCTAGAGACTTTAAGGAAGGAAAAGCTATATGCCAAGTTTTCAAAATGTGCGTTTTGGCTTAAGGAAGTCCAGTTCCTTGGTCATGTGATAAACGCGGATGGCTTCCTTGTAGATCCAGCAAAGATTGAGACGATAATGAGTTGGAAGCCACCTAAGACGCCTTCAGAGATTCGTAGTTTCTTAGGACTTGCCGGCTATTATCGTAGATTTATTCAAGATTTTTCGAGGATTGCAACGCCACTGACTAAGCTAACCAAGAAGGACACTAAGTTCTTATGGGGACCTAGTCAGCAGAGTGCGTTTGAGGAGTTAAAAGCCAGATTGACTCAGGCACCGGTATTATCCTTACCAGATGGGTCTGATGATTTGGTAGTATACTCTGATGCTTCTTATCAAGGCTTAGGTTGTGTTTTGATGCAGCGGGGCAAAGTCATTGCCTACGCATCAAGGCAACTAAAACCTCATGAGACAAACTATCCAACTCACGACTTAGAGTTGGCGGCCGTTGTGTTTGCTCTCAAGATATGGAGGCATTATTTGTACGGGGTAAAGTGTACCCTCTACACTGATCATAAGAGTTTAAGGTACTTCTTCGAGCAAAAGGATCTTAATATGAGGCAGCGTAGATGGTTAGAGTTGATCAAGGATTACGACTGTGAGATTATGTATCACCCAGGTAAGGCCAACGTAGTGGCCGATGCTTTGAGTAGAAAGGAGGATTATCCTCCAATCAGGGTGAAGTCATATAAGTTAGTCATTACTCCTGATTTTATGGTCCAACTTCGAAGAGATCAGTACGAGGCATTGAAGGACGAGAACGTCAAGAAGGAAAGGATGGTAGGACAAGTTGGAAGCTTAGTAGAAAACGAGTTTGGAGTTAAGACTAGGTACGGTCGAATGTGGGTACCGCTTTTCGGTGAGATTCGTGGTAAGATCTTAGATGAAGCTCATAAGTCACGCTATTCAATTCATCCTGGTGCGACCAAGATGTACCAAGACTTAAAACGAGACTATTGGTGGCCAGGTATGAAGTTTAATGTCATGCAATATGTGAATAGGTGTTTGACTTGCGCAAAGGTTAAAGCTGAGCATCAAAAGCCTTATGGAAAGCTTCAACCTTTGAAGATTCCCGAATGGAAGTGGGAACATATCACGATGGACTTCATAACCAAGCTACCCAAAACAACTAAAGGTTATGACACCATCTGGGTGATAGTGGACATGCTAACAAAGAGTGCTCGTTTCTTACCTATAAAAGAAACACATTCTTCTGAAGAGTTAGCTACGTTGTTCACAAAGGAGATTATTGCTCAACACGGAGTGCCGGTAACTATTGTTTCTGATAGGGATACGCGGTTCACTTCGCGGTTTTGGAAGAAATTCCATGAGCAAATGGGGTCAAGATTTCATATTAGCACGGCATATCATCCTCAGACGGATGGACAAAGTGAGAGGACGATACAAACTTTGGAAGATATGTTGCGTGCATGCATTATTGACTTCGGAGGAAGTTGGGATAGTCACCTACACCTGGCAGAGTTCGCATACAAAAATAGTTATCATGCTAGCATAGGTATGCCACCGTTCGAAATGTTGTATGGTAGGAAATGTAGAACTCCAGTGTGTTAGGGTGAAGTAGGTCAGCGAGAGCTAGGAAGCAAGGATGAGGTTCAGAACATGGCTCGAAACCTTGATGCGATCAAGGCACGATTAAAGGTTGCTCAAGATCGACAAAAGTCTTATGCAGATAAGAGGAGGAGGCCTATAGAGTTCCAAGTAGGAGACTTCGTGTTATTAAAAGTGTCTCCATGGAAGAGTATTATTCGCTTTCGCAAGAGGGGCAAGTTAGGCCCGAGGTTCGTAGGACCTTTTAGAATTGCTGAACGTGTAGGAGAAGTTGCTTATCGACTAGATCTACCTGAGGAAATGTCTGGAATTCACCCAACATTCCATGTATCACATTTGAGGAAGTGTGTGGTGGATGAGTCGCAAATAATACCCTTAGATGAGATAGAAATCGATGACACGTTGTCACTTGTAGAAAGGCCCGTTGCTATTATAGATCGGTATGAGAAAAAGCTTAGGAATAAGACTATTCCAATGATTAGGGTGTAGTGGATACACAAGAAGGGTTCTGAGTCTACATGGGAAAGAGAGGACGAGATGCGAAAATCTCATCCTGAGTTGTTTAGAGTATGAACAGGTTTCGAGGACGAAACCTTGTTTAAGGAGGGGAGAGTTGTAACACCCCAAAATCTAAAGGTAATAAATATATATGTTTTTATATATATATTTGTTTTATATGTGAGAATATGTGTCGTATATGTGTTTATGTGATTAACATGTTAATATGTTAAGAAATGCGTAACAATAAACTATGCATAAGGTAAGTGTTTATCGGGTTAGATTATTAAGAAAAATTACATGTTTATATAAATATATGTTATTTAAAGGATTAGTCACCATGCTAGGTGTCAATTCTCATGATTAGTCACCATGCTAGGTGTCACTTCTCATGCTTAGTCACTAGGACACTTGTAAGAAGCATGTGAGACACTCTTAGCTATAAATAGACCATGGATCCATCCATTTTTCCTTGCTAATTCACCTAAAATCAACCTAAAACCTCTAAGAAACCTCAAGAACACCAAGAACACTCTAGCTTGCATTTTTGAAGATTCAAAGGGAATTAGGAGCCCATCTTCTGGAATAGATCAATTTAAGGTATGTTTAACATAAGCCTTCAATTAGTTTTATGATTCATAACACTTAGATATGCCTTTTAAGAATAATGCAAGATTAAGGTTCTTGAACATGTTTTGTTGAGATTGGGAGTTCTAGTGGGAATTATGGGTTGAAATTTGGTATGAGCCTTAGAATAAACATGTTTTAAGAAACCCTTAAGTTAGTTCATGTTTAAAGAAGGTTTGGTATGGTTTCACCATGTTGGTTTATCAAGAACAAGTAAACCAAGAACAAGTAAACCAAGAACAAGAACATAAACATTGGTGTTTTGATCATAGTAATTCCGCCTCCTGGTCGTGATAACGCCTATACGGTCGGTCATGATCATCACCAAACTAAAACACAAATATGGGTGATATCTCATAGTAATCCCGCCTCCTGGTCGTGATAACGCCTATACGGTCGGTCATGAGAATCACTCATCAAGGACATAAAGGCTTGGGCAAGGGTAATGATATTTAACAAAAGAACATAATTATATATATGTACTAAGTATATATAAGTTAAAACATGGGTTTTGATAAAGTATTGAATGTACCGAGTTACTCGGATATCTAGAAGTTGGTGCGCGGACTGGAAGGGTGGCGCCTGTACACTGGGGTTTCTGGCATAGTGGCGTTGTCGTATAAATTCCAACTGGGACATGGCATACGCTTCACTGGGTGATCCTAGAGTGAGCGTTTACTTTTAGGAATGCACCTCTTCATAAGTATCCCTAAAATAATATATTTTTTTCCCATAAAGGGCAAAACGGTCTTTTTTGACAAATGAATGTTAAACCAACAAGTGGTTGGGTTTGGGTTAAAGGGTTAGTCTTAATGACCATTTGTAATCTCTAGGATGTGTTTCTAGGGAAATCACGTTAAAGCAAGTTAGATTCATGAAGGAATAAGCCAAGTAACTACTTCGCAACCTAAGGTGAGTTCTATGAGCCCTGTTTTATATTGCTTAAATGCTTTAAACTGTTTTGGGCTGATATATATAACGTCTTGTGTAAATACTTTCTACTGTTTATAAAGTATTGATATATGTGAAATGTTTACGATGTTACTTGCCTTTAGTGATTAAGTAATGAAAGGATTAGTGGAAAGTAGGATTACTAGGAAGATGTTTTAAATCAGATGATTAGACGTCTTTAAGAGTAGTAATCCACCAGGGAAAGTAAGATGTCCATTAACAGGGTTCTATTTAGCTAAGTAGAACATGTTAAGGATGGTAATCAGTAAGGTCACAAGGGTTGTCAAGTATTAAGTGGGGGCTTCTGAAATAGGGAGTTTTATAGTGTTTTTCCTGAAGTGTCGGCAAAGCAGGAATGAAAGACCACTATCATGTGAGGATCAAACAACACTATTCCCCAAGATGGTACTTGAGACGAGAAGTGACAAAAAGATACATTAGGACAGGTTCTTAATGTGAGGCGAATATGATAAGGTTATAGAAGGCTATTCTATTCACGAGGTTTATAGAATGATAGGGTAGATGTAATCTACTAAGTATATCGATGATTATGTGTAAGCCTATGATACTTTATGCTTAATTGTCTGTTTGCAGAAATGGTTTGATTGACCCAAATAGTATATGTTCGAAAGGTAAAGTTTTAAAAACTTAGAACTCACCAGCGTAAGCTGACTTGTTAAGTTATGTATGTCAGATGAGGCTGGACCATCGGATTGAAAAGGGAAAGCTGAGATGTGAGTAGGAACTAGGGGGCGTACACTATCAAGACAATGTCAAATTATCAAGAGAAGACATTTTCAAAGACTGGCATGGAGATATTTTTCTCTTTTGTATTTGTCTCTCTTACTATGTAATACTTGGCATATGAATAAAAGTTTTTATTTCCGCTGCTTTAGTTATCTCTGTTGTACCTTGTGTTCATGAGTAAATCCGATGCGTGACCGCTCCTAGGGCCAAGTCTGGGAGTGGGCGTCACATAGACCCTGGTTGTACCGAGCACATAACGAACCATTCTGATTGGCTCGAAAATAATATTGTCTACACATGAATCCCTGGTTGTTATGCCAAACGGTGACTCAATACCGGTTAAAGGTAAAGGGAACTGTCGTTTACCGAACGGAACACACATTAGGGGAGTTTTACATGTTCCTAATTTTAAATGTAGTCTCCTATCCATTAGACGTCTTTTAAAGGAACTTCAATGTTGTAACCTTTCTGCCGGATGAATGTTTTATGCAAGACTTGCACTCGGGAGAATTAATTGGAACGGGTAAGTGTGAGCATGGTTTGTACCGAATGGCGGTAATAGAGAACCGAAGAAAAGCCATGATGACTACGGTGGATTTATGGCATAAGAGACTAGGACATACTTCTAGTGAGAAACTTTCTACTCTTAATTTTGTTAAGACTGTTTCTTTTAAAACCTTAGATTGTGATTCGTGTGCCAAGGCTAAGCACACTAGATTACCCTTCCAATTAAAACCAATGAATGCTTTGAATTATTGCATTGTGACATATGGGGAAAATATAGAACACCCTCACTCTCGTGAGCCAACTATTTTTGACAATAGTTGTCGATTTTAGCCGGGTCATTTGGACATTTCTTTAAAAAAGATCCGTGGAAAGCAAATGCCTAGAGAATTTTAAAAAAATGGTGAAAACCCAATATAGAAAACGCATTAAAAGAATCCGGTGTGACAATGGGGGGGGGGGAGTTTACTTCAAACTATATGAGTGACTTCTATGCTGAAGAAGGCATATTACTTGAGACAACTTGCCCACACACACCACAACAAAACGGTGTGGTGGAGCACAAGCATAGACATCTCCTGGAGATGGCACGTGCCCTAAAGTTTGAGGCTAATTTACCAATTAAATTTTGTAGAGAGTGTGTTTTAATGGCTAGCTACATAATTAATCGTCTCCCCCTCCAAGATGATTGATAATAAGACACCTTTCGAGATCATATACAAATGCATACCCGTTTATGATTGCATGAAAATATTTGGATGTCTTGCTTATTTTCGTAACACCGACACAAAAGGGGATAAGTTTGATCTTAGGAGGAGACCCGGTGTGTATTTTGGTTATCCACTGAGGACAAAGGGTTTTCAAATATATGACATGGTTAATCATAAAATAGTGGTGTCAAGAGAATTTCGTTTTGTTGAGAACATTTTCCCTTATAAAGGTTTAAAAGAAGGTTCAAATCAAAACAATGATGAAATTTTTTTTATCCTTCGGTGCATAATGCCAATGCGGAAAATAGCATGCATGAAGTGACCATTTTAAATGATCGTGCAAATGTGGAGGAAGTCAGTATTGAAATGCAAAATTAAAATGGGCCATACACTACCACCACATTTAATGAAGGTCATCTTGAGAATACCACTGAGCCCATAAGCACTAATGAAGCTCATAATGAATAAGAGAAGGAGGTCTAGAATAAAACAGTTCAAATTGAAATAAATCCCAATATTGTCTAAACGGTTGGATATGTCGTTGACCTACCACCGTCAATGAACCATGACTCACCGGCTTCCAATCAAGAACCCTCTACGATACATCCTTTGGCCAATTATGTCTCTTATAAAATTTTTACTAACAAGCATAATGCTTACCTTGCGGCCATCAAGTGTAACGATGAGCGAAAATCTTTTAATCAAGCGGTGCAGAATGAAGTTTGGAGAAAAGCCATGAAAAGGGAGATACGAGCGCTAGAAGAAAATAAAACTTGGACGCTCGAGACTCTACCTAAAGGAAAGAAAGCCATAGACTCAAAGTGGGTCTACAGAATAAAATTTAAGCCCAATGGTGAAGTTGAAAGGTACAAGGCAAGGCTCGTTGCAAAGGTATTCACACAAATCGAGGGTGTAGATTTTCATGACACCTTTTCCCCCGTTACAAAGCTCGTAATTGTCCGTACACTTCTAGGTGTTGTCGTTAAAAATGATTGGCTAATCCATCAATTGGACGTTAACAACGCGTTCCTACACGGAGATCTCAACTAGGAGGTATACATGAAAATACCACAGGGCTTTGATAAAGGAAAGGAAAATAAAGTTTCTCAGTTACGGAAATCCTTATATGGATTAAAGCAAGCCTCGCGGAATTAGTAAAAAAAATTCACATCAGCTCTTCTCACAATTGGTTTCAAACAATCAAAGGGAGATCAATCACTCTTTATTCATAAAAAGGATGGTGTATTCGTGGCTGCTCTCATTTACGTAGACGGCGTCATTATTGTTGGAAACAATGCTCCAAAGATCAATGAAACCAAGAAGTACATCGATAAAAGGTTTAGCATAAATGATCTTGGCAACCTAAAATTCTTCTTAGGGATAGAAGTTGCAAGAACTAAGGAAAGGTTGGTCCTTAGCCAATGAAAGTATACCCTCGACATATTGAAAGATAGTGGCCTCTCAGGATCACGACCAAGTGCTTTTCTAATGGAGCAAATTTTATAGTTAGGAAAAGACGATGAAGGACCACGTGTGGATGAAAGCAAATACAGAAGACTCGTTGGAAGGTTACTCTATCTTCAAGCTACAAGGCCTGACATCGTTTACGTGGTTAACATCCTGAGCCATTTCGTGTCGGATCCTAGACAAAGTCATATGGATGCGGCCAACAGAATTTTAAGATACTTAAAGGCAACCACAGGACAAGGAATTTTATTACCAAAAGACGAAGGTTCCAATCTAAGTTGCTATTGTGATTAGGACTGGTTAGGTTATCCTGATACAAGGACATCAAGGACCGGATACGTGCTACTATTGGGGGGAGCTCCCATATCGTGGAAGTCAAAGAAGTAATCTGTAGTGTCCCGATCATCAGCTGAAGCCGAATACCGCTCTCTGTCCACCACAGTTAGCGAGATTTTGTGGGTGCGTTGGATCTTGAGTGAGCTTATGATGGAACAGAAACAACCGACAATGTTGTTTTGTGACAACCAGGCAGCGCGACACATAGCTAATAACCCTTTCTGTTGGGTTATATAACTATTTATCAAAACACGAGTACGCAGCGGAAAGAATCCTATGAATTAATCTAACTAACCGGTTTTAGAACGTGTACCTTTTTAGCTCGGCAAGACTTGATCTCTTGGAGGATTTGATACAAATCCCTCTACGATCGCACACACGACACACCAATACTATGTGCTAGCAACCGATCACGAACTCCTCTTGATGTAGGCTTGGTCGAACCACACAAGGAATCGAAAACCCCTTGGGTTTTTCCTTGTTGCCGAATTCGAGAGAGGTTAGAGAGAGAATTAGGGTTTTGCCTTTATCTAATAAAAGCAGCAACTAAACCTTAAACCCAGAGGGTCTATATATAGGTTTATAAGACTTGATAAACAAGTCAAGGGATAGGCATAAGAGCCCTAACCGAATTTCGGCCTAGAGGCCTTATCCACATCCTCCTCTCAATTATAATCCAATTATAACTCTCTCTAATTACAACTAACACCCCTGTTAACAATTAACTGTCAGTTTTTAACGAAACCTCGTTAAATAGTCGTGAGAAATATTAATTAACCATTAATTAATATTAATACATTTGGTGTCGAAACGTGTGACCCCGTAGGCTTAAATAATTTCCAGACATACGCTTACTATTACATGATCATATCCCTACAGCTCCCACTTGAGCTTGCAATATTAAAGGTAATAACATTGGTTAGCGTCTAGCAACACGCCAATGCTCCCAGAAATATTTAAGTACAGTTTCTCAAAGTGTATTTAAATGGTACAGTCATTTTCTATCCCTTTGTTACCGATACCCTGTTAAATATGAATATGGATCAAAGTCATTCCATACTTTAACGATTCTGTTTCTCATTCTCACAACTAACTTAAGATTACCAAATTGAAAATCGAGACATCTCTAGATTTCATTTGGGCATGGCCATGCAAACATCTTAATTAGTCCAATGAGGGGCCCAGTGGTATCTACTTCAGCACAAAGCTGAAGGAACAAATCCTCTTGACTACACGTGTCCAGTCACATACTTCACTTCACCTACTGAAAATAGCCCTTTTGTACTACCTTATTCAGGATAGTTAGACCTATATCAAGTAGGTGCAATCCATACGTGCATGACCTGCTTGTATCTCAAGTCTAAGGATAAGTAAAGGAACCATTTATGAATTTCACTTAATGACGCCGATCCATAAAGTGACAATTCGTTAGTGGGTCAGACCAGTATGCATCCAATGAATACCATGTGAGTTTGGTGGGACCATCCTAACCAATCACTCAGATTTTGTCTTAGTTTAACTATATTCCCATATAGTTAATCGACAATGAACAATTTAGAATACTTGACAAGTACTCAAGGATTAAACATGCAAATACAAGACACAATTTACTATTAAATGAAATCAAACATATCAAGTACTTTATTTCATTATATAAATAGAAATTGTTTAACATCCCTTATCCATATACCGAACATCAGACATACATGATTTAACCAGCCAATTTAAGTCCCATGCCTCGGCATGCTTTCAAGCTTCGGCCTCGACAAAGCTTTCGTGTCAGCTAAGTTAATATCTGTGTGAACTTTGAGTAATTTGATTTCACCTAGTTCGATCTGCTCACGAACACAGTGATATCTCCTGGCATAGTGTCTGGCGCCCTTCTGAACTCCAGGTTCTTTGGCGATGATCAATGCACCCGAGTTATCGCAGTACATGTCGATCGGCAAGTTACTCGTGGGGACAATGTCTAGCCCACTAATAAACTTCCTTATCCAGACAGCCTCCATTGCAGCTTCCGAAGCAGCAATGTACTCAGACTCTGTTGCAGACATAGCAACTGTGGTTTGTTTCTTGCTTTTCCAATCCACAGCGCCTCCATTCATAACGAAGACGTACCCAGACTGAGACTTCGTGTCATCTCTATCAGTCTGAAATCCAGCATCACAGTATCCGGTCACTTTGAGCTCTTGATCTGGATTTCCCCCATATACCAAAAACAAATCTCTAGTAGCCCGTAGGTAATTGAGAATGGTCTTAACAGCAGTCCAGTGACTTTCACCTGGATTCTGTTGATAACGGCTAACGATATTCTGCGCAAACGCTATATCAGGTCTAGTGCATCTCACCGCATACATTATAGAGCCTACAGCCGAAGCATAAGGGACTCTCTTCATACGCTTCACCTCATCAGGTGTGAAGCACCTTGTTTTACCGACAGACCAAGTCCTTCCTGCATTGGTACTATACCACGCTTGGAATTCTCCATCTTGAATCGCTTCAAGATCTTATCAATATAAGCACTTTGACTTAGTCCAATCAACCGCTTAGTTCTATCTCTATAGATCTTGATTCCAAGAATAAATGCTGCTTCTCCCAAGTCTTTCATGGCAAAACACTTTCCAAGATGGGATTTTACATCTTGCAACATTGGAATGTGTTTTCCTATGATCAATATTTCATCTACATATAAGACAAGGAAAGTAACATTACTCCCACTAGCTTTGCGATATACACATGGCTCATCGGGATTCTGAACGAAACCAAACTTTTTGATTTCTTCATCAAACCGTTTATTCCAACTCCTCGATGCTTGCTTTACTCCATAAATGGACCTTTGAAGCTTGCATACTTGGTTGGGATGTTTGTGATCAATGAACCCTTCAGGTTGATCCATATAGACTTCTTCATCCAAGTAACCATTTAAGAAGGCAGTCTTAACATCCATTTGCCATATCTCAAAGTCATAGTACGCTACTATGGCTAAGAGAATCCTAACAGCTCTTATGTCTGCTACTGGTGAAAAGGTCTCATCATAGTCAACGCCAAAACGTTGAGTATAACCTTTCGCCACGAGACGAGCTTTATAGGTGTGTACATTTCCATCCATGTTGGTCTTCTTCTTGAAGAGCCATTTACTCCCAACGGTTCTTGCGTTAGGAGGAAGATCAACCAGGGTCCAAACGTGGTTATCTTGCATGGATTTCATTTCCACATTCGCAGCTTCAAGCCATTTGTCAGATTCCGGATCTGATAATGCAGCTTTGAAGTTTGGAGGCTCATTGAGATCTCCTGATACGTTATCCTCGGATTCGACTAGACCCATCCATCTATCCAGATTACGTACGAACCTTTCGGATCTACGAAGTGGAATCGCAACATCAATCGACTTGAGGTTCATCACTTTGAACACTTTCCCCCCCAAGTTGATGATTGCTAGTTGTTTCAGAAGGTGGCACATCTTCTAGTAGTTCTACAATTCTCCCAATGTTCTCTTGAGCTATAAAATTCTTTTCAAAGAATTCAGCATATCGAGCAACACGAACAGTGTTTTCGGAAGGATTATAGAAGTAGTAACCCATTGTTTCCTTTGGGTATCCCACGAAGATGCACTTAGTAGTCCTGGGTTGTAGTTTGTCAGGCGTATCACGCTTCACAAGTGCCTCACATCCCCAGACTCTTAAGTAAGACAACACAGGGACTTCTCCATGCCATAATTGATATGGTGTCTTTTCAACCTTCTTGGTTGGAACCATATTTAGAACGCGTACAGCGGTTTCTAGAGCAAAATCCCAAAATGATAATGGGAGAGTTGTAAGGTTCATCATCGACCTCACCATCTCTAGTAAGGTTCGATTCCTCCTCTCAGATACTCCATTATGCTGAGGAGTGTAAGGAGGAGTAAGCTGTTGGACAATTCCACACGCTTTAAGATAATCCTTAAACTCTTGGCTTAAGTATTCTCCACCACGATCCGATCGAAGGATCTTGATGGTCTTTCCGAGTTGATTTTCTACTTCGTTCTTGTACTCTTTGAATATTTCAAATACCCCATGTTTATGTTTAAGCAAGTAAACATAACCATAACGGCTGAAATCATCCGTGAAAGTCACGAAGTAGCTAGCACCTTTTCTTGACACATGCCTAAATGGGCCACAAACATCAGTATGAATGAGTCCAAGTAGGTCTTTGGCCCTTTGCGGCTTGTTCGGAAAGGGTTTTCTTGTCATCTTTCCTGAGATACAGGAAACACATTTTTCAAATGATTCATCATTTGATTGTAAGATCCCTTCACGTTGAAGTCTTTCAATGCGGCTTTTGCCAACATGGGCAAGACGACAGTGCCAAAGATAGGTAGAGTCCAAACTAGTTTTGGCTCTTTTGCTAACAGTGAACATTGAATTATTTGAAACACAACCACGCATATCAATTTCATAAATGCCATCACAAGGAATAGCATCAAAATAATGAACATTATTTTTAGAAACTGAAATACCGATATTATTAAACGTGTTAATAAATCCTTGGTTTTTCAACAAAGAAACTGAAATGACACGTCTAGTGATAGAAGGTGCATAATGACAATTGTCTAATACAATTAATAACCCAGAAGGCAGAATTAAATGAAATTCTCCTATGGCTTCCACAGCTGCTGGCAAACCATTTCCAACGAACAGCTGCAAAGCTCCAGGCTTCAGTTTCCTCCTCTTTCTAAGACCCTGTAACGAATTACAGATGTGAGTTCCACAGCCGGTGTCATACACCCATGAATCAATCTTAGAAAAGGAAAATAATTCAATTGTGAAGATACCTGAAGTACTAGTCCCACTAGTATTCTTTCTCTTCTTCATCAACTCAGCTAGATAGGTAGGACAGTTCCTCTTCCAGTGTCCAACTTCACCACAATGGTGACAGATCTGGTCTTTAGCCGGATGCTCTTTTGCGGCCGGAGGGGTTTGCTTGGTTTTAGGAACAAGCGCAACTGCCTTGCCTTTTCCCTTACCATCATTCTTGCCCTTCGCCTTTTGCGGTCGTTTAGCCTTTTGGATCTTTCCCCCTTTGATCATAAGAACTTGGGGTGTTTCAGTGGCCTTTTTAGGAATCGTTTTTTCATACTCGACAAGCATAGCATGAAGCTCAGGTATAGTCTTAGTCATACTATACATGTTGTAGTTGCGCACAAAACCCTCAAAATCCTTCGTAAGAGATTTGAGGATCATGCCAACTGCCACAGCCTGATTATACCCATAATTGAGCGATTCCAATTTGTCAAAGTAGCTCTTCATCTTGAGCACATGACTACTGACCGATTTACCAGATTCAAGCTTCAAGTCGTGGAGTTCCACAACTAGGTCGAACAATTCAACACCAGCTTGTTTTTCATAAATCTTTTTCAGCTCTTTGATCATATCACAAGGTGTATGAAATTCGTATTGCTTCTGAAGATCGGGAGTCATACTCGAGATCATCATACAAGCAACCTCATCGTATCTGCTATACTCTGCGTTGTAGAACGCTTTCTCTTGTTCAGAAGCATCAGCAGCTGGCTCGGTCGGCCAATGATGTTCAAGGACATCGGTCCTCCGTTCAACTCTAAGGACAATCCTCAGTTGACGGTACCAGTCATTGAAGTTAGATCCATTCAGCTTTTCTCTTTCAAACGTTTGACGAAAAGCATGACCAACATTGTTTTGAGGAGGGTTTGTTGCCATCTACAAAACAGATTAAGTTCAAAAATTAGTATTTTCGATAATCGTTTCCTTAATAAATTTAATTACCCAATGTTTAAACACTTTAAACAATCAAGTTTATTAAGGCTAGGATCCAATTGACATGACATCATTTCATCAGTTGATCTGCTAGAAATGATGCATTCAAAAGGTAAGTGACGATCACTAATTGTATTCCAAATACAATTCCTAGATTTTATGGGACCTACAACTTGCACCAAGTGATTTGTAGTCATGTTCCATCCCATCTTTTGCCACGGGCTAAGGGTCTCACCGCCTAGCTCGCTTTAAGTCGTCCAACTAAGAACGCACAAATTGTCCACCATTGTGTACCAATGAGTGGCAATTTGCCATGTAAATGCCATTTTACCATTGTGTACCAATGAGTAAGATGACATCCACAAGTGTCCTTTACAAGGTGGATGGCAAAGACTTAAGTTTGGTTTGGGTCAAAACAATTTTGATGCGTGATCAAAAAAGTTATGTGTGAAGATTCATGCACTTCTTCATCACATAATGTGTTTATAAAATTCTTAGTTTGTCTTCCAAATCAAAAGAGCTCGGTAGCTCCATTTGCAACACACAAAGAAGCGTAGGGGTGAGGTTTGCAACTTTTGCAATTAAAAACCTACCCACTTTAGGGAAGCATGCCGACCCGACTTATACCTCTGTTAGAGTGTGTTCAAATGGGTGAGCCGGTGTTTCTTTTGAGTTTTAGGACACAAATTTTATTTTATAAACAAAATCATATTTCAATAGATATTTAACAAATTTCGATTTTCATAAAATAAATTTGCAATAAAACCATTCATTATGTCACAATTATCACAATAATCACATAATCTTAGGGTTTCTAATTATCTAATATAATTTTAATTTAATCCTCTTTGATTTAAGTAATAACCATGAACGATTTACATGAAACATCATGGTTTTTACTTCTTTTTAACACTTTAAAATCTAAAGGTACAACATGTTGTTCATAACAATTATCTAATAATAATAAAAACTTGGATTTATAATTTTAGATCACAAAAATCAAATTTTAGAGCTAAAATTAGGGTTTCCGATTCGGCAAGAGGTTTTCGATCCAAAATATAGATTTCGATTATTACGACTTCGAGTTTACGATTGAACAAGTCGAAAATAAGGGGTTTCCGATCGGTTTGAAGGTTTTCGGTCGGATTGATGGGTTTTTGATCAGAAACTTAAGGCGGGTCGAGAACCCGGTTTTCGATCGAGAAGCATCAGCGGGTCGAGTACCGGCTTTCCGGTCGAGAAGCACTCAACGGGTCGTAAAACCGGTTTTCGATCGTAGACTTTTCGATCAGTTTGAAAAGCCTTTTCGATCGGAACCTTTCCGATCGGTACTTTACGATCGTGATCGGGTCGAAAAGCCTTTCCGATCGGAACCCTTTCCGATCGGATACTTTTCGATCGTGAAGTGTGGTTTACGATCGGAAATCAAGGGTCTCCGATCGTAGAGCAGCGACAGGTCGAGAACCGATTTTCGAGTTTGGGATCCAAGCCACGGGTCGAAAAACCGGTTTTCGATCAGGATTAGGACTTTTCGATCAGGTCGAAAAGCCTTTCCAATTGTAAAATCATGATTTTAATTTTGATCGAAAAGCTAGAATCTTATTTTGTTACCCCCTCTCCAAGTTTTTATCCCCGGTAATTAATTAAAATCATAGGTAGCTCGTGATACCACTGTTGGGTTATATAACTATTTATCAAAACACGAGTACGCAGCGGAAAGAATCCTATGAATTAATCTAACTAACCGGTTTTAGAACGTGTACCTTTTTAGCTCGGCAAGACTTGATCTCTTGGAGGATTTGATACAAATCCCTCTACGATCGCACACACGACACACCAATGCTATGTGCTAGCAACCGATCACGAACTCCTCTTGATGTAGGCTTGGTCGAACCACACAAGGAATCGAAAACCCCTTGGGTTTTTCCTTGTTGCCGAATTCGAGAGAGGTTAGAGAGAGAATTAGGGTTTTTCCTTTATCTAATAAAAGCAGCAACTAAACCTTAAACCCAGAGGGTCTATATATAGGTTTATAAGACTTGATAAACAAGTCAAGGGATAGGCATAAGAGCCCTAACCGAATTTCGGCCTAGAGGCCTTATCCACATCCTCCTCTCAATTATAATCCAATTATAACTCTCTCTAATTACAACTAACACCCCTGTTAACAATTAACTGTCAGGTTTTAACGAAACCTCGTTAAATGTTCGTGATAAATATTAATTAACCATTAATTAATATTAATACATTTGGTGTCGAGACGTGTGACCCCGTAGGCTTAAATAATTTCCAGACATACGCTTACTATTACATGATCATATCCCTACACTTTCTATCATGAACGCACCAAACACGTTGAAATGCACTGTTATTTTGTTCGTGAACATGTTGAATCAAGGGAAATAAAACCGAAGGATTTCGACACCAAAGAACAGGTAGCCGGCCTATTTACTAAAGCCTTGGGCTCGTAGCAGTTAAGCCACCTACTCAGCAAGTTTGGCGTTCGTAACCTACAAGCTCCAACTTGAGGGGGAGTCTAAAATTAATTGGTGGCTTATTCTCCTCAACAATTCTCATCTTTGACCAAATCAAACATTTATAAGTATCCTAATTTCCTTTTGGTTCTTTCCATGTTTTGTCTTCCGTTAAGCCTTTTTAAGGATTGACTATTGTTTTTTTTGGGATATATATTTATCCCCCTTGTACGCAAATTGGTAACGAAAAAGAATAAAAATATCATAATCAATTCTCTTCATTTTTTCTTTAATAACAACGTCGTATAACCTGCAACAACGTCATTAAGAGACAAACAACGTCATTAAGCTTCGCTGGATTTCTTCTTTACGATCTTGTCAACAACGTCGTTATTTATGAACAACAACGTCGTTAAGGAGAAAAACAACATCGTTAAGATGGAATAACAACGTCGTTAAGAAGCTTGGTTTGGAGGTTGGCCAAATTTAGTGGTGGTTTCCGGAGGTTCTTCATGGTTGCTAGATTCACGACGGAGAGAGAATGTGGGTTTAGGATGATGACAACTCGTGGGTCCCACTAGCTTTCTTTTTCCATTTTTGGTTTTTTGAATGTTTAATTAAAATAATTGTGATAAATTCTTTTAATTAATTTCCACAAGCGATACGGTCCAGCAACGGATATCTCGGTCTCGCCTCTAAAATATATTTCTCGCCTCGCCAATAACTTTAAACTCAGAGAAAACGTAAACTCGCGGAATTTTCGCGTTTCGTGGACTTTAACTGTTTAGAATATAATTCATCTGAAATACTTTGAATGTCGCAATCTTCACTCAGTCATTGGACCAGTCTGGAATATCTTGGATGTTCCAACAATTCCCCTTAAGATGATGATATTCAATGTGCATATCCACGAACATGAACACCGTCTTGAAACACTTGCAAAGATCAGAAGAAATACCGGATCTGGGATCCTTAAGATTTGAACTCGAATGATATATGTGTGGAAGATATGATAATTTGAAAAAATAAAATAAAAAAAATAAATTAAAAGAAGCTAACTACAACACAGAAATTGACTCTATTTTTGTAATTTTGGAAGTTTCAAGATTTCTATGAAAAGTACTTGATATGAGATTATATCTACCTGTAACACAAGATACACTTCATATTTCAGACAGGTACAAAATAGCCTAACATGATCATTGGTATTGTTTATCCACCTAAGCTCATGCATCTTTTCTTTCAACTTATGTTTGTGATTTTGATTATCTTTTAGGTACATTAAGCGAATGTAATTAATGAGAGCCATATGAAACTAAGTTCACAGCAGTTCTTACCTATTTGTCAAGACACACCTGGAGTTACTATTACACAACTTGAGTTACCATCCTTTTCTTGAGTGTTAAGTCTCTAATTTTATGGAAAATGGATAAGATGGATTCGAGTGATCACAAGGTCGTTGCCGACGTAAATCATATATGATCACTGAATTATTGATGGAAATGTATGGATGGATGAGACTCAAGGTCATTGCTCACGCAAAGCAGATGAGTCTCATTTAATGGATGAAGCAACACTAAGGTCTTTGCCGACGCAAAACAAATGGTGTGCTAATTTTGAAATCAGAGACTTAAAACTGAAGAAACAAATAGTGTGTGCATAGATTTAAGACTCACCGAATGCAGCCAGTAACAGGATAATTTACAAGAACATGTCCAAGGCTGTATTTTTGAACTTAATGGGTCATTAATTTAGAAAATTTGGTTTAAGTGAATCACAAGACATAGCTTAAGAATCAAATCACAACATCGTATGGCACAACAACGTCGTAAAGGCTTCAACAACGTCGTTAAGAATCAAACAACATCGTTATGGGTTGTCGTAGAACGTCGTTAAGCAGTGCTGGATTTCTTCTTTACGATCTTCTCAACAACATCGTAATGAAAAACAACGTTGTTAAGAAAGGAAAACAACATCGTTAAGTGATTAATCAAGATCGTTAAGACATATTTTGGATCATCTGAGTTCATGTTTTGCTAGGTTTTCATGGTTCTACGATTTTTCTTCAAGAGAGAGAGAGAGTGACTTTGTTTTTAGGTTGAAGATGACAATGAGTGTGCTCCACTATAAATTCTTTTCATTTTCAATTTTTCCTAAAATAATTCTTTTAAACAACCCAAATTCGGTATGGAGCGGCCACAAATAAATTCAGACTCGCCTCTAAATTAATTTTCTCGACTCATCAATAACTTTAAACTCAGAGAAAACGTAAACTCGTGGAATCTTTACGTTTCACGGACTTGAACCGTTCAGAATATATTCAGCCTGAAATACATTGAATGTCGTCATCTTCACTCAGTCAACGGACCGATCTGGAATATCTTGGATGTTCCAACATCTGTACCAGATATATCTAAAAAGAATGGAGGTCTAGGATATGAAAGCAAAGATGAGAACGTGAATGTTGGAAATGATTATCCAGATATGTTTAAGATAAAGGAAACGGTGGAGGATATCAAGGTTCACAAAGAAAAGGATATTCCAGTTGAGAATCATATCATGTGTGAACCTGATGCTGAGTTTCTACCAAAGAAGAATTCTAAGTTAGAGCGTCGAGAGAGTGATTTTTTCTTCAAAGTCTACAATTCTACGGAATCCATGTCACCTAAGAAGGTCGATGAAAGAGCTTTTTATACTGAAAAAGACGGGACATGTGATTCGCGATTGTGATATTTGACGAAGTCATGTACGTGATTCATATCGATCATCATCATCTGATTCACAGATTCTAAATGAGGTACCTGTTAGACAAAATCAGAAAAACCAATGAAAGCCAGATCATAAGAAGCCGGTTGTTGGTAAAACCTCGAAATATGATGATTGGTCACCACATTTTTCAAAAAGAAAATAATTTTTCAATAATGATTTTGAAATGCCCTACTCAAATTTTGAGAAAATGTTGTTCGGTGAGTTCTTGAATATTGTTTCCAACTTGTCATAGTATGTCAACGGTCGTGATTCGAATTGGGGGAAACCGTTTAAACCATTTCGTTCTTGGAAACAGGAAATGATAACCTCGGCGGGAAACGATTTTGTTGAGGATACAGGACGATCCAAGCCGGTTTAGGTTCCCGTATTTAACTAAAAATCGTTTGAGGTTGTGTTCAGGATGATTCAATAAGACCTATTAGTGATTGCAAAGTGGCTGATAGTGGAGTATTTTGTTTAAGTTAGCACTTCACAGAGTTGATATTTCACAATATTATTGAGAAAAATGATTCTTTAAAATCTAAAAATGCGAGGTATCCGTGTTGGTCGATTAATTTTATTTTATTTCCTTATACTTTCTTTCATATTTTTAGAAGGAGAAATTTTGAAAAATTCAAAAACAGAGTTTGTTGAAATTTTAGGGGGAGAATATTTGAAAAAGCAAAAAAAATAGAGTGTTTTTCATGTAAGGGGGAGAAAGTGAAAAATATATAAAAAAAATGAGAAAATGAAAATATAAAAAATTGGAAAAATAAAAATGAGAAATTGATCCGACTATGTGAGAAATGATGCTACATCAGTATATACGTTATTTTCCATGGATAAAATAGAAGTAAAGGCTGTAGGTTATTGCTTGATATGTGTGATTTGCATGACAAATTTGATATATGCAAGTATGATATTAAGATAATGCCTATCTGATAACTGTGGTTTTTAATCTTGATGAATATTATGTGATAATTATGCACAAATAGAATAAGAGATATTCTTGTGTATGCATGCGTTCTTTTGAAAGATTTACGCTTGTTTGATTTTATTTATTTTCTCAAGTGATCGGAATTTCTCTGCGTATGAAAATATCAACATGATTGTTGTTCGTTTGAGGTTCTGCTTAATTTTCTTGGTGTTTCGTTCAACCATCGGACTTTCTCTGTGTATACGGAAGTATCGACTTCACTGTTGTTGGTTTAAAAAATTAAACTTGTTTTTATTTTCTTATTTTGTTAAATCCGAGGCCTTATCTGCGTATCGAAAGATCGACCTTAAGGTAGACGATTTAACATTCTGCTTTCTTTTTGCATGACACACAATGGATGGCAATATCTCTGAAAAAGTAAATTCTATAAAGCGAGCTCAAAAATATGTATGATTGAAAATATCTACATGATATGGCTTAGTTTTAAAAAAGATGAGTTGCCAATACCTCTGAAAAGTGTGAGGACCATGTTATCAGTGCTTGAAAAATATACCTTTATACATATCAAAAAGCTATAAAAATTAATTTGTGCATGCTGAAATAAATAAGAAATTATTGTATCTGCTATCATCTTTGCCTACATGCTAATTAAGTTGAAATTAAAGTGTGCTAGATGCGTTATGTCTGATATGATATCACGTCGCGATCTTTCTCACCAAAAACAAAAGTAGAGTTTAATTCTATATTGCATTTATGTTTTTGTTTCAGAAAATCCAAAAAGATTTAGGTGTGTTGTGATATAAAAGTTTGTAAAATCCAAAAAGATATATTTTTTTTTGATCTGATCGACACGTGATGCATCATGATTTCAAAATCCGATTTCAAATTATCTTGGTTCTCCAAAGGAGAAGGTTTCCAAGGTTAATGTTACGTTTAAAAGAGAAAAACCGCAACTTCTGTCTTCTGAGGCTTGCAGGTTGAAAAGATCATAGTCTCCCATATACGAATCTCAAGTATGGATATCTCATGCATGGCTGCAAAGCCGAGAAAGAGTTCATTCCTTTAGCCAGTTAGAGGACAAGCTAATGAAGGTATCTTTCACAAGTGGTTCAATTGACGCAGTCCTGTTCCTACCATGCTTACCCTACATCAACTAACAACAGATTCAAAGCGTTTGAAGATCTGATACAGCACACATCAAGGGGGAGTTTGTTAGTGCATAAACCGTGTGATGTATTAATATTAGTTCTGTTAGTTGTTTTGACTATAATTGTTAGTCATAAGTTCAGAAGGTATAAAGTGTCATTTAGACTAAGTTCAGGGTCCGCTCCAACGAACTGAAAGATTCCATCAATGAATTGAGATTTCTCTATATATATCTGTCCAGTTCGTTGCATTCGTAGAACTTGAAGGACAAAAACCCCATTTGCTTTTCTTTGAGATTCAATCTATAGGGAGGAGTTTTTCATCTTGTATTTCAGATTCGTATTCATTATTGAGTCAAACACGTGTAATCTGAATCAAATATATGCTATAAACCGAGTTCCATTTAGTTGATTTGTGTTCTAAGTTTTGATCAACTTTCGATCCAATTCGGTGTACAAATCACTAGATCGGGCCAAATCGCTTTTACAAAGTTGCTAAATCATTAGTTCAAGAGAACAAAATACCAGAGATTAAACTCAATTTAATCAACGAGCACACCAAACAAGTGCTTCTGGTAGTTCTTAAAGTGCATCCTAAAAATCATCTGGTTTTAAGCACAAAGGGTAGGATTTGTACTTCGGGAAGTGCCAGTTCAATCTCAACATCAAAAGAAGAAAGGAAGTGTTAAGAAGTTCAAGGATCAAAATAAATCACAACCTCCGAAGAAGGAAAATGTTGTTTTCTATTCCAAAAATAATTCTTATTATTCTGGAGGTTCTTCATCCAAATTCAAAGTTTCTTAGTAGAGTAAATCTCCGTGAAAGTGCGTGAGTGGTGGATCGTCTACTCGGTCGTATCGAAATCAATGTAAAACGAGAATGAACACAAGACGCAAATACAAAGGATTTGTATTAGACCATAGAGAACCACAGAGTACACATATAGAAAAATGATCAAAAGCTAACAAGAGCTGTACAAGACAAACTATTTATACTAGATAAAAACCCGATCAGCCGAACCTTAGGTTCGAACCAGGTTCGTCTAGGTTTGAACTCTAAGTTCGCCTAGGGTTCGGCCTATAATAAACTTGCATCATCTTGTCTTGTATTTGATACTTCACATGACGATCAGAAACCATGTATCTACAAACTCCCCCTCGGCATGTGCAGTATCAATTTTCACTTAAAACTTGTATCTTGTATCTTCAATCTAACTCTCCCTCGACTTGACAATGAGTTAAATCTTGAATACTTGATATTACAGCATGTGAAAACTCTTTATCAACAGCTTCAGAAGACTTGAAGTTGTAATGTTCTCTCTCCAATTAGAAACCTGCCATCATAAATAATTTTGGCACAAAACGTCTCTTCGAGACCCCAAGATATTTTGATTTCAAAATTTGATTTCGTATTCCTTGTTGATCAATCGAAAAGAAATAAGAAATAAATTCTTTTTGATTTTTCAAAACTTTATATCAAAACACCCGTAAAATCTTTTTGGTATTTTCTAATATAAAAAAGTAAATGCAATACAAAATCAGACACTATTTTTGTATTTTGTGAGAAAGATCACAACTTGGGTACTGGACATCACATGCTGAACTACACTTCAATTTTGATTATTGTAGCACATAATCCATGTCGATTGCAGATATAATTTGTCCAACATTAAACTCAGGCATAATCATAATTATATCATCTGGATTTGTTAAAGTATTGATTAGACTTGCTTTAACCAGTGTACCCCACAATATCAGACATACTCAGATATGTTTTGCTTATCACACTTTTGTGATTTCATTTGTGATTTATCATATAATGATTGAATTCATGATATAGTCAACCGTGTTCAATGCAAAAAGAAATAAGAACGTTAAATTGTCTAGCTTAAGGTCGATCTTTTGATACGCAGATAAGGCCTCAGATTTAACAAAATAAGAAAATGAACAAGTTGAAATTGTATAACCCAACAACAATCAGGTCGGTACTCCCGTTCACGCAAAGAAAGTCCAATCAGTTATACGAAACACCAAAAAAAAATAAAGCAGAACGTCAAACGAACAACAATCAGGTCGATCTTTCGATACGCAAAGAAAGTCCGATCATTTGACAAAATAAAGAATATCAAACAAGTTTAAATCTTTGCAAAATGAACACGTGTATACATAGTGACTTCTCATTTTATTTTTCACATATCTTTTTTTATATATCTTGAGATACGCATCAAGATGTTATCCACTAGGTCAAGAATCAGATTTAGTGTATATCACATTTGAATTCTTTCTGATTTGCCGAGCCTACCTTACACATTGATCAAATGGTATTATGGTTTTTTTCGTCTATTTTATCCATGAGTCAGACGATGTAAGCCAATGTACCATCATTTCCAATCATGTCGGATACAATTTTTCATTTTTCAATGTTTTTGGATTTTCGGATGTTTTTGTTTTTTCAAATTTCTCCCCCTAAAAATGACAACTCTATTTATAGATTTTCATTTTTACCATTTGAAAAACAACACACTATTTTTGAATTTTGCAAAAACAAACTCCCCCTCAAAATGAGACGGAATGAAAAACAAAACAGAAATTGATCAACCAACACGAATACTTGCAGTTTAGCATTTTGAAAACAAAATTGAGTTTGAAATTCAATTTAAGTTATCACAGATAGTTCACAATCAACAATTTTCCAATCACCGAAAGGTCTACCTGAAATACCTGCTGACACCAAATAAAACATTAGTCGCTTTGGGATCAACCCGAGTCAACAGCGTCGGGTCGCCCGGTGTCTTGCACATAGTCATTGTTGGCCTTGGAAACAACATTTGGTTCCATATTTTGGAAGATTTTAATTTTTGATCATAACCAGAATCAGTATCAACTTGCGTACTTGATTTAGACCAAGACGACTTACGAGTTGATTTGACCTTTGGAGACCATGGTTCATAAAAAATTTGACATTTGTTATCCACATATTTAGCAGTGTTGTGGATATATGCAGTCGTCAGACAATCAGCAACAAGATGTCCATGTTGACGACGTGCATAACAAAGTCTTTCTCGAAATTTAAGCACATTTGAAAAACCAGAAGAATGTTTAGAATCAAAGTTATCAAAGAAATCATCAGAAGAATCATACCTAGGAAACGGACTCCTTAAAGATGATGACCTTCCAGAATAATAAGATTTGTCCTTCAGAGGAGGTCATTTCTTTGGAACCTTAACTTTGGGAATCTTTGCAGCTTTTTCTGGCTTCTTAGCTTGAACTGGTGTTTCCTTGACTTCATAACCCAATCCTGTTGGTCCGGGATCAACAACAGTTCACGATATATTAATCTCTAACAAGTGCGGAAACCTTGTACGAGATTGATTCAAGAGAAAGTAGATGAAATAGACTTGATATGAGTGAAACACAACACAAAAAGATCAAATCTTGAATGAAGAACAAACTAACTTTCTTTGAGATGATGATTACGATCGTGAATACAAGTGTAAATCTGAAAATCGTAAACAACCACTAAGCTAGAATCATAAACACTATGGGGTTTATATACTACCCTTAACAAAAGCCCTAAGCCCAATAGTAAACACGTAGATGATCGGCCCACTAAGCTCTAAATCGTAAACTCCAAGCCCAATAACAAGAAAGCCCATATCTAATGTTCATGCCTCAAATGTATAGCCCAACAATCTTCCCCTAGGCATGAACAATTAGACTCTCTAAGGAAGACATAAATCAAATCTGAATGTATGAGCTTCTTTCCTTGACCACCAACCTTTCTCCACAATTAGATTTGCCGTGCCATGAAACATATCCACCCGTATAGCATTCGCCATGTCATGTTCATCACCAAGTATTGGACGGGATGCCAGGAGCTTGATATCATTCTCTCCGAATCTCAGCAAATCAATGGGATCATACATGCGGAACTCTCTTAGCTTCTTGCACACAACCACCACCTCAAACGTTGTAGGATCATATATTACCAGCTATCAAACTTCTTTACAAGTGTATGGTCTTCTATTTCATCGAGCATGTTGATAACTCGAGTTCATTTGGTGGGAGGACACCTCATTTCACCAATTGGCTCATCGGTGACAGGATCTGTTCCGGTTTCAACCCACATTGCAGCCTTTAGATCAAAGTTTGCAAAGTTTTCCTCCATTTGAGCTATCAAATTTTTGCGAACCAGATTACCATGATTGTTGTTCCACCTATTAATGAACGGTGCCCTTAGCAAGTTCCTCAACTCTGTTTGAGTCCATGAGTGGAATTGACCTCTTGATCGGTAGTACTCGACTGGACTATATCCATCTCTCACCACAGCAAATAATTCCTTTTCAGCATCATAATACCAACACAGAATTGGTTCCCGGCTCCCCTTCTTGTCTAATTCACTCTCTCCCACATCTATTGAGTACAGCGTAGGGGTAGGACCTTTGAAGAACTCTTTGAACCAATTGACCTGACCTTTAGGAGCCTTTGACACAAATCTTCCACCATGAACATACTCAGACATCTCAATTGTGTCATCTCCCTCATCTTCATGTATTGCACTTTGAGAAGAACTCTGTCCTGGGGCACCCTGAGCACTTGGACCACTAGACTTCTGTAAGTCTTCTACCTTCTTTCTTAGCTCTAGTATCCCTGAATATAAAAATGCAATGCAGGCTTCGCTCTTGCTTTCTTTTTCCTTCAACTTCTCGTTTTCTTCTTTTAGCTCCTTTATCTCACCTTCGCTCTTCCTGTTTTGAGAAATAAGGAAGTTGATCTGAGGATCAGCACTTATCCTGAGGTCTACAGGAAGTTCACTGGCTTGAGCAAGGTCTTCAACCAGTGCTTGGTATGGACGGAAGCTTGGAACGACAGGAGGCTGGCTAGATTCAGAAGATAGGTTCACTCTCACTGGACTGGGCTCCACAAACATGCTGTCCACATCAAAGAATTGCCTTTCATCATGAACTGGGCTATGTTCATTCCGAATAGGACTTTCGGTCTGCATGGGAGTTGGTTCCGGTATATCAGCCTGATGAACAGCTTGAAGTGTGCTCTCTTCATTTGTAGGTTCAGATGCATCAACATTTTGTACATTGGCATGTGTAGGTTCAATAACCATCAGGCTTGAGGTAGTTTTCTGGAATTTAAACCTCATGGCTCTGGGATTTGAATTCTTCCTTGGTGATGGCTCACGCACAGGAATTGGCTCTTCAAAAACATCCTCCACTTAAAATTGAGCATCTAACTCTTGTGGAACTGAGCCACTGCTGGAAGAGGAGTTCAAGTCAATCCTCGCTCTCTTGTGACTGATGGGCCCCAGATCCCCATAGATGTCATCATTTAGGTTCTCATGCTTAGGAAAGATATCATCCATCACATTTTCCTCATCAGACAGTATAACGTCAGCTTCTTCTATAACATTTACAGCCACAGTTGTTGTCACATCGTGGTCTTCAGCAAGTGATGCATTCACCGGATGTACTTCAGGTTCAGAATCAGTTTCTTCTTGTTCTTGTTCCCTTGGAACTTCAGGAAAGGCACCCCTTTTTGACCATTCTAGCCTCGCTTAGTAGCTATTCTTTCCTTTTCTGTCTTGGGTTTGCAATCCGAACACACTGTTATCCATAAATTTGATATCCAGCTTCTCAATTCTTTCCTGAATCATCGGATATTTCTTCATGATCACCATCTGCACAAATCTTGGTGTCATCAGGAACTGTTCTCTGGCGCTCAAATCAGCATTGCCAATCCAATCCAACAGCATCATTTTTGAGAAATTGAAGTTCCAGTCTAAGGCCAATGCAACAAACGCTGTGCCATGCAGTTTGTTTAGCTGATCAAAACTTGTTCTCTTCCCCAAGAAGGATTTATGCCTGTAATGAGCCAGACACCTCCAGTAGTGCGGCAGTAACTTCTTGAAAATAGGAGGGAACTTTCCTTCATACCCTAACGATTGATGTTCAAACCCTGACGAATGTCTTCTTCAAGAATCACGATTGGTCGGTTCTGAATGGTTGCAGTGATTCTTGTCTTGTCAGCATTTGCTCTTGCAGTTCCCCAGAAATCTCTAACAAGTTGCTCATCGATCCGCACACTTGTCCGCAGAGCATGATTAATTTTGCAGACATTTAATCCTGCTACCAGAGAATAAAATAGCTGCATATGTCTTTCTGGAGGATCATCAAGATAGGCCGGGATGCAATGATCTCTCTCAAAATGAATCTTGTCATCAAGCATATCTTCTGCCATCTGAGAAAACAAGACAAATGCATCAAGCCTAAACTCATCAAAGTGAAATTATGTCTGTCAACAATATCTTGAAGTTCAATTGATAATCATATTTTAACTTGTTAAGTTCAGAAAATCTTAATTTAAACCCTCAAGAAAAATATTTGACTTTGAATCATAAATTGACAAACACATTTAATTTTAACTTAAAATGATTAAGTTTGATTATATTTGTTCAACAATTAGGTGTTTACGATGAAACTTATGGGTTTACGATCCGTTAAATGGGTTTACGATCCGTTAAATGGGTTTACGATCCGATAATAGGTTTACGACCGGGTCAAAAGGAAAACCAGTTTAGGTCCAATCGAAAATGCCAGGCCCGATCGTAAAAGGTTAGCCCGATCGTAAACATCGATCGGAAACTGTATCAGAAACACCGATCGTAATCGACGATCGTAATCGCCGATCGTAAACGCCAAACGTCATCTTCAACCTCACGATGGTCGTAAACACAGATTCCGCCATTTTTGAACCTGCAAAAGCTCGAAAACACATAAAAACACAACATTTATGTAAACGATTCATCAACAACTACCTTTTTACTATCACAACCACAAAAACGGTTCCAAATCTCGAGTATTAGGCTTGAAACACGAAGAAAAAGGAAAACTATCACCGAGTTGGGCCTGTGAATCGAAGAGGAACAATCGATTGAGAAAGGTTTTGTGGTCGGAAAATGATTGCGGGGGTAGTGACGTGCTCGATTTACTCAGAGGATGGCCGGAGGTGGTCGGATTTCTATTTTCCGGCGAGATAGCGGCGATTAGGGTTTGCCTGGCCGGTGGTCGTAAACGCAGAGAGGATGGAAGGTGTGGATCGTAAATGACGATCGTGAATGTGAGGTTGAGGGGTTTTGAGGATATTAATTTCCAAACAGGTCCCCTCAAGTTTTGAATATCTTTTAAAACAACACCCTAAACTTCCATAAGGTGATAAAACACTAAGAGATGATAATTTTGAAAATTTGAGAATTACAAAACTTCCCCTCAGACTCATACCCCGAGCATCTGATCATGATCATAAAATTAATTTTAAAGCAATCAAAGACTTAAAAAAAATCTTAAAACAAAGTTAACCTAATTGCAGAAATTAAATATTCACTTTCCTCGAAGCTGATGTTTTTCTTGGATCATACCATACATATCTTTGACTGTGGAAACTTTTTCAGCTTCTGTTACTCGACGCTCTAGACGATTGCCAGAAATTTGAAACCACATAAACTCACATCCAGATAAAAAATTTAAGTGCTTAATTATGGTACATAATTACCGTCATGTTTAACTGTCCCCACACCCAATTGTTCATAGCAAAACCTACTCAACCTCAGAGTTTATTGATGATTCACAAACCCCTAACTTGAGGAACCATGCAACACTGTCATGACAAACACTTATTTTCTTAATTATCTGTTGGTGATCAGATCGGTTGCATAAGCACGCAGAGAAGACCAAACAAATAATTGTTTTATTGTTTATTTATTTATTTTTTTCATTTTTCTTTTTCTTTTCATTCTTTTCATTTTTCTTTTTGAATGAGGTGTTGTCATAACAGTAGAACATGGCGTGTGAGAGAGTGAATATTAGGTGGATACCACTCTCAAACCATTTTTGTTGGGACTCAATTTTTTAAACTATGTAAGCTAGGATGGAAACCTAAACATATATAGAAGTTAAGTTTACTGCACTTACTTGGATGATCATAGTTTTTGATTTAGCTTACCGACAAATCATCTTTGAGCCGTCTTTCACTTCAGCCTTACACGTGTCAGTCTCCGATTGTCTTGGAATTTTATATCACTTCCTACCAACTCAAGGCAAACAAAAGACTTCATAAAAACCTCAAACAAATTTTTCAGATTTTCTGAAACATTGACATTTCTTCCCCTGTTTTTATGAGGCTTTTGAAACAAAAGCACATTTTTTTTAAATAAACTTAAAGCAAAAGCAAAACTATATACAAAAAGTTTTGATCAGATCATTCCTCGAAGGCAATCATCCTTAGGCCTTCAACACACATTTCAAAATTGGAACGAGGGAGGGGTTTTGTGAAAAGGTCTGAGACATTTTGATCTGAGCTTACCTTTTCCAACTGAATCAACTTCATGTCATAGCAATCACGAATAGATGTACCTTGATGTCTATATGCTTGGTTTTGGAATGTTGAACAGGGTTTTTAACAATTTGCAGAGCATCAGCATTATCACAAAAAATTGGAGTGTTAATGAATTCCATACCGTAGTCTGTTAGCTGATTTTGAATGCATACTATCTGCGAGCATCCAGCTGATGCTGCCACATATTCAGCTTCTGCAGTTGACTTAGACACGGTATGCTGCTTCTTACTCTGCCATGAGATGAGTCTGTCTCCCAAGTATTGACATCCACCGGTTGTTGATTTCCTGTCAAGATCACTACCTCCATAGTCACTGTCAGTGAAAGCAAATAATTGGAAATCAGTATTCTTTGGGTACCAAAGTCCAAGCCGAGGCCTGCCCTTCAGATACCTAAAAATACGTTTAATAGCAGCTAAATGAGAGAGTTTAGGATTAGCCTGATAACGTGCACACACACACACTGCATGCATGATGTCTGGCCTGCTTGCTGTTAGGTACATGAGAGACCCGATCATTGATCGATACAAGAATTCACTCATTAGTTCCCCATCCGCATCCACTGTCAGTAGAGGCCGTGATTCCATGGGAGTGGAGATGGGTTTGGAGTCCTGCATTTTGTATTTTGTCAGAATCTCATTCACGTATTTTGCTTGATGAATGAGAATCCAGTTTCATCTTGTTTCACTTGTAATGCCAGGAAAATATTAATCTCCCCTTGATCACTCATCTCAAACTTCTTTCTCATGATTTCTTCAAACTCGGTGCACAATTCTTCATTTGTAGATCCGTAGATGATGTCATCCACATACACTTGCACCATGATTATGTCATCATTCAACTTCTTTCTAAATAAGGTTTGATCAAACACTCCCCTTGTATACCTATTCTCCACCAAATGTTTGGATAGAGTCTCATACCATGTGCGTGGAGCTTGATGCAAACCATACAGGGCTTTATCCAGTAGATATACATGATCTGGATGTTCCTCATCCACAAACCCTGGTGGTTGTCCCACATAAATTTCTTCATTCATGTCAGCATACAGGAATGCTGTCTTGACATCCATCTGATACACTGTAAAGTTGAGATATGTAGCTACGGCAAGAAATATACGAATTACTTCTAATCTAGCCACCGGTGCATACACCTCATCATAATCAATTCCATGCACCTGTCTGTGTCCTTGAATGATCAGCCTTGCCTTGTTCCTCACAATTATACCCGTATCATCCTTCTTGTTCTTGTACAGCCATCTTGTGGGTATAACCTTCTTATCTTCTGGTCTCTTCACTAGTCGCCACACTCCCAATTTTGAGAATTGTTTCAGTTCATTGTGCATAGCCTCCATCCAGCTTGGATCTTTAAGAGCTACCATCACATTTGGAGGCTCTATCTGGGAGATAAAACATGAGTACATGCAGTGATTGATGTTACCCGCACGACTTCTAGTTGTGACTCCTGCTGTCACTGGTCCAACCACATTGCTTAGAGGGTGATCTCTGTTGATTCGTGTGGTTTGAACATCTGGCACTGAAACAGAACAGGCAGGTTAGTATCATTAACATCATTATTCATACCTTGGGTTTCAGGCTCCTTCTGATCATCATGAGTTCCTGACGATCCTGGAACATCCACAACATCATCCTTAGGAGTTGTTTCTGATACACTGTCTTTGACATTTTCCACAGTTGGCCTCACTTCAGGAGCCGGAGCGATGATGTCTTCTTCTTCCAGATTGGGAAACATGTTTGAGTAGTCAAACCCTTTAAAGAAAGTCCCATAGTCAAAGATCCAGCCCGGCCTAATTCCTGCATCTGTTGGATTATCTTCCAACCAGTCAACATCAAATGCCTCGATTATCAATTTGGTGGTTTTGTTGTAGACCCGATAAGCACTATTTGCAGAATATCCCACAAAATAACATTCATCAGCCTTTGCTTTGAACTTCCCCACATCAGATTGAATTAACACTGTGCAAGGACACTCGAAAGTCTTGAAGTACCTCACCCTTGGCTTTTATCTATAGATAATCTGATAAGGCGTCATCTCATGTCGCTTTTTCAATAGTACCCGATTCTGCACATAACAAGCAGTATTGACTGCTTCGGCCCAGAAGAAAATTGGTAGTCTTGCATCACACAACATAGTTCTGGCAGCTTCAATGAGAGTTCTGTTTCTTCTTTCAGCAACACCATTTTATTGAGGTGTGTATGGTGCACTGAATTGTCTTTCTATACCTTTTACTCCACAGAACATATTTAATTCAACATTCTTAAATTTTGTTCCGTTGTCTGTTCTAATAGCCTTTACCCTTTTGCTCAACTGATTCTCTATAAGATGACGAACTGTTTCACAAGCGCTGGAGTTTCATGCTTGTTTGACAGAAAGAAAACCCAAGTAAAACGAGAGAAATCATCCACTATAACCAGACAGTATGAGAACTTGATGATGCTTTGAACTTGCATTGGGCCGAAGAGATCCATATGAAGTAGTTGCAATACCGATGAAACAGAATAGACGATCTTGGAACGATGCGGTAATTTGTGCTGCTTCCCCTTAGCACATGCAACACACTTCTCAACGGATGTGAAATCTGTGATAGGAAGGTTCCTTACACGCTTTCCCTTTGCCAGCTTCGACAGATTCTTCATGTTAGCATGTCCCAGACGACGATGCCACAACAATGCCAGATTTTCATTCTGCTTAGAGATAAGACAGGCTTCTTCAGATGTCGGAGGATTACCCATGTTGAGGAGATAAGAATTTGCTCGTCTTGGTGTACGCATCAGAACACACTCCTCAGGAATCTTCACACCAGGCTTGAGGATGATGCATTCCTTCTTGTTGAACAAAACAGAATATTCTTGATCACAAATCTGTGACACACTGAGCAAACTGTGAGATAATTCTTCTACATAATGCACATCCGAGAACTTCAAGCTACCATTCTGCACCACCCCTTTCTTGCTGATTCTTCTACCTACTCCACCAGCGAAAGACACACCACCTCCATCGAAATCTTCTACCTCTTCCAAAAGCGACAAATCTCCGGTCATATGTCGGGAGCAACCACTATCAACGTACCAGAGATTGTTGATAGTTCTTCTCGGCTGTCCCTACATGGATCAAAGATTAGTTAGAGTCAGGTACCCAGGCCATAACAGATCTGGGCACACCTTTGGAATCAGTGTAATTAACTAATTGAAGAGTCATTCCTGCTTTTGATGTACACTCAAGGTTTGAGTGTTGACTTTTGGTTTCCAAATGGGGTGTTTCTGTGATTTCATTACATTGGTTGAGTTCTTTTCAGATACAAGTTTCTTTG
The DNA here is from genome assembly GCA_039602395.1 of Deinandra increscens subsp. villosa. Lineage (NCBI taxonomy): Eukaryota > Viridiplantae > Streptophyta > Magnoliopsida > Asterales > Asteraceae > Deinandra > Deinandra increscens. Next base: position 40,377,172 of record JBCNJP010000003.1, on the reverse strand, counting down.
GTGTTGGTGTGGCCTTTTTACCTGCTGACTTTTTAACAGGTGTCCACTCAAGTTTCAATTTTGTATAAACAACTTGTTTCGTTTGAGTGACATCTTTTGATTTTGAAACCTGTTTCCCAACCTTTGTGTTGCCATTAGGTTTATTAACTCTTTTGACTTTACACACTTGTTTCTCAATAAATTCTGGTTTCATCTTATCATTCCTTTTGTAAATGCTCTAGGAGTGTAAGTTGAGTTTTGAGTTTTGGCCACATTCCACTTTTCATCAACAAGCTTTGTCACTGGAGCTTTTGTTTTTTAAAACTTAGACTGTTGAGCCTTAATTGGTTCTGAACACTGCTTCCCCTGTGACAAGGCTTGTTGCTTTTGCTTTCTATTTTCACCTGTCATCATTTTCTCTAACATACTAGTCCGTGGGTTTTGCGGATAGTATGGTTGGTAAGGTCTGTTCACACAGTTTGCAGCAAAGTGTCTTGGTTTTCCACATTGAAAGCAATTCATAAGTCTAGGCCCATTAACATGACTACAAAGGTATGAGCGTCTTGGATAAGACGACTTCCATTCAGGCTTGTCATCCCATTTGTGTATTACATGTTTCAGAATTTTTTCTGATTGTGTAATTAAACAAAATTGTTCCGATTTTGATTTGTTTGTTCTGTTGAAAGTAGACACAACCTGGAGATAGGGGGCAAAGTCCTGGGGCTTAGACTCACGACCAACTCTTGTGTTAGGCACACGAATTTTAAAACCATTAATTTTTTCATTAGAGTCAGAAACATGTTTTGCAGACATAGATACAACTAAATGTTTTGACTTGGACGCATTAAGTTCAGACACAGATGCTAGAACATCATCCTTAGGTAAATTAGAACATGAACTACTAGACTCGTGACTCTCTTTAACTCTTAAACATTCAGCACCCTTCTCAGAGACATCCTTGATTCTTAGTTCATCTGCACAAGAAATAAATACATCAGAAGAACTCACATTATTGTTTAATGATGCCTGAGATGGACCTGATTCACATGTGGTTGTCGCCAATCTATTCTGATTACCCAAACCATAAGTCAGGTGTTTCTCATTTTCTAATTCCTCTACTGTCATAGGTTTCACACCAACCAAAACACTATCTATTGGACGTCCTGCTTCATGCATTTCTGAATCAGTTCTATCTACTTGATCCTCCTCGTAGATTATACCTATTATATCTCTAGACACAGGTTGAGGAACATTATTCTTATTCTTTTCAGTGAAACTAACTCCTATTCCTCCTTTATCCTTTCCAAATCTAACATCAGTGATGCAATTGGACAAAGCCTTACCCGCCTGAAGCATTCTCTTGTTTCTCATTTGATTTACATCTAATTTTACTTGCAATTCATTGTTCTGATGCTTAAGTTCATCTACCTGCTTACTAAGCTCAGCTATTTCTAACTTAGCGTTGTCATACAGAACGGACTTTTGACTGGCAAGTGCTTGGTATTTCTCTATGTCTAGTTTTTGTGCTTTGACCTTATCCTCACTCTTTTCCCATCTACCCTTAAACGAACTTCTAGAGCATTGCATGTCAAACAGTTCTATCTCACTATTTTTCCAAAGTTGTCTAAGGCCAGGAATTAAACGAGCACAAGTGGGATTAGTACATACCTTGGTGTTGTCGACCTCGGCAGCAAAAGCTTCTTTGTCTTCAACCAGGTTTTCTTCATCAGTGACCACAAAAGCATGCTCTTCATTAGCACAATTCTCCATTTGAGCAATCATGGCACCCGTCAGACTGAGTTCCCTGACCTGTGAAGCCCACTGGTATTCTCCACAATCTTGGACAACCAAAGCTTTAGTCTCTTCCTTTCCTTTACCATCACCAGCTTTCTTTTCTTCTGCCCTTTCTTTCTTTGGTTTTGTGCATTCCCTAGCGAAATGTCCGTACTCATCACAATTGAAGCACCTCAGCTTGCTTTTATCAAAACCCATTCTGATCTTGTCCTGATCCTTCCAGACATTTCTTCCAGTTGTTGCCATGAACTTCTTTGCATGTTGCCATGAACTTCTTTGCACGAAAAACCACCATGGCCATCTGCCAGGAGACATCAAGCATCTCAACATCTTCAGGATTTATCTGATTCAGATCACCAGAGAGCATCTCAGCAGGCACCAAAGTTCCAGCCATAAAGGCATGGTAGCTATTCATGAATCCCATTCCTAGTGCAAAGTTGGGATCATTGGTGGCATTTGCCTCATCAGAATTGACTATTCCACTCGAACTGGAACTAGCTTGTGATTTTGCCACAAATGCAGTTGACTTTGGGTTGGCACTTGAATCATTTCCAGATGAGCTCCCAGCTTGTTTTGATCCCACATCTTCAGATAAGAGAGCCTGACTTAATTTTCCAGCCATACTTAGAGAACTCAGATGATTCAGCTCCCGTTGCTTATCATCAATCAGCTTCGATTTCAGTTTGTTGATAAGCTCATCAACAGTCAATTCACCTAGCTTGTTGTTATCCTTGATGATAGAGATATTTGTATTCCAATTCTTGGGTAAGCTGTTCAAGAGCTTCAAATTATTATCTTCCTGTTCAGGTTCAACATCATAACTTGACATTTCAGTGATTAAGGACACGAATCTCTGAACTTGAGCTTCAGAAGACTCTCCCTGAACGTGATTGAATAAGTTGAACTTCTGCTTTAGCATCTGTTTTCGGCTAGCCTTGATATCTGGATTACCTTCATAAGCTACCACTAGAGCATCCCATAGCTTCTTTGTAGTTTTGTACTTCTTAAATCCCTGAGCAATCTCTGGTGTCAAAGCCATAGTCATAATTGCATAAGCCCTCTCATCCTTGTTGCATCTCTCCCAATCGTCATCTGAGTATTCTGCTTCAGTCTTTACAACTCCAACCTTTGTTGCTTCAGTGTGTGTTGGTATGAACGGTCCATTCACAACAGATCTCCACAGTCTCAAATCAACACTCTTCAAATGGTTCTGAAATCTATATTTCCACTCAAGAAAATTATCCACTGATGTGAGTCTAGGAGGACGAGTGGTTGATCCAATCTCAAAATCCAATTTCTGATACATGCTTGGTTCGAAGTCCATCACGAAAGCTTAGGAAAACTTAAACTAAAAGTCCAAAAGTCCAAAATGTGAGTTTCCGATGTAAACTCCTGTTTACGATATTTGACAGTCTGGATCGTAAACACTTGATTCCGATAAAATTTAGTCGTAAACTTGTTTCCGATACAAGCTGATCGTAAACACGTTTCCGGTACGAATAAATCGTAAACTCGATTCCGATAAGTACCAGTTGTAAATTCGATTCCGATAACTACCAATCGTAAACTTGATTCCGGTTGGAAATGTCGTAAACTCCCAAAAATTGCGTCTTGAAGTTGTAAACTCAATTTTTTTTATCGTAAACCTTCAAAAATCCATTCTTGAACTCGTAAACACTGAAATCGCGAAGAACACCAATCGTAAACTCCCAAAACAACCCAGAAACTTATCGTAAACACCCTAGAACAGCAGCAGATTGATCGTAAACCCTCTGACCAGCTTCAAACCTTCAAAAACTCGAACCTTTTCCAGAAAAAGCTTGAATCCAATACCGTGAGAACCTCGAATCAGTGATTCTTGGCTCTGATACCAATTGTTGGTCCGGGATCAACAACCGTTCACGATATATTAATCTCTAACAAGTGCAGAAACCTTGTACGAGATTGATTCAAGAGAAAGTAGATGAAATAGACTTGATATGAGTGAAACACAACACAAAAAGATCAAATCTTGAATGAAGAACAAACTAACTTTCTTTGAGATGATGATTACGATCGTGAATACAAGTGTAAATCTGAAAATCGTAAACAACCACTAAGCTAGAATCATAAACACTATGGGGTTTATATACTACCCTTAACAAAAGCCCTAAGCCCAATAGTAAACACATAGATGATCGGCCCACTAAGCTCTAAATCGTAAACTCCAAGCCCAATAACAAGAAAGCCCATATCTAATGTTCATGCCTCAAATGTATAGCCCAACAAATCCTTTGTTCTTGAAACCTGGGGTATTTGATGAACCTGCAGAAGAAGTAGAAGCTTCTATTCCCTTAGCTTCTCTAGTGAATTTAGCTTTGATGTCTTTTAGTTTGTTCTTTTCAACCAAAACTTTTTCTTCTTCAGTTCCAGATGAAGTACTCGAAGCACCCTTATCAAAAACCTGTTCATTTTCCAAAAATAGATTTAGAATTAAACTTTGGAGCTTCACCCAAAGGTTTTTTCTTTGTCTCAGACTTTGATTTCTTCTTCTTGGCTGGAGTGGCAAACTTTGAATAATCATGTAATTCATCTTTTGGATCAAGAGGAGCAGATGTAATTTCAGACAAATACACTGGTTGAGGAACCATGTGAATATCATTCTTCTTAGAACTATCCTCACTCAGAAATTCAACAATGTCGGCGATAGATTGCAATTCTTCACTTGCCTTTTTAACTCCAAAATTCCTAACTTCAATTCAGAAACTTTCTGTTGAGCATCAAACACTTCTTTTTGAGACTTGATGAACTTTGTAGTGAGATCATCATACTCATATGTTTGCAACTTCCGGATCTCACATTCAACAAACAATTCCTCAAGCACACTTTCTTTGTTCTTCTTGAAAATCTCAATGTCTTTTGTCAAGACTTCATTCTTATCACGAAACAAAACATTTTCATCTTCAAGTGTAGAGATCTTAGATTGAAGTTTTTCAATTGTAGCAGCCGGTTCAACCACAAAAGCATTAGCTTTTTCATACTTTTGTTGAACCGGATAACTCTTCTTAAATAGATTTTCAAAATCTTGTGCTGCATCTAACACTTCAGCTTTGGCTTTCTCACACTCTTCAGCCAATATACTCTTTTCTTTCAAAACATCCTCATGAGCATGAACCAATTCATAATATTTCTTTTGAAATTCTTCCATTTCTTTCTTTAGAATCACATTTTCTTCAGACAATAATTCAGAATCTTTCTCAAGACTTGCATTCTTCTTACCCAACCTTACACATTCAAGACATTTTGATTCTTTGACCTTTACTTCTTTGATTATTGATATTGTCGAATTGGAATCAGAATTAGTTAGAATACTATCATCATCATGACGAGCTGTTAAAGCAACAGTAAATGGAGCATGTTTCATTTTTGCTTCAGAATCTACATTCCAGGCAAATTCATCTGGATGCCAAACATTCAGTCAGTTTTTCGTCAAAAGAAACAGATTTTCTCTCAACCTTGGGAGCTTCATTTGGTGAATGAATAAACAAATGAGCATGTTGACCAGACTTCAATTTATTTTCAGTTAAACTTGGGCATTCTCGTGCAAAATGTCCATATACAGAACACTTATAACATTTAACCTTCGATTTGTCCAGTCTAATTTTTCCATCCCGATTCAATCTCTTCTTGCCAGTTCTATTGAAAAATTTCTTCATTCTTCGAACCAACATAGCATATTTCCAGTTCAAATCCATCTCTTCCGAATGATCATAATCGATTTGATCATAATCTTCATTGGTCAATTCTGCGTTACTTACAGAACCAGTAATAACACCAAAATATGAAGATACCAATGCAGACATTAATGCATTATAATCATCGGTAGTTTGAGCAGACAAAGCATTCTGAGTTGAAGAACTAGGAACATAAACAGTACAACCAAGAGAATAACTACGAGTTTCAGATTTACCTGCAATGAATGTTGTAGGAGGTGTGGAACTAAGAATATTAGATTTCCCAGCATTCATGGTTGAATCATTTTCACCATGATACACAGCAGGATTTTGAATTTGTGCTGGAAATGACTTATTTACCAATAAATCCATATACCTTGCTTGAATTCTTTGAACCAGATCATTAAATGACAATCCTAAATATTCTTTATCCTGAGTGATCATCATTACATAATTCTCTCATTTCTCAGGTAAAGCCTCCAAAATCTTCTCTTTCATATCAACTTCTTCTTTTGTAAGATTCACCAAATGCATTTCACTCATTAAGTGAGCGAATCTTGCAATCAGATTTGGAATCGATTCATTTTGATAATGCTTGAAGCTATCAAATTCCTTCTTCAAAACCTTTTGTCGACTTTTCTTATATTGGTCATTGCCTTCACATCGCTTTTCCAATGCATCCCACAAACTCTTCGATGTATAGTTACCCGAAAATTGATGTAGTAACTCTTTAGGTAATGCCATTGTCAAAGTACCATACACCTTTTTTCCAGCTTGATATGCTTTCTTTTGTTCAGAAGTAAGTTTTCTTTGCGGAATTGGCTCCCCGGTTTCATCTTTAGGATAGACATATTGATCAGAAAATGCCAACCACATATCAATATCATTTGTATCCACATACGCTTCAAACCGTTTAACCCAACTATGATAATCTTCCAATTTGAGCAATTTGGGAACTTTCTGACTTGTTCCGATTTCATTATCATAGTTTATCATAGTTTGCATTGTAGCTTGCACCGAATTCTGAATTGCTGCAAATGCTTGAAAATCACTCATCTTGTCCGAAAACTTGTATACCAAAACTTCAAACCCAAAAACGAAGGTCTTAGAAGTGAATTTTGGGTACCAAAACGTAGGGTACTGGCCGTTAGGCGAGTAAAAGTATAGATCTTTCTGAGACGATCGTTTTGGCTGGTATTAGCTCCCGTAACTCTTTATGGTTCTCAAGGTACGTCAGTTTTCATGACACCTTCCAAAAATCCTGATTCTGTTTACCGAATCTCAACCGACCTCGATCCGAACCTTAACCAAACTTGGCTTTGAAAGACCTTGACCGAACTTCAACCGAACCTTATCCGAACTATCTCCGAACACTATCTGAAACATAACTTCGTTAGAATTTCAGCCAAACCTAGAGTTCAGAGCGAACATAACTTCGTTAGAATTTCAGCCAAACCTAGAGTTCAGAGCGGTTACTTTTCAGTTACAGCCGAACTTCAAATGAACTCGAACACTCTCGACCCCATTTTCGCGATTTTCAGTATTTTTGGATGAAATTTTTGATCGGAATTCAAGTAAACTCAATAGAAACAATCTAGGAGAAGATTTTTCATGAAAAGCACACTCGAAAAGATCAAACAAACTCAAAAAATGAGTAACATTTTCGCAAAACTTGGGGTTTTTGACTCAAACCGATGAAAACAAAGATTTCTGACCAGTAGATTTGAACCGAATGCTCTGATACCACTTGAAAGAGCGTGAGCGGTGGATCGTCTACTCGGTCGTATCAAAATCAATGTAAAACGAGAATGAATACAAGATGTAAATATAAAGGATTTGTATTAGACCATAGAAAACCACAGAGTACACAGATAGAAATATGATCAAAAGCTAACAAGAGCTGTACAAGACAAACTATTTATACTAGACAAAAACCCGATCAGCCGAACCTTAGGTTCAAACCAGGTTCGTCTAGGTCCGAACTCTAAGTTTGCCTAGGGTTCGGCCTATAATAAACTTGCAGCACCTTGTCTTGTATTTGATACTTCACATAACGATCAGAAACCATGTATCTACACTCCGAGGTATGATTCTTATGACGATTTCTTTGATCATTTTGGTTCTGATAATTCTTCAGTTTCTAAACATTCAAATCATTTTTCAAATTCACGATAATTTCTTGAAAGAATTTGTTATGCATGTCGTCAACCTGGACATCTTGCTGCACATTGCCCTACGACTGCATATGTCCACAACAATGCAAAATATGTGGATTTTAATGGTAAAATTTTTGATGAACCGTGATCGAAGTTCAAAACAACTAGTAAATCGTCTCGGTCCAAACCAAAGATGCCAGTTGAAACTATTATAGGTTCTAATAAATTTTTTTTATCATCATTAATATGGAAACCAAAGATTGGTTCCAAGGCCAACAAAGACTATGTGGAAGACATATGGCGACCCGACGCTGTTTAATCGGGTAGATCCCAAAGCATTTAATTAATTTTTTGTCTGGTGTCAGTAGGTATTTCATGAAGACCTGTCAGTAGTTGAACGATTGCTAATGGTGGAATATGTGTATTTTTAATTTAAATTGTGTTTCCAAATCATTTTGCTAAATCATGTGTTTTCAAAATGCTACAGTGCAGGTATCCGTGTTGATTGATCAATTTTCTTTTATTTTTCACTTCGTCTCATCTTGAGAGGGACTTTGTTTGTTAGAATGATGCTTCAAAAATAATGTGTCATTTTTTTTTCAAATTGTAAAAATGAAAAAAAAATAGAGTTTGTCATTTTTAGAGGGAGAAAGTTATGGAAAAGATAAAAAATGAAAAATGCAAAAAGTACAAAAAACATTAAAAAATGAGAAATTGTATCCGACATATTTGGAAAATGATGGTACATTGGTGACGTTTCTGACTCATGGATATATTAGATGAAAAAGTCGTAAGATCATTGTTTGATGTGCTAGGTAGGCTCGGCAAATCAGAAAGTATACGAATGTGATATACACTAAATCTGATGCTTGACCTAGTGGACAACATCTTGATGTGTATTTCAAGATATCAAAAAGAATTTGTGAAAAAGAAAAATGAGAAGTCATTGTGTAAACAGGTGTTCCTTTTGTAAATATTTAAACTTGTTTGATTTTCTTAAATGATCGGACTATCTCTCCGTATACGGGAGTATCGACCTGATACTTGTTCATTTAAGGTTCTTCTTTATTTTTTTTGGTGTTTTGTATAATTCATCGGACTTTCTTTGCATATACGGAAGTATCCACCTAATTGTTGTTAAATTATACAATTTCAACTTGTTTTTATTTTCTTATTTTGTTAAATATGAGGCCTTATCTGTGTATCGAAAGATCGACCTTAAGGTAGACGATTTAACGTTCTTATTTTCTGTTTGCATGGAACGTAGTTGACATCAAGAAAATAGAATCACTATGCGTTAATCACAAGTAAAATCACAAAGGGTGATATAAAAACATATCTGAGTATGTCTGATAGTGTGAGGTATGGTGGTCAAAGTAAATTAATAAAAAATTTGACATATCTAGGTGTTATGAGTATGATTCTACCTGATCTTAAAGTTGGACAAATTATATCTGCAATCGACATGACTTATGTGCTATAATAATTGAAATTGAAGTGTAGTTTAGCATGTTATGACCAATATGATCCCAAGTCGTGATCTTTCTCGCAAAAGACAAAAATAGTGTCTGATTCTGTACTTCATTTACTTTCCTTATAAGAAAATATCAAAAAGATTTTAGGTGTGTTTTGATATAAAATTTTGAAAATTCAAAAAGATTTTATTTCTAATTTCTTAATGATTGATCAACACGGAATAAAAATCAAAATTTAAAAACAATATATCTTGGAGTCTCAAAGACACGTTTTGTGCCAAGATTATTTATGTTGAACATGTACAAAAGTAAAGGAAAATGTCACAACTTCAAGTCTTCTGAAGTTGTTGATAAAGATGAAACACATTGTGCATCGTGAAGCATTCAAGATCGGACTAACCATCAAGTTGAGGAGGAGTTTGATTGAAGATAAAATTCTACGTGGTGAAACAGATACTGCACACATCAAGGCGTAGTTTATTAGAGCATAATCTGGTTTGTCTTGTCAAGTATCGAATCAAGACAAGGATGCAAAGAAGATTGCTAATGAAGTGGGGAACGAACTGGGAGTTCATGACCAACGAACTGACAGTTCGTTGGACCTCCAGTTAGTGACCAGTAGTTATAGTATAAATACTGAAAAGTCGTGAGCGTCGGATCCTCTACTCGATCTCGCTATTTTTGATGAGAAACGTAATTAAAAGATTGTTTTATTGATCAAAAATGTTCAATTACAATCTGGAACTCACAGAGAGAATACACCGTGGAAACACACACTTAACACTCAGCTCACACTTGAGTCGTTTTCGAAATACAAGACAAAACGACTATTTATACTCCAGTAGACGAAGTCACCCGAACTGTGAGTTCGTGTGTTTCCGAACTCACCCGAAGTGTGACTTCAGATGACACTTCGTGTCAGTTCGGACCCACTTCGTGTAATAGCCATTTTGTGCAACTTCATCTCGTTCAGATACTTCACACGATCGAACCGATAATTCTCTAACAAACTCCCCCCTCGGCGTAGGTAGGATCTATTCATCCAATCAAAACGTATCTTCAATCAAACTCACCCTCAACTTGATGGTAGCCTGATCTTGAATACTTGACGATGCACAGTTTGTTTCCATCTTTATCAACAGTTTCAGAAGACTTGAAGTTGTGACATTCTTCTTCAGTTAGTACCTGTTCAATCATAAATAATATTGAAACAAAACGTCTCTTCGAGACTCCAAGATATTAATTTTGAAATTTGATTTGTATCACATGTCGATCAGATCGAAAACAAAACAGAAACAAAATCTTTTTGGCTTTTTGAAAGTTTATATCAAAACAAACCTAAAATCTTTTTGATTTTTCAAACTTATGCTAAAACATACCGAAAATCTTTTTGAATTTTCTAAAATGAAATAAAATTGCAATACAGAAATAAACTCTATTTTTGGTATGAGAAAGATCACTATCTGGGATCATATTAAACATAACACACTGAACTACACTCCAATTTCAACTAATTGAAGCTCACAAGTCATGTTGATGGGTGGTATAATTTTTCCACCTTAAACTCAGGCAGAATCATACTTATAACATCTGGATATATTAAGGTATTGATTATATTTGCTTTGACTCCCACACTATCAGACATAGTCATACATTTTTCTTTTTCCCGTGTGACTACACTTGTGATTATCACATAGCGTCTTGTTTTCATGATATCGTCAACTGTGTTCCATGCAAAAAGAAATAAAAACGTTAAATCGTCTACCTTAAGGTCGATCTTTCGATATGCATATAAGGCCTCGAATTTAACAAAAAAAAAAGAATGATAAAACAAGTTGAAATTGTATAATTCAACAACAACCAGGTCGATCTTGTGGACACGCAGAGAAAGTCCGATGAAATATACGAAACACCAAGAAAATAAAGCAGAACCTCAAACGAACAACAATCAGGTCGATCTTTCGATACGCAAAGAGAGTCCGATCGTTTGAGAAAATAAAGAAAATCAAACAAATTAAAATCTTTGTAAAATGAACACATGTATACACAGTGACTTCTCATTTTTGTTTTTTTACATATTTTTCTCTTTTTGTCATAAAATACGCTTCAAGATGTTATCCACATGGTCAAGCATGAGTATTTAATGTATATCACATCTAAATACTTTCTGATTTGCCGAGCCTACCAAGCATATCAAACAATATGATCTTATGGCTTTTTCATCTACTTTATCCATGAGCCAGATATGAAAGCCAATGTACCATCATTTCCCAATGATCAATTTCTCAAAATTTTATATATTTTGCATGTATTCACCTTCATCACATTTGCATTTTTCTCCTTACATGCCTTTTTCTCCCCTTAAAATGAAAATCTATATTTTTGGTTTTTCATTTTAGAAAACAAGACACTATTTTTGCTGTTTTAATTTTCTCCCTCTAAACTACAAACGAAATGTAAAGAAAGAAAATTGATCAACCAACACGGATACCTGTCAATTTTAGTTTGCAGGAAATATCAGGTTACAAAAATGATATCACTTGAAAGTCAACTTAAGATAAGCAGAATACTCCTCCACCAGTAACTTTTCAATCACCGGAAGGTCTTCCAGAAGTACCTGCACACTGGTCAAACACATTAGATTTTAAATGATCTGAAGCGAAGTGCTTCTGGTCGACCAGTGTCCTGATTTTGCTGTGAAACCACCTTACATTTCCATTCTTGTTGTTGTTTTGGTAAAACAATTTTTGATGCATCAATCATAGTTGACTGTGACGAGCACCCTACATTTAAAACTTTTGAAAATTTTGGAATAAATCTTTCTTGTTTTAAAAAAAAAATGTAGGCTGAAATTCATCAAAAACTCTGCCATGTTCATCAATGAACTTTGGTCTCATAGTTTTATCGAACACTGGAACCTTTTGTTTTCTTTGAGTAGAAGCAGCAGAAATCGGACAGTCATTTGCCATATGCCTTTTTTGTCGGCAAATGTAACACAAACGATTGTTAATGTTCTTCCTTTAAGGAACCTTCAAAGCTTCAAAAAAATCAATACCTCCAACATGATCATACAAAGTATCATATACCTGATGTCTATGATCATGTACTTATTTTGAAGTTGGACTTTTGGGAGTAGAATTTGAACCTCCAGAAGAAAATTTAGCTTTTGATTCTTCTTGTTCTTTTGAACAACATCTTTCACAAAAACTTCAGATATTTTCTGAGCATCCACACAATGACATGGAAATTCTTTGTCAGAAAATATTTGTTCCGAACCCTTGAACTTGTAAAACCTCTCGGGTTAAACTTTTTCAGCCTTGAAAACATCCTTCTTAACTTGCTTTAAGTAGCTGACTATTCAATCTCCGTTGATGACGAACCAGACACAAATGATGAAAACCTAGGAATTTCAAATTTCTTTTCAATCTTCTTGCCAGTCTTCTTGTTTTTCTTCTTCTTCACAATCTTTGCTTCTTCAGAATTTGATGATGAAACCTTTGAGTAATCATAATCTTCAACCTTTTCCTGCACATTATTGACAACTTCTTTGATGATAGTCAGGGGTGTAACTGTCTTATCAAAAACTCTTTCAAAATTCTCATCTTTTGCCAAGAAATTTGTGAATGATTTTGACATTGTTTAGAAGACGCTTGGCATCAATCACCTGGATTTTCAAATCAGAGATATTTTGTTGTGCTTTAGACAATTCTTTTTCCGTTGCAATCAACTTCTTAGCAACCCGATTGGTTTCAGATTTTTGCAATCTTAGATTGTCAAGCTCACCAAACAATTCTTTCTTCAACTTGTCTTTATTCCTTTTCTGAATGTCCATGTTTGCATTTAACAACTTATTGACTCTTGTTAATTCCTTCTTCTCCTCCAATAATGCTTCATTTTCAATAGAATAACTTTTTGCTTTAGCAGCAAGCTCATCAGGAGTCTTGTTAAGCAAATCAAGTTTAATCATGGATTTTTCAAAGAAATCATTGAAATCAGTTTCAACATCTATAGCTTCAACCTTCCATTTCTCAACTTCTTGAATTAAACAAACATTTTCTTCACCTAATTTTGCATTTTTCAATTCAAAATCATTACCTTCCTTCTTAGTCACTTCCAATTCCTCTTTAACAGATTGAAGTTCAGCTGTAAGAATTCTGACTTCGTTCAACAATGAATCATTTTCTTTCAACAATTTTTTTACTTTAACTTCATAAATTTCATTCTCAGCTGATTCATAGGAACTTGAGTCTGAATAATAGTCATCTTGGACATCTGTCACAATCAATGCTGACTTATCAAAAAAATTTCCCGAATCATAAGTTCCATCACTTTGAATAGCCAACGCTTTTGTACTTGATGAAGCTTCAACACCATTGGTAGTTTTTGATTCAGATTTACTTACTTGAGATTATTGACACTCTCTAGCAAAAGTCCAAGATTAGAACATTTGTAACACTTCACCTTAGACTTGTCTAATCCCAACTTTCCATTTTCATCAACATCATATCTTCCAGTTTACTTATAAAACCTGTTTGCTCTTTGAGTCAACAAAGCCAATTGCCAGGTCATATCTACTTCATTCAAATGCTCATCATCAATTTCACCAAGATCCTCTTTAGTCAAATGTGCATCACTAACATTGTTGATAATCATCCCAAAAGAAGATGCAATTAAAGCAGAGATCAATATAGCACAATCATCAATAGTCTTAATAAAAAATGCACTCCAATTGGTCAAATATGTGCTTGCTATGTCCAAAATAGGACTTTGATAGTTAAGGGTAAGAGCAAAACTGCTTTTGAACTTTGGAGAGGTAGAAAACCCAACATTTACTTCTTTAAATCTTTCGGTTGTCCTGTTACTATTCTGATAACTAATAGGTTGTTGCCTAAGTTTGCTGAAAAGGCAGATGAAGGATATTTTGTTGGATATTCTGGTGTTTCAAAAGCATTCAGAGTATACAATAAAAGTACTAAAATTGTTGAGGAAACCATTAATGTGACTTTCAATGAGAAATCTCTTAACAATTTCGTATCACAACCTGAATGGCTATTTGACATAGATGCACTAACCACTGCTTTCAATTTTACCATTGAGAAGCCATTGAGTTCAATAGTGCATGAACAGGAACATAAGAAAAATCACATAAGATCTGCTGATGATATCTGGAAGACAAGCACCAAGGAACTGCAAATGCAACCTACCTTCTTTTCATCCATCAGCACCAAGCCTGTGAAACCCAACAACTCAAAGAAAACCTCTGAAATTGTTCCTGCTGATACAGAAGTTTTTCCGGTCGAACTTCCGGTTGAAGTTCAAGCGGATCCTGTAGCTGTAGAATCTCCGGTTGAAGTTCAAACGGAAAACAATTTTTCAGAAAATTCTGGGAACAATGAATCCAATGACTCAACAGATGCTGGTTCAAATGAGTATAGTTTTGAGCATCTGATTTCAGATTCAGTCCCCGGTTCTCATGAAGAAAGTTCAGATCCTGTATCACAAACCAACAATATTGAGTTATTACCTCAACTCAATATTCCTCACAATGGAAGAAGCCATGAATTTCCACTATTTCCTGATAGAAGAATTGGAAAGAACCATCCAAGGGAGAACATTATCGGAGACTTGTCAGCTCCTGTGCTGACAAGAAGCAAGTCTATTGATGCAAACATTTGCCTGCATGCTGCATTTCTGTCTCAAGAAGTACCCACAAAGATCAATGATGCTTTGGAAGATGAAAGTTGGGTAGAGGCAATGCAAGAGGAACTGTTTCAGATCAATAAACAGAAGGTTTAGGAATTAGTTGACTTACCTGAAGGTGAAGAACCAATTGGAACTAAATGGGTATTCAGAAACAAGAAGGATGATAGGGGAATTGTAATAAAAAACAAGGCCAGACTTGTAGCTCAAGGCTACACACAGGAAGAAGGAATTGATTATGATGAGGTTTTTGCTCCTGTAGCCAGGCTTGAAGCAATCAGAATATTTCTTGCCTATGCTGCATTCAAAAACTTTCTGGTATTTCAAATGGATGTTAAATGTGCTTTTCTGTATGGTCTTTTGGAACAGGATGTGTATGTCAAGCAACCTCCAGGCTTTGAAGACCCTCATTACCCCAACAGGGTGTGCAAGTTGATTAAAGCTATATGGTCTCAAGCAAGCTCCTAGGACATGGTATGAGACACTCTCAAACTATCTCCTAGTGAATGGCTACAAAAGGGGAGCTATTGACAAAACACTGTTTGTGAAATCTGATGGCAAAGATACTTTGATGGTACAAATCTATGTTGATGACATCATCTTTGGTTCATCCAGTGCTGCATTGTGTAAAGAATTTGAGAGCTTGATGCAATCTAAGTTTGAGATGAGTTCAATGGGAGAACTGAACTTCTTCTTAGGGTTGCAAGTGAAGCAAACTGCAAATGGAATTTTCTTGAATCAATCCAAATATATTCAAGATATGCTGAAAAGATTTGATATGCAGTCTGTTTCAACCTCAAAAACTCCCATCTCCACTTCTCATAAGTTACACAGTGACTTGAGTGGAAAACCAGTAGATGTTCACCTCTACAGGGCAATGATTGGATCACTGCTCTATCTCACAGCAAGCAGACCTGACATCATGTTTAGTGTCTGTTTGTGTGCTAGATACCAGTGTCAACCAAAGGAATCACACATGTTAGCTGTGAAGAGGATCTTTAGATACCTTAAAGGACAACCAAAGCTTGGGTTGTGGTATCCAAAGAACTCAGATTTCTCCTTCAAAGCTTACACTGATAGTGATTATGCTGGCTGCAACTTGGATAAGAAGTCTACTTCAGGAGGATGTCAATTTTTGGGAGAAAGACTTGTGTCTTGGCAATGCAAGAAGCAAACCTGCGTGTCTACTTCTACTGTTGAGGCTGAATACATTGCTGCATCAAGCTGCTGCAGTCAAGTCTTATGGATCCAGAATCAAATGTTGGATTATGGCATCAAATTCATGGAAACTCCTATTCTTGCAGACAACAACAGTGCCATTTCAATCACAAACAACCCTGTTCAACACTCAAAGGCAAAACACATTGATATCAGGTACCATTTTATTAGAGATTGTGCTGAGAAACACTTGATTAGAATGGCTAAAGTTCATATAGATCAACAATTGGCTGATCTGTTTACCAAAGCATTTGATGAAGCTAGATTTTTCTATCTCATTAGTGCCATTGGTATGATGAATTTTGACTAATTTAAACTATTTTTCACAATTCTAATAAAAAGGAGACATGAGCTCAAAGAACCCGTCTCTTGATACAAAAAGAAAATGAAAATGAAAATCTTTAGTGTTAATCAGACAACATTTCAGTTCATAGTCAGTAACTCTGATAATACTATGAATAATTAACACGAATTTAAAAAAAAATAATGTGTTTTGGATTTCCGGTTCAAGTTCAGGCTCAACCTGAAAAGACTACTTTTGAAATTCACCGGGTGAACTTCAACCGGAAAAATGTTTTACAATGATGTGGAAATTTATTTTAGAAAACAATTCTTTCAAGCGGAAAAATTGTCCGCTTGATGTTCAGACGGAAGAATTTTTGTTTTTAAAATAAAAAGGAAAAAATGGGTTCCGCTTGAACTTCCGGGTCAACAAAGTCAATCTTTAATTTAATTACCCGAAAGGCACAATTTTCTAAGCGGATATACATTTATTTACCCATTGAATTTTTAACTGTTTTAAATCCGAGGTTTCAGTAAATTAACTTTTGGATAAGGACACGCTTTAACCAGTTGTACCGTCCAACCTATAAAGCACCTATCCCATCAGTCACTGAACCGTCGATTTTTAACCTCTCTCCTCCACGTCAGCACTGAAAAAGGTAAAAAGCCCTAATTTACCGTCAGTTTCCTCATTTCCATCATTCCCATTCCAAAATTACTCCAAATTTCTCTCAAACCCTCTCCGACAAACATTCAGAAATCGTCAACCTGCGTCAACAATGGCTCCTAAGGGGAAGGCAAGTGGCAAGCGGCCCATCAGTGACTCCAAGTTTCCTGTAGAACACAATCTTGTGGCGTATCTAGAGCCACCGAGCAAAACAGACATCTACAATGAAATGATTGAATTCATCAAGAGTTCTCATCTTCACCATGCGCTTACTGTAGAAGCGGAAATTTTTGAAGAAATACTCGAGGATTTTTGGTTACACGCTAGGGTTACTGAAAGGGCGAATGGTAGTGAAGCGATTGTGTCAACCGTACAAGGAAAGGAAGTGGAAATTGATGAGGCAAAGGTGCGAAGTCTATTGAAATTAAAGGATGAAGGAGGATATGAAACGGTTGATCACACCAAATATCTCCGTTTGTTCAGAAATATTGGCTACGGTGGTTCGCTGCAAAGCAAAACCATCAAGAAAGGGCAGTTGCCTTACAAGTGGAGATTTCTTGCACATACACTTCTGGTATGTTTGTCCCCAAAGAAGGGAGGATTTGATGAACTCTCCAGCGAGCAAGCTTCTGCTTTCTTCGCTATTGTAAAAGGTGAAAACTTTAACTTTTCAAAACTCATTTTTCAAGCCCTAAAATCAAATGTCAATTCTGAATATATTTACCTGTATCCTAGATTTTTGACTTACATTCTCAAAGAAGAGTACCCCCACATAGTTTGGCTAGGTACAATTTTGCATCAAAAACTTCTGAATGAGAAAACCTTTTCAAACCTTGCTTTAAACAAATCTCCATTTCTTGGAAGGGATACTGACCACCCCTTACCAATTCCAAGGCAGTTTCCTGATGAACCTGCTACATCAGAGGTTCAACCGGAAACTGTAGGAGTGACTGAGCTCCCTGCTCAAGATGACAGAACTGTAGACCTAACAGTTACTGATCCTACATCTGTCCCTGCTTCCTCAACACTAAAAACCTTTCAATCCAGAAAGAGGAAAGCACACAATCAATCTACCACTGCCAACCTCCTCAACTGAAACTCCTCCTGTCACTTTCAAAAGACAGAGACAAGTGGTTATTAGGTCTCCTCCACCTAGTGCCACAACCCAACCCGAAGCTTCTAACCCCGCTCCAGGCAAAAAGTCCAAGCGGAAACTTGTCAAATTGGGATTCTCTCTTAGAGACGAACCCTCATTTGAGGGGGAGTCATTAGAAGCAGATGCACAATCCCCATCTGAACATATGTCACCACTTCAACCCCAATCACCCAGGAGTGACAGTGCTATCAATCTTGGCTTAAATGAAGGTGTTATTAACTCACCTGCCACATCACATGAGAACATCCTGATAAGCCAGGACCCTGCAGCACTAAACCCACACTCCTTACTGAAGGTGAATCTCGGGAGTACTGATGAGATTCATGCGGAAAGGGCTGCTGCTGCCCAGGGATCCCCACTGGACCCTGGTGTTAGCAGTAACATCAATAAGACCCAATTCGCGGCAATCTTCTCTGAATCAGCACTTGAAGTTCCTTCATTGGAACCAAGAGTTGTTGTGACAGATGAAGAGAATCCCAGGTACCAAGAAGCCATGGGTACCACTGCTGATCAATCTAGGATTGATAGCTTGGTTTCGTCCAAGGATGCTGGCAAAAAGCCAGTTGAGGACAGTCTTTCACTACCTGAATTGACGAATTTGTACCTATCTCTCCAAGCACATGTTGATACTCTAAATGCAACTGTTGCCAAACTGGTAAAAGTTACTCCAACTGATGCTGAAGCAGGTCCTTCAACCCTTCACAGTAATGCCGATGAAGCTGTAATAGCTAAAGAAGCTGATACTGTCAAATTGGGGGAGAAGATGCCCTCAAGGCCTGTTATTACAGAGATTGAAGAAGATCAAAGGATACCGGCTGAAGTCAGAGCCACTGCATGTCAAAGAATCGGCATAAATCCCTTTGGTGTTGAAGAGTGTTGGGCCAACATCAAAAGCAGTCAATTGATTGCTATCTCACCTTTTGAGGATCCCAACCTCACAGAGCTGGTCCAATCTTCGATGTTGATTGCTGGTGCTCTACCTGAGCACATCAACATGATCACTACACTTCTGAAAGATGTTATATTTCCGGCTGAAAGAGCCAGTGATCACAGCAAGGCAACCGAAGACAGCGCTGCAACCACTGTAGTTGCTACAATCTCTGAAGGAGAAGACGAGAATCCTATTGGTGAAGACGAAGGGACTGAGGTGTTGGAAGTTGCTGATATAGAATCTGAAGTCACCAAACCCCAGGTGGTGACTGAAGATCAATCTGATGTCCAAGCGGAAGTTCAGGCGGAACTTCAGGCGGAAGTGTTTGTGGAAGCTGAGAATATTATTCAACCGGAAACCCATTCGATTGCCCAGGTGGAAACTTCTGGCCCTGGCAATTCAGTTTTTGGTGTTGATGGGTCTACTGAACCAACTGAGGTTCAACCGGAAGAAAGGAGTAATGCTGAAATAGCATAAATGGCTGAAACCCTCATAACCTTAGGAAGCACTGAACCAACCCAAGCGGAAGAACCTGTTCATGCTGAAATTCCTAAAACAATTCAACAGGTGGTTCAAACTCCAGAGGCTGAAGCTATAAAGATGATGGTAGAGGATGCCAAGAGAATAGCAGAGGATGAGAGGCTTGCTAAAGAAATTCAAGAGGAATTTCATCTTTACATGCAAAATTCTGTTTTTGAAAATTTATTGGAAGAGGCAAAGACCAGGTCTTTCAACTGGAGAATGAAAGATTATGATTTAGATGATGTGACTGAAGCCGATAGGCAGAGGCTAATCTCCATTCCTCTCATTTGCCTACCAAGCTGGTAAAGTGTGATGAGAATTATCAATTGTTGAAAAGGGTAAAAAGGGCATTTGTGGTCAGAAATATAAGAACTGAAGAAGAGGTAGCTCAAATGAAAGTCAAAGAACTATGCCAAGTGATTGACTCAATCTTTCATAAGCTAAAAGGAGATACAGCTGCTGTCAACCCAAAGCTTGTGTTGCCTGCACCCTCAGAGCTCACCTCATGTATGTCAACTCACATAAATGTTAAACCTGAGATCACTGATGATGCAGATATCCCTCCTCCACCTTCCTTCATTTATGACCCAAATCCTATGCCTACATCAGTTCCATCCCTGTTACAGTCTCTAGCCATCATTCCATACCAACCTCCCAAAATCTCCAAGAAAGTAGCCGCCAAACTTGCCAATCCAAAATTCAGAGCTGATAATTTCACACCCATCATTCCTTTCAAGAAGAAGCCTCCTCCTACTATGGATTTTTCTGATATCTTTCCACCTACCCCACCTTCTAGCCCAACTCCTGAAACCAGTAAACCACCCTCACAAACCTCACTTCCTCTACTCACCATCAATGAACCTTCCACCACCATCACCAAACCTACTGAAGTCCAAGCTGGTCCTTCTTCATCTGACAGAGGCAAGAAACCCATTGTGCCAGAAACTACTGTTGACTCTGATGAAGATAGATCAGTCAGGAAAAGAAAGCTGATGCATGCCAAGAATAAAAGAAATCAAAAACTAAAGAGAAGAGCTCCACCCAGCAAAAGAAAAATTGTGGGTTGGACAGTGGATGAAGCCACATTTGATTTCACTTTTACTATGGCCAGTGGCATAACTCAAGTGGTAAATGTTCGCAAGGCAACTTCTCAACTCACTTTGCAGCAAATGACAGATAGCATTCTAAAGCTCAGAGAAATTATGAATCCTTCAAGAGCAGAGCACATGTTAAGGCTTGTAATTGAGCCATCTGTGCTGGAATGTGGAATGCTCTACCGAAGCAATTTAGATGATGAATCAGCAGGAGAAGAAAAAGAAATGCCCACCAGTGAAATAAAATTTATCATTTGGGAAGAGGAGGAGAAGCTATTCTATGTTCATAGAGCTAATGGCACCTTTACAATCCATGAGTCTATTTCTGTTCAAGAAGAATGGAACGAAATGGACTGGGATTCAATTAAACACGTAAAGGTGACCAAAACAAACACTAAAGAGCTATCTCAGAATCTTGATGCCAGCGTCAGAACTATGGACAAGTAGAACAAGGTGAAGAAGATTTTTTTTGGGTACAAGTCAATTTTGAAGAAGAACTTTGACTTAGAAGAATAATTTGACAGCATCAGCTTAGGGGGAGATTGTAAGGAACTTCAGTTTTGAAGTTTTCCGGTTGAACTCAAGTTTTGACAGTTCCGGCTGAAGTTGAAGCGGAACTACAACTTCAAGCGGAACAACAAGTTCAAGCGGAAAGAAGCAGTTTTGTCACTTAGTGAATATTCCGGGTGAACTCGATTATCCATCAGATAATGAATTCAACCTGACTTTTCCTGAGAAGTCTTTTCAGCAGTCCCATCCTGCAAAAGCTTCTCGTATGCTTCTACATCTGCCCAAGCCACTCTCCAAAAGTAGATTGTTGCTGTCAACACGCAATTCATCTCAAATGTCGAAGTTTATTCTTTTGGTAGTTTAGATTTGACTTTGTAATGTACGGTCTAGATCAGATCACATGAGATCAATGGTTGTGATTGATCTCATCTGCACTATATATAGCTTGTTATCTCTTAGTTTAAAAAAGTGTGGTTATCACTTGTAATAGTGTAGCTTTGAGTTAATGCAAATAGTGCCGAATATTCGATATTTCGTTGTCTCTACTATTTTGCAAATCAAGCTTTTACATTATACAAGAGTTTAACATTGCTTAAGAAAAGTAAAATATAACTTAATTCCGCAAGGTTATATTTGCAAGTAAAGTGAATTGTTTAAGTTTAACTCTGACTTATATCGATCCTACAAACGAAGATGATTAGGAGCGTATATTCACACCGAAACGATCAAGATCCCCTAGTATGGTGATGGAGAGTGTTAGGACAAAAGGTAAGGGGTTGTATGTGTGCTAAAATGGTGTAAGAATGAAGAGATTTATGGCTTAAATAATTTAAATAGTGAATATTAGGGTTTCTGCTAACCTTATAGTTTAGTGTACCGCTAAAGTATTGACCCAGGGGTTTAGCGTATCGCTAAGGTGCTGGCCAGCGCCCCGCTTTAACTTTTGTTGACTTTTCTTGTTTTTATTGTTTTGGTCATGCTTTTCAATAATTTCACTTTTTATTTATTCATAATCATATTCCTTACATTAAAGCCAATCAAAATGATGTGAACATGCCATATATGGAAATACGTTAAAACAATCAAATTCATGTAACACGTCCGCATGCAATTGTCACACGTAACAGTTTTTTATTAATAACAAATGTCTCGAGACTCAAATTCGTGTGTGATGTTTTGTGTTGTAATTTAAGAATACTAGACTCATCCAATACTCTAACTGACACGCTATGCCTATATACGTGATTTCCTGGTTTAGCCGTTTTAACAGCTTTTTTCGTTGCGGATCCAATCCGTCGAGTCAGATTTTCGCAAGTAAATTCACATTCAAAGAGATATAAGAGAGAAAAAAATTGTGATTGGAAGAGTAAAAGAGAGAGTGCATGTCTTGCTATCAAGAGGAGAGAGAGGACATAGTGTAGCACATAAAAGAAAAGAAGGCAATAATTTGAATTTCAAAATTCATCTGAATACTACCAAATTTGTAAATTTTGGGATGTCATGCATCAAGGTGTTGTACAACATGCTTTAATAGCTATACAGGTCCTCAAATTAAGAATTTTTTGAAAAGACCATATTGCCCTTGATCAATATGCATTATATAGTAGTATAGATAATACATATAAGGAGGAAAAAGTTGTCAATTACATAAAAATTAAAACTTTTAAGGGGGCAAAATAGTCTTTTAAACAAGAAAATAAATTATCTTTTTAATGAAAACTAAAAACTAAACAATATATTTAATCACCATTGATATTTAATGATGTTATATAAGTAACCTAAATACGATAAATTGTTTTTCATATAGAGAAACGAGTACCTCGTTACAAATTGTCACTACCGCAACATCACGTGGGTTTCCGAAGTCGTGTAAAATGTATATGATGTTTGGATTTTAACTGTAATGACCTGACAAAAACCCTAAAAACCGACCCAATATTTTGCATAAAAAAGAGAAGAAGAAATTTTGCATGGGAGTCGATGCGGACCGCAAGACACTTTCTAATCCTCCTACGGTCCGCAGGACCGTGAAACCTAGCGGTTTGAGGCGATGTCCGCCGAGTTAGATTCGCGTGTTATTTTTCGAAACCTGCAGACCGCATGCACCCTCTTGACCTTTTTCTCGGTCCGCATCCATGCAAATGATATAAAAAGCTATTTTTGGCCATTTCTGCTCATTTGTGTCGAATATTCCCAAAGTTCTCTCCCCCTCTTATTTGTGCAATGTCTATAAGAACTACTCAAGGGTTCCAGATCATCTCCATCCTCTCACAAGCTCCAATCCATCTTTGGTATGTCTTCTAACCCATCAATCTCATGTTTCTTGATGAACTTATTGGGTGTCCTTCTCAAATCCCTGATCTTTCATCCTCCTTAGGTTGTGCATGCATCATCAGGAGTGATTATAAGTATTTGGAGTTAGCACAATAGGTAATCAAGGTAAGAAACCATTGGTTTAGTGCTTAAAACCCATTTTTGGGTCTATTATCACTATCAAGCTCATTACCTTTACATGGATCATGCATGCAACTGTGAAAATGGACTCACAAGGTTGCTAGGAAGCTATTGAGGGAAAGGATCATCAATAATTCCCAAGAGTACACATCTTTTAGCACAAGGTACAAGTTGTCAATGCATGCAAAGCCATTGTTGGCATTTTTAGCAAGTTGAGCTATGGGGAATGAAACCGGGCTCATCTCAGTAACCTATGAGTTATAAAATCTAAGATTTGATCTATTATGGTGTATACCCGCTTGTGTTATTACTCATTTTTGTGCATTAGAGTGTTGTACTTTCTATTTATGGAATGGTTATTTCAAGTTAGTGAAGTCTTGAACATCTCAGTGGATCTAAGGACCACAATATGAGATTTGAATCATAAAGGACATAGATTCGAGGCATACAACATTTTTCCTATATTTATTACTGATATTAGTGTCCATGCATGTGGGTTGATGACACATGAACCACTTCAGGGACCAAAGTGATCTTAATCTGAGTTATTTCCTCAATATGTGACACCCAAGCACATTCCATCGTTGGTTGGTTTATTAAAGCCCAAACTACCATTTTTACGAACTTTGAATCAAGTTTTGTGCCCAAATTACTAGGACAAGATCTCTCAGTGGATGAATTTGTAATTTTATGAACTCTGGAACCCAAAATTTTGTAATTTTATGAACTCTGGAACCATTTTGGGCATGAACAAACAAACCAAACGGGACAAACCTTGAAAATGAGCAAAATCCACAAAATGACAAAAGAGTCGATGCGGACCACAAGCTGTTAGATAGCTTTATGCGGTCCGCAAAGACCCAATAGACCCGATTCTTTCTTGTGTTTTATGCGGACCGCAGATATCCTCATATATATCCCTGCGGTCCGCAATGATTGGGAAGTCAGAATATGCATATTGCTTAAATGGTTGATTTAATGATAACCGATTAACCCGAGCCCTATTGGGACATGAGTATGGGCATAACAACTATATTATGCGATATTATATCCTCAAGTTGGTCTGATGATCTCATGTGGTTAAGCACGCATATACTCTTTGTAGAGGCTGGATTATGAGGCTTGCAATATTAAATAAGTTGGGTTGGGCTTAGAAGGTTTCATTAGAATCATAGGCTAGTTTGGTTATTGTATTTAGGCTAGTTTATGGTTGGGCTTGGATTTACTATTGGGTTTATGATCCTCAAGGGGCCCAATCGTAAACCCAGTGGTGGACTATATATACCCCACTAGACCTCCTCATTAGAAAGACTTGAGATTACGATTTTGGGAGCAGCAAAGGTGATTACGATCGTAAACCCGGGAGGATCAAGTTTACGATTTCTAATTTGTACCCGACAAGTTCATCTTGTGTGCAAAGTTCAGCTTTTTATCATTTATATTAATCGTTTTCTTAGTATTCTTCTCATATCTTATCTTGAATCAATCAATCACTTGGATTCCGCACTCGTGATTGATAGAATATCGTGAACGGTTGTTGTTTCTGGACCAACACTCTTCTAGTTCAGGGATATTGATCTTTATTATCATCCGAACCTTCTTGTGGATTGTTCCCAACTTAGGTTTTGATTATATTCATATAACTATTAGGCATTGCATCTTTGACAAGTGGTGAACCCTACGTGACCTCATATCGATGACATACATCACTAAATATATTCGTGACTCCTCTAGATCCACTTTTTTTACTTAACTGTTTTGGGGTTCCATATGAACCGTGTTAAAATGTTTCATTTATAATATTGTGTCAAGGTGTATTTGTAAGACCGGTACCGAATAAACTATATAGTTATTATCTGTGTGAATTCCAGCAAGATCGGAATCGGATGGTCATTTAGGGATATACCATTTCGAGAAGTTCTCACGAGGCATATAAAAGGCATTCTAGCAATTGTACAGGTAGATCAGGTGTCTCATGCCCACATGTACCCCAATATTTAGAAGTGGGCATGGCTTATACGTTTGAAAGATGAAGGGAGTTGTACGACCATGGCAACGTGCCTCCTGCATTGTTGGTTGACCATTAACAGGACTCGATGTTTATTTCAGGCACATATTAGTTAAAACTTTATTACTGAATTATTAGCTATGACTCACCAACAACGTTTGTTGTTGACGTATTTTGGTTCATATTGCAGGTAAGTAATGACAGCTAGGTGATGGTCATGCGTGGGTTAGGCGGATTGTGTGTTGGCTAATAAAAATGAACTCTTGTTTAGTATTTTGTCTGGATGTCATGACTATTCAATCCTTGGATCTGTATTTTGTTGATATTCCAGTCTTGGGGTCAGTCTGGGATCATGTTGACCGCATAACTAATAAGCAGTACATTCAATGTACGACCACTTTTTATTAGTGCGATGTAATTTTATTGGATTGGGTGTCTGTTGTGATGAAAATGATTGGTTTATATGTTTTGCTTCCGCGAGATCTGATACAGACAGCCGATCCCACATCCTCTCATATGGCCTGGCAGGACGAGTCGGGACAGGGTGTGTGTCACACCCCGCCCGAACCGCCTGTCAGGTACGGGAGAGGTGTTGTGGAAAACAGGCTGTCAATATCAGATACACGCGGAAGCAACAGAATATAATAATATTAAACAACTGTTTACTTAGTTACAGACAGCCTACTACGTTTCATAATCTTATAAGTAAATAAGATAACATTAGGTTTGACCTAGCATCCTAACAAAATGCTAATAACTGGGCCCGATGATTCTTGACATCATTATGGATCACTATATTCTTATTACTCGAGGATTCACTTGGTCATGATGAGTTCCTACTGATTACCTGCAAAATTTGTAAACCACTGATATCAACAACTAAGAAGTTGTTGGTGAGCCGTACCCTAGCCTGTTATTCAAATATTTCACAATGCTATTGGCCCCTACACAATTTTTCTACATGAATGGCTAGAATGTAACCGACAAGATATATATATATAAATTACGGGGTACAACACATGCACCAAATATTTCTAGCATACTAGTCACGTAGTATTTTGCACATTTCATGAGATACGAATTTTGGTAACCAATATAGCACGCAACTGTTGCTCCACAATGATTATTTGTGGGCCAAAAGCTGTTATATAACGAGGTAGGAAATAATACGGAACTCACTTGGTTTGATTGGCAACTTTGACGGTGAGGATTTACTTGATGGTTTGACTTTCGATAGTCAACCTAAACCAATAATAATAACAAAATTATTTGTTATATTAGTATCTTGTTTTAACTGAAAATTCGGTTTATATAAGAATTATGAATTCAATGCTTACTATGGCGTTTTCCAAATTATATATATTCGGTTGACAACTGGTTCACAAAATGTTATATCCTCAAGTTTTATTGAACTTAAATATTCTGAATGTAAATTGTTGCATAATGCAACACTAATGTTGCATAATGCAGTACTGAGTATTCCGACATTCGCGACCCGCGAATGATGTTTAATCATATATTGGAAAAATGGTGTGTTATGACCCGCTTCAAGTTTTATTAAACTTGAATTCTTTCTGTTTTTAGTATTGTTGCATAATGCAACACTAAACACCTATCATCATCTTAGCTTTAGAAGTTCAAGTAAATGTTGTTTAGTTTTTATAAAACTATTGTATACTGCCATACTAAGTATGTATAACTATATTATTTTTAGAACTTTAAGTAAACGTCATTTAATTTACATTTTTATAAAGTTGATGTATAATGTTGCATAATGCAACACTAAATATATAGCGGGTCAGACCGTAAACTCTTAGCTACCCATCATTAGCTCTTCTTGTCTATGTTAAATTATTATACTCATTATTCTAAATCTTCAAGTTTTCTAACTTAAGGATTTCATAGTAAAACTAAAACTAAATCTTACTATGTTTAATTATTTTTAGTCTAAACTCCAATGTCACTTAATAGGCATTATAGTCATGAAAATCTGATGAGTTTTAGCATTGTTTAAGGCTGTTAATCAGACATGTACCCATCAGAATTTGAGTCTTATTTCTACAAAGGTTTCCATGCATAAATCAACTTGTACTATGTGCAGGATTTGTAGTACAGGAGGCTTTTTCTCCTTCAAAAATTCTATGGACAGCCCCCAGCCCCTCTTTGTGAAAACTTCCAGCCCCTGCTCCCTTACTTATGTTACCATTTTAAGAGTTTAACAAGTTTTCTTCCTTCTTACAGCTTTAAGCCTTTACAATTCAACATTCTCTTAAGAAAAGGAGGTTTATTCATGACTTTTATAGATTTTTAAGGTTACTAATCCAGGGACCTCATATATATATACATGCATCGAGAGATAGTACCTTATGCAGAAACACTTGTACCAATGCCCATCTTCTTCCTTGCAAAATCTGATGAACAGCAGCAGCCTACCCTTCCTTATTTTCGAAAATTCCAGCCCCTTCCTTCCTGTTTTTACAGCCCACGCAACCCCAGAATCAGCCCTCCTTCCTGCGCAACTGATAAGCAGTAGCCCAGCCCCCTTTTTCTCGAAATTTCCAGCCCTTGCGCCAACCCTATACCACCAAAATCAAGAGGCCAGCAACTCCTTCTCTTATTTCAGCATTATACCTTCATCATTCCCACATTCTTTAAGGAATTAGGGCTTATAAACAACCTATCTTTCTACACCAATGAATACTAATTGATGCTTACCTTGCTTGATGATTTCTAGGGCTTGTTAAATCCTTGTCAGCCTTTGATTCATTCAAATCCCCCTCCAGGAGATTGATGGCTTGATTTTCTTCACTGGAGCTTAGCTTCTCACGCCCTGATGCTCTGCTAGTTGCTCCGCTCGAAAATTTTAGAGAGAAGTGGGGGATTGGAATGTCTTCTGCGATGCATGTATAGAAGAGGGGGAAGGAAAAAGACAATTTTCCTTGTTTACATCGTTGGGTAAAACAGAAGAAAAAGAAAAATCACAGCTGGGCTTAAGGTAGGAAGGTGGGCTGCGAAATGCTTGGGCTATTGGGCCTGCTCATAATTTCTTGAAGCTGATCCAAAATTTTATTTAATTTTTGTAACAGTATTCCAGCCCACATGCTATTTATTTGTTGTTGCTTTCGAATCCCGGTTCGAGACTTTAATTTATTCACGTGAATCCCGAGTTTGAGTGTTACAGTGTGACATTAACTCATAGTGTCATACCTTGATTTTATTTATAGTAAACATTATGACATTTCTAAAATACAAAACATTATCTATTTAAAATCAAGAATTATATAACTTTTACCATTTGAGATTCACTTCTTAAAATAACTGATCAAACAAGAAATGAATATATGTTATTTTTAACAACTGGTTTTTAATTATCTGAGCGTTGCAGTTGGGATAACACAGCTACACAAAACAACTGGATTGCTATAACGCAACGTAAGAAAAACAGAATCACAAAAGACTACTTAACGACGCGAAAATTAAAAATCATACACTCAAAGTATGAAACGTAAGACCTAAGACTATATATAGTCATTACCTCACCAACTTCTATACTAAACTCTAAAAATAAAAACTAAAAAGAAAAGTTAACAATACAATGCCAAGTGACATCGGCAATAGAAACACCTAGTGCAACGAACAACTTCATCTTTGTATAGTTGTATGGATAGTTATATTTGCTGGTAACCAGTATTTATAAATATAAAAGTTAACGAAACGAGACTGCTTTTGGCTCTAAAAACATAAACACTCAACAAATGTTATTCCAACATATTAGGTATTACAATAAAAATTAACAAACGTGTATGATCTACAGTCGTGACATATATATATATACTATACTATCTTGGTCCCGATAGCCGAACGGCCGATAAATACGCATCACTGTTACAATCAGACGGTCCTCCTGATGACGTTCCTTCTTCACTAGTCGACTTAAACAAGCCCGAATACAGCCGTGAAGTGGTCTGAGAGGCCATTGGTGGTGCAGGCACAGAACTTAAACCCTCAAGCATTTGAACCACTTTGGTCATAGGAGGCCTTAGATTCATATCATCTTGTATACACCATAGAGCCACTTTTATAGCCACAATAACTCGCTCATCTCTCGTGTCGATTTTCAAATGCTGATCAAGGATTTCTTGTATGTTTCCTTCTTCCATCATCTTAAAAGCGTAAGACGGGAAATGGGACTTCTCGGAAATCATCGAAGAGTCATAGTTTTTTCGGCCCCCAATGATTTCAAGAAGCACCATCCCGAAGCTATATACATCACTTTTTTCAGATATTGCGTAGCTGGTGATCCACTCGGGTGCTAAGTACCCCCTTGTACCTCTCATAGTAGTGAACACATGGCTTTGTTCTCTTGTCATCAGCTTAGCCAAACCAAAATCCGACATTTTAGCCCGGAAGTTATCATCAAGCAGTACATTTTCGGGTTTTATGTCACAGTGAACGATCTTTACGTCACAGTCTTCATGAAGATATGCAAGTCCTTTTGCAGTACCAACCGCGATGTTAAAGCGCGTATCCCAATCTAGCAAGGATTCCGTTTTGTTCTTTTTGAAAATCCATCGGTCCAACGAGCCGTTAGCCATGTACTCGTACACAAGGAGCCGATGTAACCCTTCTGCACAAAATCCTCTGAGCCGAACCAAATGGTGGTGGTGAATCCCACCTATGATGCTCACTTCCGCTCGAAACTCTTTCTTCCCTTGACCGATTCCTTCTAACTGCTTGACTGCGAGCTTTGTTCCGTCTTTTAACACCCCTTCGTAAACTGACCCGAATCCTCCTTGGCCAAGCTTCTTGCTGAAGTTATCCGTGGCTTGTTGGAGATCTACGTAGGAAAAACGAATCGGCATCCCCGACAAACCCTCCAAGAAATTATCCTCTTCTGATGTTTCATTGGCATTTTCATCCCGCTCCTTGTTCTTCTTCTTCTTCTTCTTGTACAAACGAACCCCTATGAACACAAGGCTGATAATCACAAATGCCGTGGCGATAACTATCGCGATCACCACTATTGTCGACCCCTTCTTTTTCCCATGCGAAATACGTGAGATCTTAACGTACGATTCAACACTTGTATCATTTCTTGCGGAGATGAAGCTCCCAATCTGATCAAACAGATAACATCTCCCAGATTTGTTATCGAAAAACATAACCAAGCAAGAACAGTTACTCAAGCATGAAGATTTGCACCCTTGTAAGCTTGTGTTGGAAGAAGAGGGCGAGGCAAACCCGAGAGCCGAATAGGTCAAACCCTCGCCTGCATTGATAAGGGTCCCCTTTTGTTCTTTAGATTTGCTCCTACAAGACACAGAGCTCGGTTTGCAGCTGATCTCACTAAGCCCAGATGGGCACTGACAAGTGTTCCCATCCTGGCAAACGAGATAAGGCGCACAAGACTGCGGGGTGCCACACGTATCACCTGGGATTTCGAAATTTCCAGTGGTTTTCCCCGGGAGATTGTAGAATCTAACGAAACCATCGTCGTCCAAGACTGCTGCCCAGGTGGTGTTGCCGTTGGCATCCGCACCGTATGCAAAAGTGAACTGATATAAAAACACTTTGCCTTGATCAAAGAACCTCCATGAATTGGCTTCAATGGTGGCCAGTTTAAGGGCACCACCATATCTGTTGATGGTTATCCTCTTGTCATTTCTCATAGCCCAATACGGTTGAGGGTTTCGAAACCCCGCCGCCGATAAAATCAAGTCTCCAGACTCGATCTGTAAGGAGAATGTCATGTTGTTTCTGGGATTGCTCACCAGCTTCATTCCTTCACTAAAATCTTGATTTGGCATCAGGGTGTTTGTGGGATGGCTAAAACTTTGCCAAACAACATCACCATCCTTTCCAACCAAAACCAAGTTTCCAGAATCCAGCAGTTCCATAGCTGAAACCCCTTTCTGGGCTGTGTTTGTTGACCAAACAAGCCCTCGGCTGCTGCTTTCGATATACGCATTGCCGCTGATATCAAAGACAAAGTTATCAGAAATACCAATGGGAACCCCTCTGTTTGCTGACCAGATGATCCTTGAACTCACCATGTGCATGATGACAACAGTGAAGGTAGTGATGTCAGCATTGGTGTTGAAACCAAACCCGAAATTTGAGCTGTTTGATACAAGGAACAGGCCATTGTTGTCAACGTACTGCATTTGCGACCCTTTGAAACCAGGGCTCACTTTGGCAATTCTTCGAACACTTGATACGCATGTTTGAGGGAGGAACCAACAAATTACAGCGAGACAAAAGAATAACCAACATCTCATCATCATGTACCAAAACAGTCAAATCTGGAATCTGTCAGTTGACTAATTTTCAACAAAAACAAGGAAGATTGAGCCAATTATGCAACAACCAACAATAGAAGCGAGTGAAACACGACCAAAATTGAACATGGAGATTGGAAATTAGGTCAAAACTGGATCAGGAAAACGAAATTCAAAACTGTAAAAGTTCAATTTTGGGTAGAAACGGCATAGTTGATCACCCTAAAAGGTTAATTTTAATTCAATGAGGAAGAATAGAAGAATTTGTTAGAGGCAACTGCGAGCGCATGTAGTGGTCTTCAGGGACTAAATAAGAGAGGGAGAATAGAAGAATCTCTTACAGGCGAGGAGGAGGAGGAGGAGGAGAAGAAATAGTAAGATCTGGTGGGGTGGGATTTGGAGAATGGAGGAGATACATAGATGCGTGTATGTGTGGATGACAGCAGACAAGACAACTATGGGTGAAGTTGAAAATTGAAAAAAACAAAAGAAAAATGAAAAATTAAGGGTTTATAGGTGGTAGTTGAGATGGTATTTAATAAGGTAGGGAGGTCAAAGGTATTCCTATAACCAACCTGTTTCCTCTGCCCGCCACTTCAATGCACATAAATATAAGAGTTTATTTCCAAGTAGCATTATTGTATTCCCTATTCTCGCATAAAGATTCACTTAATCTAGTAGAATCTATTGATCTTGTTAATTAAATTTTGTTTACTGCATTTTTAAAAGTTAGATTTTTGCTTTATAGATTGATAATATCCAGATTTTCTTGGGACAAATAACAAAACAGTTTTGTTGAAATATTTGAGGTATTTTTGTTAGATCCTAAGAAATTGAAAGGCGTGTTAATTGAATATCTAAATTGAGTTGTAAAGGTGAAAAAGCTAACATAAGAAATTGTAATAACCCGTGATGATACAAACCATGGTATTTATTAATGCTTGGATTCTTAAGTTTTATTATCCTTTTTATATTAAATCAAGAGCTTTTCTAATAAAATCACATGTTTGAACTTTTAAATTGTTCTTGACGAGTTTCCAATTAAAAGATTTTAGTTCCATACACTACTACAAAAAAGGCCTTTCTTGACGTGCATTGTGCGTCAAGAAAGGGTCTTCTTGACACGCAAATGCGCGTCAAGGAAGCCGGGGTCAAGAAGCTTCTTGACGCGCAAAATGCGTGTCAAGAAGTTCTTGACGCGCGAACTATGACGCGCATTTTATGACATGCTTTGCGCGTCATAAAATGCGCGTCAAGGAAGCCCCCGTCATAAATCTGCTTATGACACGCATTTTTGCGCGTCAAGAATTTTAATTTTTAATAAAAAAAACATTTTTCTAAAATCACTAGTTTCCACATTAAATGACAATTAGCCTCATAATACAAAAATAAAATAGATTTATAAAAAAAATATTGCATTTCATATATATATAACAAATATTACAAAGTTAATATGAGTTTACAAATTAAATGGATTCAATCCAAACCTCAAACCAAACCTAAGATCTCTATTATTCCAAATCATCACTTAATAGCTTCTTCACGTCCGAAGTATTGTATCCAGCGCCTCACCATAGCAGCAATTTATGTGAAGAAATCAAGCCATTTACCTACAAATGTAGCAAATTAAACCCATATAGGCATCCCAAGCTGAGTTGACCTGTTTTGATCCAGCCATTTACTTTTCTGTTAAAGTAACAACCACATAGATAGTCAATTAAAATTGTACATGCAATAGCTGTTGTCTACTTATTTCTTAATTTACATGAAGTAAAGAGTGAACAAGAACTTAAGATATAAGTCATTTCGATTAACATTTCAAGACAGAAGTAAAAAGGGGACAGTAACATTTTCATACCCTTCAAACCTACTCTTAAGTGAAAAAACATTTTGCCACACAAAATATGTGGTGGCTGCCATTAATTTCTATGTGGTTGTGGCTGCTATTAATTTCTATTATTGGTCTTATGGGTTATTTAAGCCTGGCTAAACAGGGTGAGGTTGGTAACAGGTCAGAGCAAGTTCTGAGCAAAATGGGTTTGGGTCAGAACCCATTCCAGCCATAGTGAACACTGGATGTTGAAGGGTTTTTAAGCAGTGTTCAAGGTTGCTGATATGGGTCATGGGTAGGGCTGAGTTTTGACTTTGATATAATTGGTTATTTATTTTTAGTTATCAGCAGTGGTGTTAATTTAATGAAAAACCCATTAGTTTTATGTTATTTAACATTCAGATTTTATACAAAATTAGAGAAATAGAATCTGTCTAAAGATAGTGAGACGTTTGTATTTTCATTAAACTTATGATGGAATTACAAGAGCAACTTCGACCAAACCCTGGTTTTCAAAAGATCGTCTCAGGTGTGAGGCGATCGGGGCACTTCATGGGCGTGTGAGTCAAATATTGTCAAAATCAGTGTGTGGAAGAGGCTGATATGTAAAAAAAGAACAAAAAGAGGCTGTGAAATGTTACTAAGGCTGATATGTAGAGATAAGAGATGCAGATTTTAGTTGTGCATAAAGCTTATTTGGATGTACATAGTAAAATGTCTAGTGTACAACTATGTCGGATTTAAGCCCACAACACAAAGCCATATATATGTAGTTCACTGTATAGATGTGTATATCAAGGGGATAGAAGTGGGCTGGAGGTTCAGGTCTTATAACAGGTCTTATAGCAATTAACAGCAGCAATCTGGGTCTAATAATATATCTTCTAGGATTTAATATTTATTGACCCTCCTTGTACTACACTTGTACATTTCTGTGTATCCGTAAATATGTCTTAGTGTTACACCACTTAATGTCATTTACTTTGGGTTGCAGGCTCATAAATCGTATATGGCTTCACAGAACCCTAAATCTCTAATAGTGGTTCTAATTCTTTATTCAGAAAACTAAAATAATGCATAGCATGTTGTAGGTATTTTAAATTTGTGTATAAACAATCAATCTCATCCAAGTGTTGCTTAAACTGGATATTAAAAGATAAGCAAGCATCACCTGCTAATGAAGAACATGAGCATACCATGGTGAGAAGTTTTTGGACTAGTGTTGAAGGAGCAGTTTGTGTTTGTTGAGGGGTTAAGCCAGTAACTTGTTGAGCTTCTCTTAAAATTATTTGTGATGTGATGAGAAACAACAACAGGTATAAAATGGAGCATGTTCCCTGGCACCAAAAGAACATAGGAACAAACACATTATTAAATTAGTGAAGACAGAAAAAAACACAGCTTCTCACACGGTACAAACCTGGGCATAACAAAAAGTTCTCTGACCATTCGAGATCCCTCTCCGATATATTTCTGTACTAGCTCAGAACCAGAAACCCTGATGAAAGTACAATCAGTGTGATGTGCCACTGCTCTTGCCAACAAGGTCTTCCCTATGCCATGTGGCCCATATAACAGAACTCCCTAGAAAAAGTTAAATATAAAGTCAATGGAGCTATTACCAATAATAATGTTGAAACGCATACATATAGCGATACTATGTGAAGTGGTACCTTTGGATTAAGAAAACATATAACATCAGCTTAATACATATAGCTGATGGTTCTTTGAAACCTCTTATTTGAATACATATAGCTCATGGTTCTTTAAAATGATACATATAACAGGTTAACCAAGATGAGTCTTGATATTGGCCACTTGTAAACCAACATGGTGCTGAAAGGGTCAATTTTCATCATTTTCTACCACTAGACCTACATGTTGCAATACATGAACGCTAACCTATAAACAACCATAAACCAAAGAGAATGAAATTTCAAATAAGAGTCCATGAACAGATGTACAAAATGTATGAAACGAAAAAGATGCATACCAAAACTCTCTAGTGGGGAAGGTTTGACTGATATAAGGTTTTAGTGGTATGTGTATTTGTAACCGAAGTGGGTTGTACTCTTTTGAGAGTTCAGTTTCACGTGTGCTGGTAGCCTTGTGTAAATTTTTTTCTCAGTTGAATGTGTGTTTGTAATCTGAGCAGTTAAGGTTTCATCTTGCAGCATGTTTGTAACCAGAGGTAGTGACTGCTCCAATGTTTCAGTTTTCTGTATGTGAACAATCACATGTAGTGTCGATCAATGCAAACTCAAAATTATTAAAGAATAATGTATTTGAGAATGTATTTGTATACAAACTGAGAAATTATAGAAATGTTCAACCCCAATCCGCTCTATTTACTTGTCAAATCAAATTGTAGTCCCCTTGATTAACAGGTTAACAAATATCAAATTTCAAGTTGTGTGAAGGCATAATTAATAGCTTAACAAATATCAAAATAACATATTTCACATTTTTGGTATTCTAGACATATAAAAATTTAACCAATAAGTAAACACCAAAGAATATAATTTAAATCAACATAGGATACGTTTTAAAACCAAGATGGCAGAACCCAAATCTACTCTCTTTTATCCATGGAAATTGCAACAGTCAAATGTTTTAATGAGATGGAGGGAATTATATTAAACTAATATAACAAAAATCAAAGGACCTATTAAACATTTAGACATGGAAACTAGGTATGTTGACTAGTGTATTCAGAAAGAAAGAATCATGATTTCAATCCATAAAATCCATATATTACCCAGGCATGATGTTAACTTGGTGCATGATATAAAAAAAAATATTGACATCAAAACCAACTAAATTCAACAGATACTCACATCAACAACCACATAAGACCAATCTTAAACCAATTACTCATCTTGTTGAACTCGTGTTTGGCAGAGGTCTCAAAGAACTATCAGCTTCGCTGTTAACCTGTGGAATACGAAAAAGAAAGAAAGAAAAAGTAATGTACTACATCAGATAAAACAAAATAAAAGTGTGTATGCTTACATATAATACCAAATCAAAGAGCTTTTTACCTGAATAAACACATTATTCCATATTTTAATCAATGTAGGATCATCGTTATTAACTAAGTCAGCAGCATCCCAGCCACCAATCTATCAAAGTGTATTTCAGTACAGAGCACACAAGGTCCAGTGTCACCCATCTCCCAGAAATTGTCCTACAAAAAAACAAACAAATAAAAAAACATAATAATGTTATGTTGAGATGTGGCAAAAGGGGTGGGTCAAAGCAGTTAGTGCGGTACAGGTCAAAAAAGATAAGGCCAAGGCGACACTTTTTGTCCCTTCTTCATATAGAATGTGAAATATGATTACAAGAAAAAATATCATTACAATAATAATATACTCTTATAAATAAGCAATTGAGTAGGTAGTATGCATTAAAAATACCCTTTTCCCCACTAATTTTTAGCTATTTCCTCATGTTACCCATTTCACCCATTAGAAATAAAATGTAGCCCAAATCGACATGTTCATAACCAAAAAGGTTAAAATTGCAAGTCCTAGTTGTGTTCAAGAATCAAGAAAACTGAAGATCAAACAAGCGAGTAAAACGTGATACATTACTTATTAAAAACCTACTTTACATCCAAAAGGCAAGACAAGTGCGGGTGGCAAATATTTGAGCCATATATCTCTAGTTTCATAATCAACAGTAAGACCCAGTTTCTCATCACCACCAAAGTAAGTAGCATATATTCGATCAGTAGGTAGTTTATAAACCTGTAGACAACCAGAAAAAAAAGCAAGTAAACATGATAAAAATATTCATGATAAAATAATTAAATGGTTTGATGTATATATGTCAGTACCTTCGCGAGAAGCTCCCGGGCCCATCAGAAAGCATCTCAAAGAAGGTGTGATGATATGTGTCTTTTCCAACGATCAGGATAGTCCTCATCGACCACTGAAAAGTCCAACTTGAAAACGTTACAAATGAATGAAGTGAACATTGTAACAAATTGAGCAAAACCACCTAACTTGATGAAACTTAACTACCAATTTAACAAACTTACGATCCAGAGATTAGACATCTACAACAACGACTTACACCAAATGACATAATAATTATATCCACTCATTTTTAATAAGCCAGACCATTTGGGAGACACTATTATGATAACCAAAATGTCTTTAAGTTTGGTTATTTGATTCATTAACGTTCAATCAAATTATATTACTTTTAGATTAGTACACAGGCGTAGATCTCCCTTGACTATTATCACCCACAAACAAATTCTTCATGAAGAAAAAACTTATAGCCATGTAAATAATTTTAGAAGTCCATGATTTTTGTTGCTTCATACTGTTTTTGTTTTCAAACAGTTTAAAACATTACTTTAAATGTAAAATGAAAACATACATACAGGGTAACTGAATGGAAACCTAAAGGCTCATTCAAACATCATCCAAGAACTTAGGAAGAATCACATTAACAACTTTTTAGGACTTTATCAGATGTATAAGTGTATAAGAACCTGATTTTTAGGTGAACTCCTAAGTACCTGTTTGTTGACTTTCACATGTCCTATATCATAACTGAACATACACCTATTTTCTTATGGCAAAATAAAATATTGTTCGCATCATATGACTGTAACAATAATCTTCGCAAATTATAATTAGATCCATGGATAAAAGACCAAATCTGAAGCATGTCCTCAAAATAACTGTTACTCCAAAATATGTTATACGTAATTGTACAGTAAGATATGGATCTGTGGTTTTGATCCATAGGTTGCTAATTCTAGCTTATACGTACACCAAGTGTACGAAAATTTAACAACTGAATGTCTAGATCAACTGAGTTTCTAGGGTTTATCATAGTAATCAAAATCAACAGAGAAGAAGTAAGAAGAGTAGTAACATACGCTTTCCACTGCCAAAGACATTGTGAAGGGGCTTTTCCCTACCACATAGGCGAAAAACCTGGGATTTTATGGCTGAAATCTTTTTATCGTCGTCTGAATCTGAAGATGAGGAAGACCTCCTTAAGACCATGTACGTTTCCGATATCTTCTCCATCAACGACTCAGCCTCGTGATTTGACATATTTTCTCACTGATTGTGAAATCATGAGAGCCTTGACCAATTCGTTTATTGATTTGGAGCCGCGGTAGATGGCGGGATTGAAATTGTTGGGGAGCACTTTGAAACCCTAGCATAAGAATCTGTTAGGAATTGGTGATTTTGTTGGGAATTAGGATGGGTAATGGGTTGGATTAGTGTGGAGAAGTGAGCTGAGAGGAATTAGGGCTTCACGAAGATGGAAATGGAGGTGAGCGCGCATACCAGAGAATTTGAGATGGAATTGAGGTGTATAGCGGGAATGAAAAATTTGGGTAAAAAGTTAGCGGGGAAAAAAACATAAGGCGACAGTTTGCTCTTGACGCACACTTTTTTTATGTCCTCCGTGTTTTTCTATCCATAGAATTTTTTAACATACGACAGCTTTTTTATGACAAGTATTTTTGCGCGTCATAAATTACCCGCGTGTCATTGTTCGCGTGTCAAGGAATGGGCTATTTCTAGTAGTGATACTATTTCATTCCATCTTAACAACCGAAAACGTAATTACAACTCAACTCAACATACAAGAAAGACGGGCAACAAGCTGTCCCGCTAACACTTTCTGAATAGCAAACCCTAGACGTGTAAAAACAACGTTTGTCGACCTAGGAGTCGCAATATTACCGTGCATGACCTTTTGGATACGACTAAGCATGTCCACGGCCTCCGGTGCGAGGTGACCAAAGGTATCAAATGCGAAGTGTACAAACACATGTTGATTTTCGAGGCACACTTTCTTGTGCTTGTGCACCTTCCCAGCAGCCGCCTTAGAAGTCGTCTGGTCTGCCTTGAACGTGCTGGGCCAACCCCATAACAGGGGAAGCCCCCATAAGATCCACACATGCATGTTTCCTTCTCATCCACCTAAAAACGAGAATGTCTGCCGGTCTGAGTGTTGAGCGTCCGTCCAAGGGGTCTGAGAAAAAGTTAACCGACACTTCTTTCTTGGCCGAGATCCCTGCCCTCTTGAAAATGTCAAACAAAACATCTTGCAACAAGTCATGTCGGTACTTGAATCCGGAGACGGAGCTCTCTACGACAACATGCTCTCCGAATGAGTCCAAACATGCCTTATGACATATAATACATTTCTCATTAGCTGGTAACAAGGGGATCATGAGGCGATATTTTGGGATTGCCCGATACTCATCCAACGACATGTGCTGCCCCAGCACATCAATGGGGAGGGCAAGGAGGAAATACTGAACACGCGTTTCTCAAAGGCATTCCCAAACGCCTTTATGTCGGCCTGTCATCTCAAAATAGCTTTCATTTCTTGTATAGTCTTACCAAAGAAGGCACTCGCCAAAACCATTCATATAATGTAGGAAAAATAATTGTTACAATTCTTTTCATTGATTTATAGTTTGTCATTCATGAGGACATTTAATTTCATGAGGGTGGACAATTGTTTAATGCCTAATATTTCATGGGTGAAGGATAGGGACATTATCTTTTTGTGTTTGGATATGACCGGTCGATTAATATACATAAAGAAGCTCCTATTTGTTAGTTATTTACTATTTTTTTTAAATATACAGAGGACCAAATAAGTTAATGAAACTTAAAACCCAATTAAACAATAACATATTCTAGAGAGTCACAATAAATTAACAAAACTTTTAAAGACAAAATTACATATTTTGTCCTTTAGCTTTGTCTGTTTTGCAACTTTTTTCATTTATCTTTTTTTGTTACACTCTCTGTCCTTTAACTTTTTTTTCGTTCACTTTTTGTCCTTTTTAACAGAATCCGTTAAAATCCACCATTAAGTTAAGGGTATTTTTGTCTTTTTACTTTTTGGGGTATTTCTTGTAGTTAAATAAAAAATGGGGTGTGTTATGTAAATATGTAATTTTTTTCCTTTGTCTTGATCCTCTACCTACCTCCCCACATACATACATAACCTCCCCCTTCTCCGATTGATTCACCACTACCTCTCACTTAGTCTAACTTCTCCAACGACCTTGGTTCCAGAGTGTCTCTAGCAACCCAAACCGGCGATTGTGGCTCCGTGTGAACGGCCAGTGTCCTCTGTGCGCCTCTGGTAGCGACGATTGTGGCTCGCACACAACCTGTTAACAGTGGCCCGATGTGTAAACACCACCTTTAGACACGATTCCGATGAACCCTCTCCTCCAATTTCTAGTAAGAAACCCGATTGGGGGTTTGATGTAGCTTAATTTTTCGAGTGTTAACCCTTTCCTACTGCCTGAATGGATTATGATGTTATTTTGTTTTCGTTATCGATGATGATGTTGGATGAGATTTCTGTGATTATTTTGGATACAGAAATAAAGAAAAGAAGGAGAAAAGAGAAAGAAAGGAGGAAGGAGGAGAGTCGACCGGCCACCCCACCCCATTTCTTTCTCCTTTAGCACCGCTAGGGTAGCCGAAAGATTGTGACGCACCTCCCTTGCTGCGACGCCATCACACTCGACGGAGACACCGTCGTCTCCGAAGGCGCCCCGCGAAGCTTCACACCTGGCCGAAATCACACTCGACGGAGCCGTCTTCCTTTCCTCCTTCACCGTCAAGTTCGTCGTCCTCCGGCAGGAGCCGTTTCCCGAGGAGCCACTCAATGGTCTGGCCGTCAGTGAAGGTCGCCGGAGGTGACGATCCGTCAGAAGTGGGGGGGGGGGGGGGTTTTCACCGGTGATGGTTACAGTTAGGGGGTGGGGTGATAAAGGAAAGAAAATTACAGATTTACATAACACATCCCCATTTTCTATTTAACTACAAGAAATACCCCCAAAAGGTAAAAAGATAAAAATACCCTTGACTTAACGATGGATTTTAACGGATTCTTTTAAAAATGACAAAAGGTGAACGAAAAAAAAGTTAAAAGGACAGAGAGTGTAACAAAAAAGGATTAAGGACAAAAGTTACAAAACAGGCAAAGTTAAAGGACAATATATGTAATTTTGTCATTTTTAAAACAGAATAACATGATAAATAGATGCATGATTACTCTCAATTAAGCTCAAAACAATAGAACAAATGGGCTTAAAATTTGTAATTTACAATTAATAATTTGATATGTTTTGATTTTTTTTTCTTTTCAAATAATAAGTATATATGTTAAGAGCACAATTTTACTAGTAATTTCGGTGCATCAAAATTTTAGGAACAGTCTTCTTGGTCATGTTTCATCGTGATATTGGTCTTACTGTTAGACTTGTCTAACTTGTGACCCAAGTCATCATTTATCTTATGTAATCTTTAGCCTAAAAATAACCATATGTGTTGATACATGGTTCCTAATCGTCATGTGAAGTATCGAGAACAAGACGGAACGTACACGTTTAGGGTTGGCCGAACCTTGGCCGAACTCCAGGTTCGGAGCCGCCGAAGCTTGGCCGAACCTGAGGTTCGGCCAGTCGTGATTTCAGCCTATAAATATGTTCGTCTTGTATAGAATTAGTGGCTTCCGTGTTATAACTTTCTCTGAGTGTACTTTGTGGTCTCTGTGGTTAATACAAGTCTCAGTTGTATTTACTCTCTGTGTTTTACTCGTTTACATTGATTTCTATACGACTAAGTAGAAGATTCTCACGCTTAGGCAATTTCAATTGGTATCAGAGCATTAGGTTTGTTCTACTAGTCAGAGATCAGTGTTTTTCGAGTTATCGAGTTCAAATTCACGTTTTTGACTTTCAAAACTCGTTTTTCATCTTCGTTTCTCAAAAATCTCATCTAAAACACCATGCTTTACGTTCAAATTGTGTGTGTTTGCTCGTTTTTGTTCATTTGAGTTATCTTAGCTCGAGAGGTGTCGAATTCAGTGAGTTTTTCCGAAATCTTTTGGTTTTTCGCGTTCGGCCGAACTTCACGTTCGGCGTAACTGCTCCGCACTCCAAGTTCGGAGTACGCTCGGCATAACCGCTCCGAACACCAGGTTCGGAGTACGTTCGGAGGAGTTCGGTGAAGGATCGGAGTCTGTTTCGTAGTTCGGTGAAAGTTCGGAGCTCGTTCGGAGGGTTTCGGAGTTAACGGGGTTCGGTGAGAGATCGGAGAGAGTTCGGACTGTGTTTCTGAGTTCGGACCACGTTCGGAGGAAGTTCGGAGGGTATATTAGGTTCGGACGAGGTTCGGAGTGAACAGTAATCTGTGTTTCGAAAATGTCCGATTTTCAAGCGTTTGCGGCTATTCAAAACTCAGTTCAAGCGACTATGCAAACGATGATGAACTATGATAATGAAATTGGAACAAGTCAGAAAGTTCCCAAATTGCTAAATTTGGAAGATTATCATAGTTGGGTTAAACGGTTTGAAGCATATGTCGATACAAATGACATTGATATGTGGTTAGCGTTCACTGAGCAATATGTTTATCCTAAAGATGAAACTGGTGAACCTATACTTCAAAGAAAAATGTCTTCTGAACAAAAGAAAGCTTATCAAGCTGAGAAAAAGGCATATGGTACTTTAACGATGGCTTTGCCTAAAGAATTACTTCATCAATTTGCTGGTAATTACACATCGAAAAGTCTATGGGATGCTTTAGAGAAAAGATGTGAAGGCAATGACCAGTACAAGAAAAGTCGACAAAAGGTTTTGAAGAAAGAGTTTGATAGTTTCAAACATTATCAGAATGAAACGATTCCCAATCTGATTGCAAGATTTGCTCATCCGATGAGTG
This sequence comes from Deinandra increscens subsp. villosa, assembly GCA_039602395.1. NCBI lineage: Eukaryota > Viridiplantae > Streptophyta > Magnoliopsida > Asterales > Asteraceae > Deinandra > Deinandra increscens. The sequence goes on along the minus strand of JBCNJP010000003.1, from coordinate 40,333,664 downwards.
AAATGCGCTTGGTGAATCTTACTAAAGACGAAGCTGATATGAAAGAGAAGATTTTGGAAGCTCTACCTGAAAAATGGGAGAATTATGTTATGATGATTACTCATGACAAGGATTTTCAAGGATTGTCTTTCAATGATTTGGTTCAAAGACTTCAAGCTCGGGATATGGAATTAATGGTGAACAAGTCTCTTCCTACACAAATTCAGAATCCTGCAGTGTATCATGGTGAAAATGATTCTACAATGAATGCTGGGAAATCGAATGTTTTTAATTCTGCACCCCCAACAGCCTTTCTGGCAGGTAAATCTGAATCTTCAAGTAATTCTTCTGCTGGTTGTACGGTTTCTGTTCCGAGTTCTTCATTTCAAAATGCATTGTCTGCTCAAACTATTGATGATTATAATGCATTGATGTCTGCATTGGTATCTTCATATTTTGGTGTTATCACTGGTGCTGTGAGTAATGCTGAGTTAGCAAATGAAGATTACGATCAGATTGATTATGATCATTTGGAAGAAATGGATCTAAATTGGCAGTATGCAATGTTGGTTCGACGAACGAAGAAATTTTTCAACAGAACTGGGAAGAAGAGATTGAATCAGGAGGGTAAGATTGGTTTGGATAAATCTAAGGTAAAGTGTTACAAGTGTGCAAATTATGGTCACTTTGCTCGAGAATGTCCAAGTTCTGCAGACCACAAATTGAAGACTGGTCAACATGCACATTTAGTTTATCATCCATCAAATAAAGCTGAGAAGGTTGAGATGAAATCTGCTACTCTTGCTCATGATTGGACCAATACTTTTTCACATCCAAATGAGTTTGCATGGAATGCAGATACTGAAGCTAAAAGGAATAATTCTAAACCTGCAATTGCTTTGACTGTTCGTCATATTGATGATGATAGCATTTTAACTGGTTCTGATTCTTATTCAAGTGTCTCCATGGTTCAAGAAGAATTACCTAAAATTCCGGAGAGTTCAAAAGTTGAAGCGGTTGAATGTTCTAAGTGTAAAAGATTACTCAAGGAGATTGAGAGTTTTGAACAAAGTCGTCAAATATCGACTGAAGAAATAGTGGTGTTAAAGCAAGAATTGGAAGATTTTCAAAAGAAGTATTATGAGTTGGTTCATGTTCATGAAGATGTTTTAAAAGAGAAAGCAATCTTGGCTGAAGAATGTGAGAAAGCAAAGGCTGAAGCTTTAGATGCAGTTCAAGATTTTGAGAATCTGTTTGAGAAAAGTTATCCGGTTCAGAAAAAGTATGAAGAAGCAATTGCTCTTATTGCTACAACTGCTGTTACTGTTGAAAAGCTTCAGAACAAAATTTCTATGCTTCAAGATGAGAATACTCTCTATCGTGATAAAAATGAAGTTTTGACAAAGGATGTTGAGATTTACAAGAAAAAGAGAGAAAGTGTTCTTGAAGAATTATTTGCTGAATGTGAGATTCGAAAGTTACAAACTTTTGAATATGATGATCTCAATGCAAAGTACATCAAGTCACAGAAAGAAGTTTTTGAAGCTCAACAAAAGATCAATGATTTAAAACTGGAGATTTTGGAGTTGAAGCGGCAAGTGAAGAATTGCAATTTATCACCAACAATGCTAAATTTCTTATACAAGCAGGATCAGAGTTCAGATAGTTCTCAGACGGCTGATGTTCACTTGGTTCCTCAACCAGTGGACCTGATTGTTGTTCGTTTGACGTTCTCTGCGTATCGAAAGACCGACCTGATTGTTGTTCGTTTGACGTTCTGCTTTATTTTCTTTGGTGTTTCGTATAACTCATCGGACTTTCTCTGCGTGTACGGGAGTACCGACCTGATTGTTGTTGAGTTATACAATTTCAACTTGTTTTATTTTCTTATTTTGTTAAATCCGAGGCCTTATCTGCGTATCGAAAGATCGACCTTAAGGTAGACGATTTAACGTTCTTATTTCTTTTTGCATGGACCACAGTTGACTATATCATGAATACAATCATTATGTGATTAATATCACAAGTGAAATCACAAAATGTGATAAGCAAAGCATATCTGAATATGTCTGATAGTGTGGGGTACACTGGTCAATGCAAATTTAATAAATACCTTAACATATCCAGATGTTATGAGTATGATTGTGCCAGAGTTTGAAATTGGACAAAGTATATCTGCAATCGGCATGGCTTATGTGCTACAATAATCAAAATTGAAGTGTCGTTCAGCATGTTATGACCAATATGATCCCAAGTCGTGATCTTTCTCACAAAAGACAAAAAAATAGTGTCTGATTCTGTATGGCATTTACTTTCTTATCAGAAAATACCAAAAAGATTTTAGGTGTGTTTTGATATAAAGTTTCTAAAAGCCAAAAAGATTTTGTTTCTGATTTATTTTCGATTGATCAACACGGAATATGAAATCATTTTCAAAATCAAGATATCTTGGAGTCTCGAAGAGACGTTTTGCGCCAAGATTATTTATGTTGGCAGGTTTCTAAGTGGAAAGAGAACATCACAACTTCAAGTCTTCTGAAGTTTGTTGATAAAGAGACTACACACGTTGCAATATCAAGTATTCAAAATTGAACTCATTGTCTAGATCGAGGAGGAGTTTGATTGAAGATACAAGATACAAGTTTTATTAAGAGGAGATGATACTGCACATGCCGAGGGGGAGTTTGTTGATACATGGTTCCTGATCGTCATGTGAAGTATCGAGAACAAGACGGAACGTACACGTTTAGGGCTGGCCGAACCTTGGCCGAACTCCAGGTTCGGAGCCGCCGAAGCTTGGCCGAACCTGAGGTTCGGCCAGTCGTGATTTCAGCCTATAAATATGTTCGTCTTGTATAGAATTAGTGGCTTCCGTGTTATAACTTTCTCTGAGTGTACTTTGTGGTCTCTGTGGTTAATACAAGTCTCAGTTGTATTTACTCTCTGTGTTTTACTCGTTTACATTGATTTCTATACGACTAAGTAGAAGATTCTCACGCTTAGGCAATTTCAATATGTTTCCTAATTGGTATTTACATGATGGACATAATTAACCTTAAGAAAACTAAATTAAGATTTCCCTTCAGTGTATAAATATAGATCACTAGTCTAAGAACTAAAACCTCTAATCGCACATCACAAATCGTGAACCTCTCTCCGCCGCTCTCAATTTGTGGGCTATCGCACCTTAACCAACCTCACTGTACACCCTAAACCAGAACTCCATCAGGATCAAGATGTCTTTCACAAACATGACTTCAATTGATGGACTACCAGGTAATCATTAAATTTATGTCATGTTCATGTGAGCTTAGAACGAATGTTGCTTATTAGGGCGCGGATTTTGGTCCAGCATCCTGGACCGTTTTAGCATTCTGGGACAGATGAATCATCATGGTCGATTTCGGCATGCCAAACTACTTGAGCATGCTGAACTACTAACACTAAAAATTGTTTTCTTTTTGTCATGTGTTTAATGGCCAGGTCGAGCTCTCAACGTCCAAAAAGACCAAGTCAAGCTCGGAGGTCAAGCTGAAGTTGTTGGACACAGAAGAATCGGACCTCAACGGTCATAGGAGACTCAATATTCGATCCCTTAATATCGAGATGTTAGTTAGGATATCATACGTATAAATATATGTGGCCTAGGAACTTGATCGAGATTTTTTTAGCTCTCTGATCCTCACATGTACTTACTCACTGGCAGTAAGCAAGCCACAAACACTCATGCAATAATAGTTGATGAGTTTGTGTTATCTCTGTTGGATATTATGAGTACAGACCCGATATATCTTGAACCCAACCCGGTTATGACCTATAAGAGTTACACCGGGTGCAACGAAATCTAAACCCGCTTAATAGTTAACCGGTAAAAGAAACGGAAACGTTTGATTATATATAAATTATGTATACTAGTTATAAATAATCTATAATCAACATTATTATTATTAATGAGTTTAATAATAACGGGTGAATGATATTTAAATAAAAGTCATTTTATTTTAATTCACGGTTTTGGGCTAATTGTTATGGACTTTTTTTTATAACGATTGCTTATGGGCTTGCGTATGAAGTTGGGCTTAAAAATCGAGAGGGCCCAATTGTCTAATACACATTAGATGATTAGCGGATTAAACCCTAATAACCTAATAATAATAATCACGACGGTAGTGATGTTAGTCCAAAGTGTCGTGCATTATTGTTATAAATTCTTTATTTTTAGTAACACTATTGGTTGGATTACATTACATTTCTGGTGTTTTATGTTATGAGGTACATGGAGCTAAAAATGCCAAAATCTGAGTTTTTATGAAGATCAAGGAATCTGATCAGTACCGAGTTGGAGAAACGGTTGAAGAAAATGAAGAAAAGTTTCTGAGAACAAGTCCTGGGTGGTACGTCCAGGAGTGATGCTTATCAGGGCGGTACGTGCCAAAATAATCCATTTGGTGTTGTACGCCTAAAATCAGTTGGCAGACAAAAAATTAGGGTTTGCTATTTAAACTTCGGGATTGAGTTTGTTTATTATCATATACACTTTTTGACCTGAAGATTTTCATAAGCTTTCTAAGTTTTTCATGTTCTTGGATCATCCACATTACTAAGGTACTTTAATTTAAATGCAGTTTTCGTATACAATCATGTTTGTTCCGTTAGCCATGTCCGGCTAACTTTCTTTTAACTGCTTTTGGTGAATGGTTGTGTGGATTCGTTCTGTCTTTAACTGTTAGTTGTTAGTTGTTCCGATTTTCCTTGCAACCGTTGAGCACCCGCATGCTGAATTCGTTAGATTAACTAGTAAACTGGGGTTTTAGTGGTCAACTGTTGTGTTTCAGCCTTTCCCTGCGGTAGGAACTAAGCAGCCTATTAGGAAACTAGGTTATTAGGTCGATTAGGTAATTGGGGATCATGTCTATGTGATATTAACAATTAGTTAGGTTTTACCCAGATCGGTAGCCAACCAGGATCAAAAAGTAGTTAACTTGTCACATAAGTAATCAATTTAGTAGTTTCAGTACTCAAAATCTTAGCTTTAGTAATTTCTTTAGTTGTTAAGTTAGTTAATTAGTAGTTAATCAATCAAATTCACTCAAAAACAGCCAAGAGGCAATGTAGGTAAATGTAGGTAATTTAGTAGTTAATTGTTAATTTCTAGTCAGTTAGTGAAATTCCACATATTCACTTGGTTCGATAACCCTAGCTTACCACTACTACAAATCTAATTTAAGTTGGGGATTTGTAACGGTCTCGACAGCCGTTATCAAATTGGCATCGTTGTCGGGGAATTAGTGCGCCTTTTGATTAGTTGATTTTTAGTTAATTTTTTTTTCATTCTGTCAAATTTCACCTGTGGCGGTACGCCTAGACTTTCACAAATCTTGGCGGTACACCTTGAGCGTTTTTTCACATAAAGTTTTTCAACTTTTGACCTTTCAAGTTTGCATTTTTCATGTTCTATTCCATTATTTTCATCCCCTGAAACAGTGCTACGTAATTGTTTTGCTTGTTTGTGACCAATTTTGCAGGTTTTAGGTGAAATCGCATGCATACATGACATTTCCGCAAGACCTCGCCTTTGATTTACAATCTGGAGATTGAAAGAGCAGCTCGGCAGAACCGAGCAGAACAGAGAAACCGAAGACTGACGGAGGGCCAAAACCAAGCCAACCAGTAAAACCAACCACCTCAAAATCCACCTCACAATGAGCCGGTGAACCCAAACATCCCACTGGCTCAAAACCCAAACATTCCACAAAATATTCCCCTAGCTCAAAATCCCGCCAACCACACCGACAAGAATTACCACCTCCACTTCAAACTCCTCCATTTCATGTCCTTGGCCACGATTCCCTTCCCTCTTTGTATCCCAAATCATCATATCACGATGCGGGAGACTATCATTACCGAGGATGGCAACCCTTTCCACCGTAACAACAACCACCCATATTTCTCAAAGCCCCATAACAACCTCCACCACAACCATTCCAAAATGCAAACCCACCCCCAATTTAGACAAAACCCATTATATGAGCAACAAGATTGGCAAAGACAGGAGGAACAGTGGGATCAAGACTGGTATGACCCCAATGAAGATGATAGGTATGGTTATAGAGCGGAGCCGCAAAATGTAGCTCCAATGAACCGAGCATGAGCACCACCTCAAAATGTGGCACCAAATGTTCCAAGAGATCAACCCCCAAGAGGAGTTCCACAATTCAATCAACCAGAGAATGGGGGAGCTCAAATACAAATGGAGGGAGGAGTTCTAAGGATTGTAGTGAACACACTGGTTCAGGGGGTTGCAAGCCACTTCAAGCCAGTGGTAGTTCCAAGTTCATCGGCAGTGGTTACCCCAATTAGAGCTAACAGAAGAGCTTTTGAAGTCCGCCCGCAATACTTGGGATATCTATCGGAATACTACGAAAAACGAACCAAAGAACCCTATCTCCACATTCACGCATTCGAGTCCATTTGCATTACTATTGGAGCACCGAGGTTCACAGCAGAGGATGTCAAATTGATGTTGCTCCAATACACATTAAAGGACCGGGCAAGAAGATGGTTTGACAGTTTTCCCGCGGGAAGTATCTATACAGGGGAGCAAATGCAAGAGGCTTTTCTAGAGGAGTACTACCCCATGAGCAAGACAAGTGAAGTTAAAGAGGAAATCCGGTCATTTCAACAACATTCGGGAGAACCGTTCCATGAAGCATTTACTCGGTTCAAGGATTTGCTGAGAAAGTGTCCGCATCCTGGGATACAAACATGGGACCTCATTAAATCGTTTTATGATGGTCTACTTCCGGAAGACATGCGAGATTTGAACTCCATCAGCAATGGTACCTTTTTAACTAACTTGGAAGCGGTGGATTGGGGGCATATGGATCGGTTGAGTTCAACCTCGAAGAGACTTGCTCAACATACTAGAAGATCGAGATCCTTATTGGTCAAGGCTATAGATTATGAGGCGGAGGAAAGAATTGAGAAGCTCCGCCAACAGAATCTCCTTTTTGAGAAGTAGGTAGCTCAATTGAATTTAGGTGGAGTACCCGAGGAGGTAAAAGCGAGTGCACAGATTCCGGTTTTGGGGTTGTGGGGAGTTGCGTCATCTTCTATATTTTTGTCCCGCTACAGCAAAGAAGGGTGAAGATGTAAATTTCGTGCAAGGGAATCTGAACTCGAACACTTATTATCCCGGCCTTCGCAACCACCCAAATTTCAGGTATGGTAACGCTAAGAATCAATTGAATCCTTATTTTCAAGATTCTAATGTGCAGGGAGGAGCACAAACGCAATATCAAGGCAGACAAATAGGATACAACCAAGGGGGATATCAACGGAACACATACAACTAAGGTGGAAATCAGCAACAAAGGAGTTACCAACAAGGGCAACCGAAACAGGAGGATGGGATGCAAGCTCAGATGGCCGCAATATTGGAGAAAATAAACTCGTTAGTCGATGGCCAAAAGCAGCTGACTGACAAGGTTCAAGGGTTTGATAGAAAGTTCGAGCTTCAAGACAAGGCGTTGGAGGCCATGAAAAAACAAATGGGTCAGCTGGCAGCTGAAAACGCAAGAAGAAATCCAGGACGGTTACCTAGTAACACCGATATTAACCCGCAACATCAGTCATCCAGCTCAAAGAACACAAGACATGTGCCAATCAACAAGATCACCACTTTATGCTCAGGTAAGTCCGTAGATAATAAGGTGGGGACACCTTCACCACAAATAGATAGGGTGGTGGAGGATTGGGTAAGTGACAGTGAGAAAGAGCCGGAAAATGACCAATCAAACACAGTTCCAAACTCAGTTGAAACCGAGTCTAGTAGCCCTAGGAAATTAAAAAAAAGTAACTTTCAATGAATCTGAGAATAGGGTGATAGATGAAGAGTCATTTGAACCAAAAGAGAAAACAATACAATTCCCTAAGGCACTAATTGAACCAAACCAAAGTAGGGTAGGAAATAAAAGAGGCCCACAACAAGAAGAAATGTGGGAAATTTTTAAACAAGTCAAAATATATCTTCCCCTTTTAAATGCTATAAAACAAATTCCGGCTTATGCGAAGTACCTGAAAGATATGTGCACTCAGAAAAGAAATTATAAAATCCCTAAACATCTAGATGCCACGACTGATGTGAGTGCCATAATTTCAGGCATTTTGCCTAAAAAACTTCAAGATCCGGGGGCATCAATGATTTCAATTCAAGTTGGTGACTTTCAAATGACCCGTGCCCTTTTGGATCTTGGAGCGAGTGTGAGTATTTGTGACAACCCGTAAGTTTCCAAGGACCTAAACTGATAATATATACCTATCTGCAACTATGTTACGTAACCGTTTACTTGCAACGTGTCAATTTTACCATATTTGCTTTAATTACAATAGGATCATAGCCTTGATGTAGCCTTAATCCATGTTGAATACAATATTTGAACATGATGACTTCTTTGCATGGAATGGTCACTGGAACTTTAATAAAAATAAAGCAACTAACCAAATTCGTGTATCAAATTTACCAAACTTTCTAGTAAATACCATGCATGAACCAATCATCTTGGGGTCTCACCTTGTTTCATTTTCATTATACGTATGGTTTTAATTAATCATTAAGACGTGTAACGTTTACACTTTATACGTAAAACTATTTTATTACAATGGAATAACAAACATATTTATTTACGAAACGTTTGAATATACACAATATATATATATATATATATATATATATATATATATATATATACTAGCCGTGTGCCCGTGCATTGCGGTGACGACAGTATATAGCGTGTTATTCGTCTTCTGTTCACTTGTTATGGCGGCATGACAATCAACCAACACTGTACTTGTTTTTTGTTAGTTTATCAATCCTCTCATGGTAATTGCATTGTATATTTGTTGGTTTTCTCATTCGTAGCACCAGTGTAGTCTATGCATGTCATGAGCATTGCAGGTCTCGATTCGATAATAACGAACACACGATAAGGTCAGGTAACTGGCCCTAAACGTTGTAATTTTATGTAGAACTTATTATACATCAAAAGTCTCACATAAATCTAGTAATAAAGACACATAAATCTAGTAATAATCCATGAAGAGGTGAATATGAAAAGACAATAGACTCTTCAGTTCATCCTCTCATTCATCTTAAAATTTCCAATAGAAGTGCATGTTGGCATTTGTTTCATAATATGGTGTTTATATGGTGACACCCTTTTCCTCGAGGCTGAAAGTATTAAAAGTCATCAGTAAACAATGATGTAATTTAGGAGTGAATTAGTATCAAACAAATGTTACACTTTATCAATAACTATATTAATTGCCTGGGTCGTAATCACATTGGCTTTGACAGATTGAATAAAATTAGCTTAATTAAACTTCTATATATTAAACATGTAATTTATATACACTTAAAACCATGGGGTAGATCATACATTAGGAACATGTAATTTATATACACTTAAAACCACGGGTAGATCATACATTAGGCCAAGAACAGTAGTGGGGGATCTAGGAAGATTTTGAATGATAGATGATAAGTGTGAGCCAATATTAAATACTGTGTTCTAAGTTTAACCCACAGGGTATTTAGTGATTTCATTACAATTACCAACATTAGGCCATATTTGGTTCAGGTTTCCTGTCCAACCAAGTAGCCTAAAGTGAAATTCAGAAGGTAGATCATATCAATGTTTGCAGAACCGGACCGAACAGCGAACCGGTAGTCTTACCGGTTCACTGATCGGACCGAACGGACCGGTTGAACCAGATTATTAATTGGATAACGTTTTAATAATAAAAAGGTTTAAAATATGTGCAGATATAATAGTTTTCTAATACGTATTATTTTCTACTATTAGTGTGATATATGTGTATACATACATCTATGTTGTACTGTCATTTTAATAACCTAGTTCTAGTTTTAAATTTTGATAGGGTTCTTAGTAACAAAGCAGCTTGTAGATCGGTTGGTTTGGAGCTCATTTTGAAACTTTCAGGTTCATGGTTCAAAACAATTTATTTTTAATTGATTTTTAACTTCTTTCTTCTTTCTAATTTCTTAGATTACATTCACCCCACATCGTACAACCACTAATTCCTTCAGCTTCACCCACTCAATAAACTTATTTCTTAGTGCCTTTGTATCCCGCATCGATGGTATGAAGATCCCTTCAAGTACCAGTTCAACCTCTAAACCGTAAGAACCGGCCGGTTCAAAAGCCTCGAACCAAACCGCTTAAGTGCCCGGGTCCCGATTAAACCAGCCGGTTCGGTCCGGTTGTGAAAACATTGGATCGTATATAATGAAGACTTTTAATACAGCTTTTGTACAGCCACAAATACAGCTTTTGTTCCCATATTCTATTTAATAAAATGTTGAATATATACTATAGTAACAGTATGTATGATGTATGGCCTCCCCCTTCTCGTTGCGGTTCCATGAAATATGCTCTAGCTCCTGAAAAGCATTCTTGGCAGAATTCGAATTATCCAGACTCCACAATCCAACAATGCATTCCCTAAGCTTGGCAACATCATCTTTGTTTTCAAGAAACCTGCTCCAATAATAAGAACCAACAAAAACCCATTCCCTACTTGGATAGTCAAAATCATATTACATAACAGAATATAGAAAGATGGTGTGAGGATTGTCTCAATTGTTTAAGTTGTTATAGTATGATATGAAATAATCAAGTGATTAATGAATTATATTTATCATTGAAATGATACATAAAATGACCAAAAGTATAATAAATTTGAGAAAAAAAAAAGAAACAGCTAAAAGATCTAACTAGACATCTCCCCAGTTAGGTTAAAGAAAGGAGTAAATAGGTTCATCAACAAATACTTATGTGGATTCTAAGTTTGGAATTAATATTTGGGATTAATAATGTGGACCTTTGAAGAAAACAACTTATGGGGAGGCTCGGTACATTTGAAATAGACATTTTTCATTTGACCATTTTGACAAATTGTTCGCCGGTTTAATTAAACCCAAACCCAAACATGACCTCATTAATGAAACATGTCAACTCGAACACAACCTCTATAAATAGGTCAACCCGAACATGACCTTTTTATTGAACATGCTAGACATGACAACCAAAAACCTTATTATTTTCGTGTCATTCTAGATGGTATCTCATAACCTAAGACTAAATCAAAGTTATTTGGACCATAAAGGTCAAAACTAAAGTCATCTTGACCACGAAAGTCAAAGCTGAAAGAAAAAAAAAGAATAATTCCTGCAGGCTTACCTGTATATCGACCAATGAGATAAGTCTAAGTAAATCTAGAAGCTTCTTACACGACTCTAGCTCATCACGCAATTCTTTCCATTCAATGCATATGCACCTATATATCGATCAATGAGAGAAGTCTAGAAGCTGGTATGCATTCTCCACAAATCGGGATCACACGCTATTTAAAATAAGATTCTGGAAATCTGCATTTTGTCTTTAGACCATGTAAACTCCACTTTGTTTGAAGATCTATAAAGCCACAAAAAATAGTACTAAATTAGTAGTTAAGAATCACATAGAAATAAAATATTTTATTGATAAGATGTAATACCATGAACTTTGGTCAAACAGTTTAGTACATTGTAATTTTGACAATATCAAAATTCTTTTAAATTTTATCTTTTTGACCTATTAGTTATAAAATACAACCAGAATTGACTTGTTCAAACAAAACCCGTTCAAACAAAACGCGTTGATTTTTCCAGAAGATACAACTCAATAGTGCATGAAAAGGGAGAAGTTCATGAACTTATAGTTATACCTAGAGAAACCATTCTTTCCTCTTGGAGGGCTAACCCCTTTTAAAGCATATTCATTAATTTGTCTGAGCATAGCTCTTCTGCAAGTACAACGCGCCTGCAGAAAAATAAACAACTATTTTATACTAAGATTAAAAAAAGAAATATTTTCAAGAATTATACTATAACATATGGATCATGTATGTAGAGGCATTCAAGTATCCAAAATGTCCCGCCAATTTTGACTAAAGACATGCCAAACACCAAAAATGCCCTTATGTTTTTTGAGAAGATAAACAATCTTAACCTACAACATGTACACACCTCATCAATGATTTTTTAATAACCTTAAAATCATATTCGTCATGTGGCATTTTTTGTTCAAAATTGTTATAGATGACATAATAAAATAATATTCATACTTGGGTTGCCTATATGATAGTTCTAATATAGATGATTTTAATGAAAAAGGTTGAAATGTTGAATAGCTGAGGGGGCCACTCACTGTTCTAAGAAGAAATCAATTCAATTTTGATTTTTAAGCTTGGATACAATATATAGAAATGTCAACAACCCCTTAGTTATTACTTACTTGTTCATGAGCTGCATTCCCGTTGCTAGTCACTATAACACAAAATAGTTCAATAACAAGATTATGAAAAAAATTGGTGGCAATTGTAGTGATGATTTCGTTAATCTTGACATAACCAAAAAAAACCAAAAAGTGAATTACTGTAAAAGCAGACCAAAAGTAAAAAGCTCCAAAACTAACATGTCGATTTAGACCAGGCCTACAAAGGTGCATCAATTGTTCTCCAATGCAAGCAAATTAGCAGGTGACAGACACATGCAAACAGGAAAAAAAAATATGGAGGAATAGGCAGAAAGAATGTAAAGGAAACAAAATGGATACCTACACTTTTGAGCTGTTGTAAAACACGTGTCTTTCTAGTTGACACCATAGTGAAATATAGGCAACCCTTTTAATCCTCTTGAGACATAACATGAATTAAAACACAATCATTTACTAATAAAGATAATAACGGTTTGTGCAGATGGAAGCTTGGGAAATGAAAAACCAATACAAATCGGCCGATAAGAGGCGGTGGGCACAAACAAACCTGCATAAATATATAAGTCTCTAAATTGTTGGCCTCACACTAATCAAGCTAGTTTCTGAACTTGCTAAACCTGAAAATAATTACCAAATAGTTATATCAATGGAAAAGGAGTAGCACTCCAATATAAACATCTTGGTAAAATAGGGTAATTGTGTGGTAGTGAGACCCCTCTTTCTTATTTTTCACTTTCAGAGGATTAAACAATCGTAAACAAATCATTAAAGAAGAAAAATACTTTAAAAAATTGTATTTGCTTGGAAGTCACCTTGACAAAAAATTACATTTGACCAATAGATTCCAATTGTGCACAAGGGCTTCTTTCATAGTGTAAACCTCTTGAATAAGCCCTGCAATCTGCAAAATTGAAACCCAAAACATAAAATCAAGCTCTCATTATCTACATACAGAGAATAATTAGTCAAAAAATAAATCATATTGAGGAGATTATTTAGTTTAAAGAAATGCCATAAAATGAAGACCCGTAAGAAATGGAGAATGTATAAAAAGAATTTACAAAAGATATGAGCAGATCATTTGTAAAGGCATTTGAGATGCTTCTGTAAAATATGATAGTTTGATAGGAACAAAGTAATAAGATAGTGTCACCATCAACTTTGATAGTTTGATCTTTATGTGGATACTTGGGTTAAAATGCTAGGGAGTGACACTTACAAGGTTAGGTTAACATGAAAAGGTTGTCCATGTTTTGTTCTCTAATAAATAATTCACATGCTGATTATGATTACATACACACTATTATAATTATTATTGTGATCTGAAAGTATTAGTAGGATGTTGTACGCACTACTAATACCCTTTAATTTATACTTGACCTGTTTGAGAAAAAAACACACCTTGTTACCTTGTTTTGCAAGGTGGCTTGCACGACATCACCAATCTTACTGGTTATGTCAAAAATAGTAAGCTTCGATGCAGAAACTTTTTCAGCAAAGATAACCTACAAAAAAAAAGTATATAGGTTTAATCCAAGAACAAATAAAAATGGAAATTAATATTGAAAATGCGTGAGCATCGGATCGTCTACTCGATCTAGCTAATCGGACATCGAAACGTAATTAACCGATTGTTTTATTGATCAACGAAGAACAATTACAATCAGTAAACACTCAGAAATAAACTCAGAGAACACACACTCAGATACACACACTTAAGAAATCTCACACGCTCAGAACCCCTAATTACAAAGACCAAACGTATATTTATATCCAGTTGGCCGAGCTTCGGCCGAACCTCAGGTTCGGCCAGTCCGAACTTCAGGTTCGGACCTAGATCGGCCAGACCTAGAATGACTTGATCTTGTACATTGCTTGATACTTCACACGACGCACATCTCAGGTATCAACAAACTCCCCCTCGTCGTGTGCAGTATCTCTTCAATATTATCAACTTTGTATCTTCAACCAAGCTCCCCCTCAAGTGTAGAATCAGTTCATTCAATGAAATGAATCTTCAAACGAACTCCTCCTCAACTCGATCGTAGCTTGATCTGATAACATTGTAGAGTATCTCTGATCTTTTATCAACAGCTTCAGAAGACTTGAAGTAGTGATATCTTGCACATAGCAACCTGTTCAAACATTTAAAATAATCTTGGCGCAAAACGTCTCTTCGAGACTCCAAGATATGATTTTGAAAATGATTTGTATCACGTGATGATCAGATCGAAAATAAAACAGAAACAAAATCTTTTTGACTTTTAGACAGTTTATGCTAAAACACACCGAAAATCTTTTTGTTCTTTTCTGAAATGAAATGAAATTGCAACACAGAATCAAACACTATTTTTGGTATGAGAAAGATCACTATATGGGATAATATTGAACATAACGCACTGAACTGCACTTCAATTTCGATTAATCGAAGCACATAAGTCATGTTGATTGCTGGTATAATTTGTCCAACTTAAACTCAGGCAGAATCATACTCATAACATTTGGATATGTTAAGGTATTGATCAGATTTGCTTTGACCAGTGTATCCCACACTATCAGACATAATCAGACATTTTCAGCGTTTCATTTCTTTTTCCTTTTGTGTGACAGCACTTGTGATTTTTCACAATGCATAATATTTTCATGATATAGTCAACTGTGTTCCATGCAAAAAGAAATAAGAACGTTAAATCGTCTACCTTAAGGTCGATCTTTCGATACGCAGATAAGGCCTCGGATTTAACAAAAAAAGAAAATAAAACAAGTTGAAATTGTATAACCCAACAACAATCAGGTCGGTACTCCCGTACACGCAGAGAAAGTCCGATGAGTTATACGAAACACCAAAGAAAATAAAGCAGAACGTCAAACGAACAACAACCAGGTCGATCTTTCGATACGCAGAGAAAGTCCGATCGTTTGACAAAATAAAGAAAATCAAACAAGTTTAAATCCTTGCAAAATGAACACATGTATACACAGTGACTTCTCATTTTGACTTTCACACTTATTTTTCTTTTTGTGTCATGAAATATGCATCAAGATGTTATCCACATGGTCAAGCATTAGTATTTAGTGAATATCACATCTGAATACTTTCTGATTTACCGAGTCTACCAAGCATATCAAACAATGATCTTATGGCCCTTTCATCTACTCTATTCATGAGTCAGACACGTAAGCCAATGTACCATCATTTCCCAATAATCAATTTCTCATAATTTTTTTTATATTTGGCATGTATTCACCTTCCTTCATTATATATTTGGCATGTAATCATCATCTCCCCATAACATGCTTTTTCTCAATTACTCCCCCTTACTTACAATTCTCCCCCTTAAAATGAAAACTCTATTTTTGGATTTTCATTTTACACAAAACAAGACTCTACTTTTGGGTTTTTGAGAAAAACATTGTAAACAAAGTAAAGTGATCAATCAACACGGATACGATGCAATTTTAGAATTCAGAAGATTTGCAGGTTAGAAAAATTTATCATGAAATTTAACTTAAGCAGAGTACTCCTCCATCAACAACTTTGCAATCTTCAATAGGTCTTCTAGAAGTACCTGCACACTGGTCAAACTAATTAGTCCATAAATGACCCGAAGCGAATTGCTTCTGGTCGACCAGTGTCCTTATTTTGCTTAGAAACCACCTTAGGTTTCCATTGTTGTTGTTTTGGTAATTCTGTTTTTGATGAAACAATCACAGGTGACTGTGATGATGAACCTACATTATGAACCTTTGAAAACATTGGAACAAAATGTTTTTGTTTATGAAAGAATGTAGGTTTAATTTCATCAAAAACTCTGCCTTGTTCATCAAAGAACTTTGGTGTGACAGATTTACCAAAAACTGATTTCTTGTGAAATTTTTGGGGTGAATCAGCAGGTGATGGACAATCTTTTGCCATATGCCCTGAACGACGGCAAATATAACATATCCTTGTTGTTTTGTCCCATCTTTGATGTACCTGTGAAGAACACACATGAATATCTCTAACATGATCAGAATGAGAGTCATATACCTGATGACGATGATCATGCACCCATTTGGATGTAGGACTTCGAGATTGAGAACTTTCAGAAGAAATATCAGCTTTCACAAATACTTTAGAAATTTTCCGAGCATCCACGCAGTGAAGAGGAAATTCCTTGTCAGAAAAGAACTGCTCAGAACCTTTGAGCTTGTAAAATCTCTCAGGTAGTACTTTATCAGCTTTAAAAACATCTTTCTTCGCTTGCTTCATCTTAATCTTCTTTAAATTTTATGCTTCAGATGCTGGAAACTCTTAAGCTACAACTTTCTTCTCTTGAAAACCCAAACCAACATTCTTTCCAGATCCTTTCACCTCCGATGTAGAATGTCCATTCTTTGCTAAACGAGAAAACTCAGCTTTTACTTCAGTGACATTCTTTTGATCATAAAAAATATGTTCATCAATCTCAGGTTGAGACAGAATCTTGTCAGTAGAAGTAGCCGACTTTTCATTATCAGCAGATGATGATCCCGATACAAACTTTGGTGCAGGAGAAACTTCGGATTTCTTTTCCTTCTTTTTCTTATTCTTCTTATTTTTCTTCTTCAGCACAACTTTCTCATCCTCAGCAGTAGATGACGAAACCTTTGAATAATCAAATTCATTAACTTGTTCCTTCACTTCTTTGACAGCTTCTTTGAAATGAGCAGGGGGTGAAGCAGTCTTATCAAACATTTTCTCAAAATTTTCATCGTTAGCTAAGAAGCTTGTGAAAACCTGAGAATTTGAAACATTGTTGAGTAATCGATTAGCATCAAGAACTTGAATTTTCAGATCAGAAATTTTCTGTTGAGCCTCAGCAAATTCCTTTTCTTTAGCAATCAATCGCTTCGCAACCTTATGAGTTTCAAATTTTTGTAAGCGAAGATTATCAAGTCCTGCATGTAACTCCTTTTTCAATTTATCCTCATTTCTCTTTTGAATTTCTAAATTTGCAGTTTGAACTTTATTCACACGAACCAACTCTCGCTTTTCATCCAGCAACTTTCCCATGTCAACTTGATATGTTTCAATCTTAGCAGTTGATTCTTCAACATTCTTTGTAAGAATATCAAGCTTGACTTTGGATTTATCAAACAAATTCTGAAAATCATTAGCAGTATCTTCAGCCTCATCCTTCCATTTCTTGACTTCTTTCACCAACTCATCTCTTTCTTCACAAATTTTATCTTTTACAACTTCAACATTCTTTTTTTCTTGTTTGGAAATTTCCAAAACTTCATTCAACGTCTTGATCTCTTTAAGCAAACATTCATTCTTCATAACCAATTCCTTCTCATTTTCCTTAGAAATTCCCAACTCTGAACTAATCATTTTGAAATCAGCAGTAACTCTTTTGACTTCATCAATCAGAAATTCTTTTTCTTTCATCAAAGCTTCAATTTTAGACTCAAATTTCTCAGACTCAGCAGCATCATATGAACTAGAATCAGAATAATAATCATCTTGGTCATGTGTGACAATCAATGCTGAAGTATCATATCCAAACTGTTGACCCCAATCATAAACACCATCAGTTTGAGCCATCAAAGCTGTTGACTTGCTTGTATTACTAGTAGATGGTTGAGTAAAACCAGGCTTTGGTGATAGAGGAACACCAGACTTATTTGCATGTGCTTGATGACATTCCTTAGCAAAATGTCCAAGCTGTTGACATTTATAACACTTCAATTTAGATTTATCAAAACCTAAGTGACCATTGAAATCAGATGATCCCATGTTATGCTTTTTGAAAAAACGTTTCGATCTTTGACCAAGCATAGCATATTGCGAAGCTAAATCTAATTCAAGCAATTGATCATCATCAAGTTCGTTAAGATCATCCCTTGTTATCTTGGCATCAGCAACATCTTTGATAATCAACCCAAATGAAGATGAAATTAAAGCAGAAATAATA
>JBCNJP010000003.1:39988964-40314908 GCA_039602395.1 Deinandra increscens subsp. villosa | reverse complement strand
ACCACCTTTGAACTCCGAACTTTGACCGAACTCTCATCGAATACACACCGAACGCTGACCGAACTTAAAGTTCGGAGCAGTTACTCCGAGCCTGAATAGAGAACTCCGAACTTCGTATACATTTTCCGAAAACGCGCGAAAATGGACTGATTTTGACGAAACTTGTTACTGTGAGTTTGAAAAACAGATAGAAAATGATTTGAAAGCAAGCTTAACACCAAACACTCGATAGAAATGATGAAAATCACAAAAACAAACTCGAGAAACTTCAAAAACGCTTCAAAAATCCGAAAATAGCAACCACAGATCAGTAGAGTGAACCAGAAAACTCTGATACCACTTGAAAATGCGTGAGCATCAGATCGTCTACTCGATCTAGCTAATCGGACATCGAAACGTAATTAACCGATTGTTTTATTGATCAACGAAGAACAATTACAATCAGTAAACACTCAGAAATAAACTCAGAGAACACATACTCAGATACACACACTTAAGAAATCTCACACGCTCAGAACCCCTAATTACAAAGACCAAACGTATATTTATATCCAGCTGGCCGAGCTTCGGCCGAACCTCAGGTTCGGCCAGTCCGAACCTCAGGTTCGGCCAGTCCGAACTTCAGGTTCGGACCTAGATCGGCCAGACCTAGAATGACTTGATCTTGTACATTGCTTGATACTTCACACGACGCACATCTCAGGTATCAACAATTATGCAAGGAAATGAAAGTGCACCATTCCTTCCCCCAATAAAACATTCTATATTTCTCAAACCTTTATAAACATCTACTGATGTTGATCCTGCAGTACACCATCCCATAATTCCATTCCACCCAAACCATTAATAATCTACCATTATTCATTTGTTAACTCCTGCATGAATATGGAACCAGGTAAATAAGCAACTGTTTTGTACACTTGAATAATCCTTTTTTTTTTGCTACTCATATGAAGCTGATTACATGACTGCAAAAAATTAGATAATCAAAATTTTTTGTTCAACTTAAACATAGGGCCAGATCCATAAATTTTTGTAAAGAAGTTAAAATGGATCAGGTCAAAGAAACAACACACATGATGTTAAAAGAGTAGTCTACTAAAACCAAAAAGAACTTCGTTCATACAATGTCACTTTTATTCTAATAAAAAGAAGTTTTATGATAAAGCAACAGAAAAGTACCTCAGCGGGAGCAACAACTTCTTGTAGTCTAACAAGTAGTTTATCAGCAGCCACCACGGCTTCATCAATATCACTTAAATGTTGACCAACAATGCCAGAACACACCTATATCAAACCAAGATAACTTTTGATCAATCATTTAATCATGGAAACAGCCAATTGAGTACTGGAATTATAAGACTTTTAGATTAAGAAGCAGAATACTAAATTTATGTTTGTAGTTGCTTTGGTACCAAATAGACCTTCAAAAAAATCATTTCCAGAATCCCAGGTCCCTGATTACACACACCAAATAACAAACAATAATATATAGTAGTATAACAAACAATATTTAAATTAAGCACTTACAAACACCTATAAAAAACCAACAGAAACATAAGAACTAATCTGATGCTCAGCTTCAACTACAGTTTTAATCCGCATAAAGAAGCTAGAAACAAAGAATGTTTAATTGCATTATATAGTAGTATAGATAAGGAAAGAAATTCAAACCTCAATGAGCTTGACATCCACAATGTCTCCAACCTTTGAAGCTTTAAACAACATTAGAAATGTCAAGATTTGCGAAACAATACAAAGTATGATAACAAAGGTGATAAAACCATAAAAAAGGAAAATTACAAAACATGATTCACTGGATCTCATCTTCACTAAGCTACATCATTACATCAAAAGTATCGAAACTCAAAAAACTAATCAAGACGATTGACATTAGTCATTATTGAAGTCCTCTAAAAATTCGGAACCCATGAAAACAATCAAACAGAAAGTGTAAACGCAATGAAAGAAAAAAAGGAAGCTAAAGATGTGAACCTGGTAGACCAAAGAAGACTGAAGCGTAGTCCTTTCCTCATCTCCTTCGCCTTCGATCACTGCTTCACCTGAAATCACATAAACCCATATTTAACATGCTCCTAAAAAACACATCAACAAATTGAGACCATGAATGGAGCTACCTTTCCATGAACCCTAAATTTGGTACAAAACTGCAAATTGAACAGTTTTCCCCAAAACAAAGTTACAACTGCTGTGAAGAAACTCGAAAAATCAATTAGAAGCATACCAGAGGTTCGATTAGAGTCCCATACCTGATGCTATTTGATTGTCTCCTGACACGCAAACTGATTGTAAAGGAAATCCCACGAAGACCAAAATCTACACAATCAAGAACCATAAACAACAACAAAGAAAGTATTAATTCAAAGAATTTGAGGAGGAATGCAAGCTATGAAGAAATAACGCAGACCTCAGAAATCGACGATGGCTCACCGAGATTGATATCGTCTGCAATTTTAAAGATGAAGAGAAGGTATACCGAATCAAAGAGAGTGGAGAGGGATAGGGGTGTGCAAGAATCCGAAAAAACCGACTCGAAACCAAAATAAATGAAAAAATCAAACCGAAAAAACCGAATCGAAATAGAAATCGATGGTTTTGGATTGAACTTTTCTAAAATCTGAAATTTTGGATCGGTTTCGGTTTTAGCTAAAAAGCAAATCCGAAAAAAACGAACCGATCCATTTAATTATTGAAGGGTTTCAAATTTTAATTTTAAAGTTTTATTTATAATCATTAGATCTTTGAGTCTAAAAGATTAGTTCATTATGCAACTTTAACTTTTGTTTGAATGTCGTTTGAGTGCTTGAGATTAGATCATTAAAGGTTTGTTTGATTTTGGCTCGTTATGCAACCTTATCAATCCTTGAGTCTTTGTGATTAGATCATTAAGGATTTGTTTGAATGTATTTGTTTGAGATTGGATCATTTTGCAATGTTATGGATTTTAAATTTTTATTTTGAATGATATCAGTAGTTAATTAATCTATAAATGAAAAATAAGTAGACCTAATTTAATATTATTAGTTTTTTCCAGCCCAAAAATTCATATGGATTTGAATCCGAAAAAACCGAATCCAAACCGTAAAAAACCAAAAACCAAAATCCGTGAAACCGAAAAAACCGAATCCGAATGGATTTGGAAATCGTAAAATCCGAAGTTCGGGTTTGAATTCGGTTTTAGCCAAACTCCGATCCAAACCGGTCCATGCACACCCCTAGAGAGGGATTCAAATTTCAAATTTTATGTAGAGAAGGACGATTCTTTCTCAAAATGTTTATCTGGTTGCCTGGTTTTCAAAATTGTAGTTCGAATTTGGGCAAAAATTAAGAGAGTGTGTAATAGCAAAGGAGAAAGGTGAAGAGATGCTTACCGAATTTGGGAGGGAACGACAGATTTTTGGGAGGAGCCGGTGTATTGTATTAGCAGCAAGATTCGATCTTAGTCCCTTCTATTCCTCCAGGCGCATATAATGCTTGTAAACCAAGCTTAACAAAATGTACATCATAAACCTTAAGAATTCATGCTTTAAAGACTTATACATAATGCTTTGGGTGTCTTGTACACTTCTTAATTTTTAAACTTTCAACACTCTCTCTCTAATATGTTTTACGTCCAAATCATTTTATAAAGCTTTATTAACGTTCACGACGAACCTATTCTACATGCATGCAATATATATATATACATATATATATATATATATGCAACGTAACATTTTCAAATTATTATTCCATGAACATTTTTATTATTAGTTATCGTCGTGATAAATGTTTTTAAACAATCAAAACCTAATCCCGTTTCCTTTTTCTTATCTTTTTTCCCACGTCCCGGACTCCTTCTCCCTTCCCTTTTCTCGTGAACCGGTCGACCATGGGATGGAACCCGTGGCCCTTTCCCTCTCTTCTTTTCCGGTTACGTGAACCATTCCAAACCACCACCATCTTTTTCTTGTTACTTGAACTCCCTTCTTGTTTGACCTCCTAGATACTCTTCACATCAACACTAGACAACCTTCTTACACCCTATAACCTCTTTGACAACTATAGCCTAAATTTGTCCCCATAAGCTCCAAATCTATTATCCATTGGATAATAGTTTCCCACCATTTGATTATCCCATTTCCCTCTCAAAAATTCTGCATATTAGCATCAAGAGCAACCACAAATATCACAAGTGTTTGAGCCCTTGAACCTCCCTTGGTGCTAGCAACCGGTCGACTACATAGGGCTTGAACCCGAGCCACTTTCTTTTCCTTGTTCGGTTCGTAGCCAAGCACAACACACACAAACAATTAGACTTTTATTAAACCATATTACATGCTAGATATATATTACATAACAAGACCCAAACACCCTCACTTTCTTTTGTAAAACCGAGATATGATCTTACTACTGCATGCTTTGATCAATGTAATGAACACGAGATGTAAATAAGAGAATTCTTATTGAATCACTTGAAGATGCAAAGAAGTTCTCTCTGGTTTCTCTATTTAGAAAACACACACAGAAAGTGTAGAATGACTCAGAGTGTTAAGCTATCATTCTAACACAACCTATTTATACTTAGTGAAAAACAGCCTGCGTACCAAATGGTTCACCATCTGGTACGTACGTACCATATGGTCCGGCGTACCATTTGATACATCACCTAGAATGTTGCCACTACAACTCACAGACTCGCTCTAATCTAGATACAATACACGAGACACATCATAGCGTAGGTATATGCTCTAACAAACTCACCCTTAACGTATAGTGTATCTATATTTTAACGAAACTTCAGTCTTCAATCTTTGACATTGCTGCATCCGATCTTTGACTTGAAATCTTGTCAGAAATTGAGCTTGCATGACTGGATCACTCTTGAATCATCTTTGATCTTCAAGATCCACTTGTGAAAGATATAACAAACTCCCCCTTTCACCATGCTTGAGTCTTGACACACAGAACCTGCAATTTCAGAAGACAGAAACGCGGTTTCCTTTTTTTTATAATTAATTTAATCTTGGCGCAAAACTTCTCTTCGAGAATCCAAGATACTTTTTTGAAATTTGATTTCGTATCACACGTCGATTGGTCGAAAACAAATAAGAAATAAAAACTTATTGGCTTTTTGAGAATTTATATCAAAACACACCTAAAATCTTTTCGTAATTTTCAGATATGAAACATAAAATGCAATACAGAATCAGACACTACTTTTTTCTTTTGCGAGAAAGATCACAAATTGGGATCATACTGAACATGACATGCTGAAATACACTTCAATTTCAATTACTTCAGCACACAAGTCATGTTGATTACTGGTATAATTTGTCCATCTTAAACTCAGGCACAATCATACTCATAACATCTGGATATGTTATTAGTATTGATTAGATTTGCTTTGACCAGTGTACCCCACACTATCAGACATACTCAGATATGAATTTTCTTTTATATCACACTTTGTGATTTCATTTGTGATTTAATCACATAATGACTGTACTCATGATTTAGTCAACTGTGTTCCATGTAAAAAGAAATAAGAACGTTAAATCGTCTACCTTAAGGTCGATCTTTCGATACGCAGATAAGGCCTCGGATTAAACAAAATAAGAAAATAAAAACAAGTTGAAATTGTATAACCCAACAACAATCAGGTTGGTACTCCCGTACACGCAGAGAAAGTCCGATGAGTTATACGAAACACCAAAGAAAATAAAGCAGAACGTCAAACGAACAACAATCAGGTCGATCTTTCGATACGCAATGAAAGTCCGATCGTTTGACAAAATAAAGAAAATCAAACAAGTTTAAATCTTTGCAAAATGAACACATGTATACACAGTGACTTCTCATTTTCTTTTTCACATATATTTTCTTGATATATCATGAGATATGCATGAAGATGTTGTCCACTTGGTCAAGCATTATTATTTAATGTGTTTATCACATCTGAATACTTTCTGATTTAATGTTGAGCCTACCAAGCACATCGAGCAATGATCTTTATGGCTTTTTCATCTAATTTATCCATGAGTCAGACATGTAAACTAATGTACCATCATTTCCCAATCATGTCGGATATAATTTCTCATTTTCAAAGTTTTTGTATTTTTATGTTTTTCAATGTTTTTGTATTTTTCCATGTTTCTCTCCCCCTTAAAATGAAAACTCTATTTTTGGATTTTCATATTAACAAAAACAAAAAGACACTATTTTTTGGTAATTTCAATTTTCTCCCCCTAAACTACATACGAAATGTAAAAGAAAGAAAATTGACGTTTCGACATGGATACCTTACAGTTTTAGCTTTCAGAAAAATTTCAATTGTGAACTTGATATCACAGGTAATTTAACTTAAATCAGCAGAATACTTCTCCATCAGCAACTTTTCAATCACCGATAGGTCTTCTAAAAGTACCTGCACACTGGTCAAACACGTTAGTTTATAAATGACCCGAAGCGAATCGCTTCTGGTCGACCAGTATCTTGGTTTCCTTTCGAAACCACTTTAGGTTTCAAGATTTGTTGTTTTGGTAAATCAGTATCTGATGACCCCATCACAGTAGATTGTGACGTACAACCGACAAATGAATCATTTTGAAATTTAGGCAAAAACTTCCTTGGATGTTTGAAATATCTCGGTTGAAATTCATCAAATACTCTGCCATATTCATCAATAAATCTGTATTTGGCAGATTTACCAACATACGGAACCTGTCTTTTCCTTGAACTAGAAGTAGCAGTGACATGACAATCTTGTGCAAGATGCCCTTTTTGTCAGCAATTGTAACACAAACGATTGTTTACATTTTTCCTCTTTGGTCTCTGCAAAGCTTCACAAAAATGAATATCTCCAAAATGATCATAGAAAGAATCACATACCAGATACTGATAATCATGAACCCATTTTGAAGTTGGTTTTTTGGAGCAGAATTTGATCATCCAGAAGAATATGTAGCAACTTGTGGCTTCTTGCTCTTCAGATCAACATTCTTGACAAAAACTTCAGCAATTTTCTAAGCATCCACACAATGGAGTGGGAATTCTTTATCAGAAAATATTTGTTCCGAACCCTTGAGTTTGTAAAACCTCTCGGGTTGAACCTTGTCAGCTTTAAAAACATCTTTCTTGACTTGTTTCAGCTTGACTTGCTTCAGATTTTGTTGTTTTGAACCTTGAGACCCATCAACTTTAACATTCTTGGTCTTGAAACCCAACCCAACATGTTTTCTCAAAACCTTTTCTTCAGAATGATCAGATGATGTATGTCCGTTCTTTGCAAGACAAGAAAACTCAGCTTTCACTACTTTAACATTCTTTTGTTCATAGAAAATTCTCTCATCAATAGCAGTCTTCTCAGTTGAACTTGCTGATTTCGCTTCTTCAGTAGACGTAGAAGCAGACACAACCGTTTCATCTTTCTGATCTTTCTGTGACTTCACAACCTTTCCCCCATCAGATTTCTTATCAACAAATTCAGAATAATCACCAGTTTCTTCCTTTTTCTTCAAATCATTAACACCTTCTTTGACACTTCCTGGTGGTGAAACTGTTTTGGTAAACATTTTCTCAAAATTTCCATCTTTGGCCAAGAAACTTGTAAAAGATGTAGAATTTGTAACATTGTTCAAAAGATGTTTTGAATCAATGACTTCAATCTTTAGTTCGGAAATCTTTTGTTGAGCTTCAGCCAATTCTGTTTCTGTAGCAATCAACTTCTTAGCCACTTTATGAGTTTCATATTTTTGCAATCTCAACTCATCTAATCCAGCCCATAATTCCTTCGTCAGCTTATCTTCATTTCTTTTCTGAATATCCAAATTTGAAGTTTGCAACTTATTTACTCTTGCCAATTCCCGCTTCTCATCTAACAACTTCTCCATATCAAGCTGATATGCTTCAATTTTAGCAACTGAGTCATCAGAAGCCTTGGTAAGTAAATCAAGTTTAATTTTGGACTTTTCAAAAAATTATTAAAATCATTGGCAGCATCCTCAGCTTCTGCCTTTCATTTCTCAACTTCCTTGACTAAGTCATCAGTTTCTTCAGATAATATTGTAAATTTATGTTCAAACTCTTTTTCAAACCTTTGAAATTTCAATTCTTTTTCAACAACCTCTGCCTGAAAATCTGAAAACTTTGCTTTTTGAGAGGACAATTCTTGAATTAGATCTTCTAATTTTTTCTGTTCACCCGTCAACTCTTCTATCTTTCTTTTATTTTCAGCAACCAACAAATCATTTTCTTTTAGCAATCCTTGAATCTTCTTCATAAACAGATTCATAGCCACTATTTCCAGAACCACTTATTTCAGATTCAGAATCAGTTACTTCTACTTCATCATCACTATGAACAACTTGAGCAATCAGAGCATGAAATGCAGACTCATCATGAAGTTCATCAGCAGTCCAATCATAATCTACATGCTAGAGTTTTGATGTCACACCCTGAACTTTCGGATACGGAGGCGTGTGACGTCATGGATCATAGTCGTGGATACACAGAACGGCCTCTATCAGATTAGTATACATTTGAAAAACCAAGTATGTCATCAAAGTTGCAGCGGAAAAATATGTTAAGAAGACATTGTTTTACAATACTGAAATAGAAATTGTTTCAGAATTGTTAAGATAGGAAACATGATAAATAGTTAAGTCTTGAAATCGCTTCGACCAAGGATTTAAAAGGCAAGTGTTTCATAAGTTATTTCATGATGATGAATGAGACTATGACTCCATAATGCATGCCCTAAGGTTTGACGTCCCATTTGCATACGGTCTAGCTTGGTTACCTGAGAAATACATGAGTTCGAAAAGGTCAACATAATGTTGGTGAGTTCACAGGTTTTGGATTCTACAAAGTGCATTTGTAAAACAGTAGATGATATACATGATATTATAATGGTTTACCCGTCGTTGCATTGATCTACCTGTACCTTGATTTCAAACACTAACAGATTTACCCACCTATGGTAACTTCCCCTAAGAAATACCAATGGCTTGGAATAACTGACATGTACCCCCAGACTTGTTATGCGTGTGTCAGAATTGGAGCGTCCAGATAGGGCAGGGTTGTCAACCCAAATAGATCTATTCACTAGTTATCGTTTCGTTACAGGAATTAATTGAAATCAATTGTTGGTGGGATTTGTAGCAATATGTTGTATAACAAATTACTATGAAGGGGTATGAAAGAACAGATAATCAATAAGGCGTAACAGTTGTAACATAATATCAATCAGATGTTTGGATGGACGGTCATATTTATTGTCTAATAAATATAGAACTGGTAGAAATAATTATAGTTCCAATAATTATTTAAAGTGTGTTTGTCTGTTTCATGATTCTTCCCAAAAGTATTTAAAATAGTTTAAAGGAAAGACTTTGTATACAATCAGAAGAATGTATAAAGTTTGGTGTTTCATGTATTTCTCCCCCATTGATAAAATAGTAAAGGAAAAGGGGCCGTGAAACTCACTTGATTCAGGATAATGATGAAAGATGTATCGCGCTGGATGTAGCAAGTAAAACTGTGTCCTATTAATAAATAATAAGACAGTTTTAAGGTACTGTTTCAGTTGGATGACGTTCAGTTACCCAAATGATCCTGGTCGAGTCTTGACATAACATTCCCGTTTGTATTGTTTGGAAAGCCCGTTTGGAATATTTATCGTTCAAATACATCTTTAGGTTAATGAATATTTATAGTCAAATAAATATATAACTTGTAGAAATAATTATAAATCATATAATTATTTAAGTTTATGAGAATATATATTTAGATCAAGTTTTGAACATCGAGACAAATAATAAAGTATTTTATTATTTGTAGTTCACGTCATATATCTTAAGCTTGAGTTCATAATTATAGACAATAATTATATATATAAGTTATAGAAATATTTATGTAAATAAATATATATAACTTAAATAAATGATATATGTTTTCAATATTCTCAAGACTTTAGAAAAATATAAGTCTTTATATTTTTAGCAATTTAGTTGTTGGCTTCGCAGCTATATGGTATAAGTATCTGACAAATGATCGTTATGATAACTTAATATTTAACTCCGTAAATATTATTATGTTTTTGTTATCTCAAATAGTTTTTCTAAATTATATTTAGAAAATAATAAAATATTAGAATGAGATATTCGTGCGATGTTTTTTTAACACTTTTGGGAAAATATATTTGTACCAATATATAAGTTTCACGTTTGAGTAAGTTCAAAATATAACACCGTATATTTTTAGGTCCAACGTCTGGAATTTATATATTATATATATAAGTCATCCGTTAGGTAATATGATATGAAAACTAATATTTAAGTCATCAAATATTACCGAGTTATAATAACTTTAAATAAATATTTCAAGTTATTAAAGAAAATGAGATCTAAAATATGAGCACTTAGTTATTAATTATGAGTCCAAACGCTCGGTATTTATAAATATATATGTTTTATAAAAATAAAAACATTTCTATAATCAACATAGCAAATAATATATTATTCATATTTTATTTCTAAAATATATTCGTTTATATATTTTTAGTCTAATGTGTCACTTTGACGGTCCCCGAGTTAGTTTTTATACCGCTTGGTCTATAATATATTTAGTTCTCACAACGCTTGTCAAAATATATATTGTGACATAAGTGCTTAAATATTAATGTTAGTTTAATATTTAGACGGTTTGTTCATTTATATATTTAGTGGGTGGAGTGTCAAGACTCGTTTTGGGGTGATTATAAATATAAAAAAATGAACAACAAAAATTATCAAATTGAGAAGTTTAGACTTTTACCTCTAGCACTAGGCTAGGTGATGAACCGAAAGAGGCGAGAGTATTTCCGTAGACCCGATCGAAAAATACCGAGTTTTAAAAGTTTGACCCGAAAGATAAAGCGGCCTTTTGCGGACTAGTTTTCGGTGGTTTATGGTGATCGGTAGGGGCAAACGTTGAGGCCGTTTAGGAGGTGGCCGGGTGGACTAGCCAATGGTGGTGAAAGAGTGGTACTGCAGTTGTCCGACGGTGGAGAAACGGTGGCCTAAAGATGGCCGTTGGGCTGTTTTGCTCTAAAACAAAACAAAAGAAAACCCATTTGACGCATGGCGCGTCTGATTCAATAATGGACGGGTCTTGGTAACTTTTTTCGTTTTTTTTTCTTTTTTTTCTCAATATATATATAATTGTGTGTGTGTGCTGATGATGGTGACGAAGGTGGTGGTGATGGCATCGGATGATGATGACGTAGGTGGTGGTGGTGATGGCGTCGGATGATGATGACAAAGGTGGTGGTGATGGCGTCGAATGATGATGACAAAGGTGGTGGTGATGGCGTCGGATGATGATGACAAAGGTGGTGGTGGTGGTGTCGGATGATGATGACGAAGGAGGTGGTGATGACGATGATTGATGAGGGTGAGGATGGTGGCGGTGATGATGGTGGTGATAGTGAGCCGCGGGTTAGACGGTGACAGGTGGGGGTGGATGGTGACGGGGCTGTGGTGGCAAGAGGTTGCCAACGTCGTGAGGTGGTGGCCGTGGAGGATAGTTGGCCGAGAGAAAGGGAGAAAAAAAGGAGGAAGAGTGGTGTTTGTTCTTGAGTTGTGGTGGATTTTATAAGTGAGGTGGTGTGTGAAGTTGGGTAAAGGAGTATGGGGTGTTTGTGTGTGCAGGGAGATGAAGGTGGAGTGTAGAGATAATTATTATGTGCTCATTCTTTTACCTTAGTTAGGTTAGAAGTTTAACCTTAGTTTAGGTAGGTGGTGTAGTTTGGAGGTTTAGTTGGTATTAAATTTTATAAAAGTTAACACTTTTTCTAATTATCATATAAAATCTACTAATATAAATGTAGTGTCATCATAAAATAATTAATTCAAAGTTGATGGAGACTTTAAATGAGTCGAAATATGGAGAACGGGCGTCGGGCCGGTATAGTTCGTGTCAGGCCGGTATGAGAGGCTTTCTCCGATTTTCACGCGGTTCGTTTCTTTATTCACTAAAATTAGCCGGAATATTATCTTTAAGCTTAAAAGTGTCGGGTGACCCGTTGGGCTTTATTTTTGGGCTCAATTCGTTTATTTCGCGGTGTTGGGCCGGACTGGGCCCAATTCGCCATACAGATGAATCACACCGAATCGTTCTGGCATTTTGATCAGGACGGGTTTCTAAATTAATTACGAGACTCATATATTGATAATCAATTTCTGTTTTAGTCGTAATTTAATTATTTAGAAGTTTCGTCTTTTATTTATTTTATTTGCTCGCGTACCGCGTCCAGAAAATAAATAATTTGTTTAAATTGTTTTAAGCTCAAATATCTTTCGTAGTCAAAACTAACTAAAGTTTTAAATAAAATATTCGCTTAAAGTGTCCGTCGGGTGTCGGTATGATGTCCTACGACACTGTTTTAAGAAAAATATAAAAGTCATTTATATTTCATTTTTCTTGTTATTAAAATTCCACCAAATCACATGGTTGAATTTCCTTTTAGTTACAGGTATGTTTATCAATTACAAACGTGGGAATTGTCAAGGTTGGACGTTTACGTGCATAGTGTTTACTAATAACACTATTAAATTAAGTCATGCACATGTATATACGTATATATATACGTCAAAGTATATGTTTGACCTTAGATTTTTGGCGGGTTGTCACATTTGATGTAGAAGTAATAGCAGTTAAAGCAA
Source organism: Deinandra increscens subsp. villosa (assembly GCA_039602395.1). NCBI lineage: Eukaryota > Viridiplantae > Streptophyta > Magnoliopsida > Asterales > Asteraceae > Deinandra > Deinandra increscens. The sequence continues at coordinate 40,302,204 of JBCNJP010000003.1, read as the reverse complement.
TTGGTTGAGAATCATCAGAAGTTCGTCCCCAGTTATATTGTTTATCAACTTGAGAAACTAAAGCTGTTGGAGGCTTTGATGAAGATGCATTTGTTTTTGAATATTCACGAGCAAAATGTCCAAAATTTGAACATTTGAAACATTTTGCCTTTGATTTGTCTATTCCAACCTTGCCATCCGGATTTAAACTTTGATAGCCTGTCTTCTTTTTGAATCTTTTAACTCTTTGAGCTAACATCGCCAATTGCCAATTAATATCCATTTGCTCAAGATTATCAGGATCAATCTGATTAAAATCTTCTTCAATCAAATTAGATGTTGTCAAACCACCATTCAGCAATCCATAATAAGAAGATAATAAAGCAGAAATTAATGCCAAATGTTCATCAGGTGTTTTTGCTGAAAATGAAGTCTGACTTGAATGATTTGGAATAGTGAAGTTACATCCTCTTGATGAATTTCCATAATTTCCTGAACCATGACCAGCAACAAAAGCTGTTTGAGGTGGATTTGATGAATCAACATCAAATGATTTAGACTTTGCATTGATACTTGCAGAATTTTAACCATGATACAATTCATGATTTTGTAATTGAGTAGTTGACTTGTTTGATGTCATCATTTCCATTTTCCTAGCATGAAGTGTCACACCCCCAAATTAACCACTAACGAAGTTTATACCGTTAAGGGGTGCGACCAGACCAGGACCACAACCATTAGTTACAAATACTAAACGAATCAGAGTAAAGTCCAAAACATTCATTTCAAAACAGTTTCAAAAGTTACGCAGCGGAATAAAGGCATAATTATCTTAGCACTAACCACGTGCTTTACAAATCTTTGTTTCAAATTCAAATTCCCAAATTTAGTTTAATAAAAGTAAATATCTTCTTGTGCCATGCCAACCTCCAGTGGATACTCTTCAACGATCTGCAAAAGTGAAAACCACACAAGTGTCAACCTAACGGTTGGTGAGTTCACAGTGGGCATGTCATGCATTGGCCCGGTCTCATAATCGTAATCGTGTCAACATATACATACGTAATATTTGTTTGTGAAAAGCAATGCTCAGTTATATACGTCAATTCATAAACATTTGTTATTTAGTAAAGTTATTGTCCGTAACAAAGTTATCAGGTATGTACTAGTCTTGTATAATTAAAGTGCTCAACCGATATCGCGGGTAGCTAATCCGTTGTTTCCATGCACTAAGGAAGTTTGTACCAAAGCTGACCATTAAGTATCGTAGAGGCAGAGCCTTCAGCCATTTTGTTTTGCGGACATACGTCATCGCGGCTTTGCCTCCCCCGTGTCCTCTCGGGATCACGGTCAGATAGGCTGATATTGTACCTCCGTGCACCTCCAGTGTCACGAGGCGGAGTTTGTCAAACTCCAGTAGATCTACCCAACATCCCCTCGCTTTACAATTAATGGCACAATTAAGTTGAGGACTTTTTCAGTTAAAAGGCAATCCTTAGAAATCATGTGATATCATGTGGTTTAGACTTTAACCTACACTAGCCATATTAAAACGGTTTACTTTAGGGTTCTTATGAACCCCGAAAACATTTTTCAGTTTCATTTTAGAATTAGTAATTCACAAGTGTTTCCCATAAAACACTTCAAGTTCATCAAGTAGGTGCACAACACTCTAAGCTTTCAATTTCATCAAGTAGGTGCACAACACTCTAAGTTTTCAGCATTGTTTTTCATTAGATTATTCAGTGTGTCCCAAACGGGCTTACGGTAAACGGGTTAGTGACACTCACCTTGGGTTGCACTGCTACACTTGTTATATAATCCAAGTTTTGCTTAACGAAGACCTATGAACACGTTTAGGTCTTAAGTATTAGTTTGGTGTCTAATCTTTACTTAACGTCACTATGGCCCATAACATAGCACGTTGAAACTATGACTCGACATAACGACACACGACACCGATGGTTGATCATAAACAAGGGTTCATATACATCAGAAATCAAAGCATGTATCATCATAGCATAATCATGTAAGTCATGGCATAACATTCAAGCAAATTGCACAAGTTTGGATTCTGGTCTCAGTTTCGCTAGCAGTTTCGCTAGGCAGTTTCGCTGTGTGCACGGGCAGCACTTTCGCTAGGCAATACCCGATGACACAGTTTCGCTAGGCTAGTTTCGCTCGAAACTGTTGGCACAGTTTCGCTAGCCTAGTTTCGCCCGAAACTGGTTTGAACTTTCGTTCAGGGAATTTCGCTCGGTAGTTTCGTCCGAACAGGTCTGGTTGGTTTACCCGGCGACACTACAGTTTCGCTACATAGTGTCGCTGGTTGAAGATATCACATAGTTTCGCTGGATAGTTTCGCCCAGAGAACACGTACAGTTTCGCTGGTCGCGAAAAACTCACAAATCAGCCTAAAAATCAATCTAACAGCTTCCATTTTTCATGTAATTCATTATCTAGCATACATAACCATTTACCAACATAAATCAGTAAGCTTTAACACCTTAAACATGCATTTTCATCATCAAATCACCAAAATACATTTAAAACCCTAAAATGACCTAAGTAGCATAAATCTTTATCATGGATCAGTTTCACACGTAAAGTTATCAACTTTATGGTAGTTCTAGCATCCCTAAACAACATATCAGAAGATCAAGTGATTCTATGAAGGTTTGGTCATGCTTTAAGAAGAAAACACATAGAAAAGCAAGAAACATAGTTTTGGGACTCACGGTTGATTCTAGGATCGATGGATGATCTTCACAACTCGGGGTGATGGCTGATTCTTGATGGTTCTTGGTTGGAATCAGCTGGTCCAGAAGTTTCAGGAGAGTGTGTGTGTTTTTGTGTAAAATGAGGCAAAATAGGAGAGCTAGGGTTTATTAAGATTATTTATATCAGAGGCTAGTTTCGCTGGCAGTTTCGCTGGCCTGGCGAAACTGGCTCTGAACTCGTGCAGGTCAATCAGTTTAGCTAGCTACCGGGCGAATCTGTAGTTTCGCTCGGTAGTTTCGCTGGCTACCAAAATAAGGCAATTTCCACAAAATCAAGTGTTTACAATTTGTCATGCTATTAATAATATTAACTCATGCGTTTAAACCACATTACACATAATGACAACAACAAATGAACACATAGCACATATGGGCGGGTTCGGTGATCAACCAAAGGTCGTGGACGTATTCGGCCTAGTTAAGCATTAGTTACTAAGTTAGCACTTATAACGTAACTAACGGAGATTGTCTAACGGAAGTAAACCTTGAAATTCTCGGATGTCACATCATCCCCTTGTAATTGGAATTTTCGTCCCGAAAATTATTCTTGCGTCGTAGCGTTTGCAGCCTCGGCTGTCGTCTGCTGGGGAAAGAAAGCAAAAGTTTTAGGGTCGCCACATCCTCCTCCTGTTAAAGGAATTTTGGTCCCCAAAATTAAATCATACCTTGAGTTTCCGTGGACGTTTGCTCGAACAAGTGAGGATACTTCTTCTTCATCTGATCCTCTCGTTCCCAAGTATATTCTGGTCCACGTCTTGAGTTCCATCGAACCTTGACGATCGGAATCTTGCTACGTTTGAGGGCTTTCTCCTCGCGTCCCATGATTTCTACTGGTTGCTCGATAAATCTCAAATGTTCATCAATTTCCAATTCCTCCAAAGGAATTATTTCAGTGTCTTCAGCCAGACATTTCTTTAGGTTGGAGACGTGAAACACGTTGTGAACTCCATCGAGTTCAGCAGGGAGTTTTAATCGGTAGGCCACCGGGCCTACCTCCCCAATAATTTCAAATGGACCGATATAGCGAGGATTTAGCTTTCCACGCTTTCCGAAGCGTATCACACCTTTCCAGGGAGATACCTTCAATAGTACCTTGTCGCCTACCTCGAACTTCAAAGGTTTACGGCGTTTGTCGGCATAGCTCTTTTGTCTGTCACGTGCTGCGGCTATCCGCTTTCTGATTTGTATAATTCGTTCTGTGGTATCATGAATGAGTTCTGGTCCGGTGAGTCCCTTCTCACCCGTTTCGGCCCAACACACGGGCGATCTACATTTTCTGCCATAAAGGGCTTCAAAAGGTGCTGCACCGATACTTGAATGATAACTGTTGTTGTAGGAGAACTCCACCAACGGAAGATGAGCTTCCCAGTCTTTACCGAAGTCGAGAACGCAAGCACGGAGCATGTCTTCTAAAGTCTGAATAGTTCTTTCCGTCTGACCATCGGTCTGCGGGTGATAGGCTGTGCTCATATCAAGTCTGGTTCCCAGTGCTTCTTGCATAGATTGCCATAATCGGGAAGTGAATCGGGGATCTCTGTCAGAGATAATAGTCTTTGGCACCCCATGACGTGCCACAATTCGGTCGATATATAGTTTTGTCAACTTATCCATATTGTCACTTTCCCTCATTGGAATGAAATGTGCAGATTTGGTTAGTCGATCAATGATAACCCAAATCGCATCCGGTCGATTCGATCGATGAGGTAATCCCGTTACAAAATCCATTGAGATATCCTCCCATTTCCATTCTGGGATCTTTGGTTGCTGTAATAGCCCAGAAGGCTTTTGGTATTCAATCTTCACTCTTGAGCATGTTAAACACTTAGCCACATATCGCGCGATGTCGGCTTTCATATTCGGCCACCAATACAAGTTCTTCAAATCTTGGTACATTTTATCCGATCCAGGGTGCACCGAATACCTTGATTTGTGAGCCTCGTCCATCACGAGCTCACGGAGATTTCCAAGTAAAGGAACCCAAATTCTGTCATTATAATACCTGAGTCCGTCGGACCTAACTTCAGAGTTACCGTCTACACCACGCAGTGCTTCAGCTGCGAAGTTTTCTTCCTTTAGAGCTTCTTGTTGGGCATCGCGGATCCGATCCGGCAATCCCGTGTGAATGGTAAGTTGCAGCGCTCGTACCCGTCGAGGCTTTTCGTATTCTTTCCGACTTAAGGCATCAGCCACAACATTGGCTTTTCCCGGGTGATATTTGATTGCTAAGTCATAATCATTCAGTAGCTCGACCCATCGTCGTTGTCGCATGTTGAGATCCTTCTGATCAAAGATGTGCTGTAAGCTTTTGTGGTCGGTAAATATTGTGCACTTTGTTCCGTAGAGGTAATGTCTCCAAATCTTGAGTGCATGAACAACGGCTCCCATTTCCAAATCATGCGTTGTATAATTCTTCTCAGTGTCCTTCAGTTGCCTGGACCCATAGGCAATCACTCTGTCCCGTTGCATCAACACACAACCGAGTCCTTGGATTGATGCATCACAGTAAACCACAAAGTCGTCAATCCCATCGGGTAACGCGAGAATTGGAGCTGAACATAACATATCTTTAAGAGTTTGAAACGCACGTTCTTCTTTTTCACCCCATCTGTATTGCACTCCTTTGTGCGTTAAAGCCGTTAAGGGTTGAGCCAACTGCGAGAAACCCTTGATGAATCTTCGATAGTATCCGGCAAGTCCCAAAAATTGTCGGATTTCGGTCGGCGCTCTTGGGGTAGGCCAATTCTTGATAGCTTCCACTTTAGCTGGGTCGACATGAATTCCATTCTGATCAACAATGTGTCCAAGAAACTGGACTTCGCGAATCCAAAAATCGCATTTCGAAAACTTGGCGTAAAGCTGTTCCTTGCGGAGCAATTCCAAGATAAGTCGCAGGTGCTCCTCGTGTTCCTCCTTTGTCTTGGAGTAGATCAAAATATCATCAATGAAAACTATCACAAACTTATCGAGGTACGGCTTGCACACTCGATTCATCAGATCCATAAATACGGCCGGTGCATTGGTTAGCCCAAACGGCATAACCAGGAATTCGTAGTGACCATACCGAGTTCTGAAAGCAGTCTTGGGGACATCCTCATCTCGAACGCGAAGCTGGTGATATCCAGACCGTAGATCAATCTTTGAGAAGTAACTTGAACCTTGTAGCTGATCGAAGAGATCGTCGATTCGAGGAAGTGGATACCGATTCTTGATCGTAACTTTGTTAAGCTCTCGGTAGTCAATACACATTCGGAACGTTCCATCCTTCTTCTTAACAAACAATACCGGAGCTCCCCACGGAGACGAACTGGGACGGATAAATCCTTTGTCGAGTAGCTCTTGAAGTTGTGAGGAGAGTTCGTTGAGTTCACTTACCGCCAAACGGTAAGGTGCGCGTGCAATCGGAGCGGCTCCAGGAGTTAAGTCGATTCCAAACTCAACTTGTCGAAATGGAGGCAAGCCAGGCAGATCTTCAGGAAATACATCGTGGAAGTCGCGGACTATCGGGTAGTCGTCGATTCTGCGCTCGGGAAGTGTCGAATCGGTGACGTTTGCAAGAATCGCGAAGTGACCTTTGCGAAGGCACTTTTGAGCTTTGAGAAACGAAATAATACCAGTTACTGTTCCACCTTTTTCACCTTGGACCGTTAACACTTTACCTCCTTCGAGTGGGATACGAACCACTTTTTCTTTACATAAGATTTCAGCTCGATTCTCAGATAACCAATCCATCCCTATTATGACATCAAAACTACCAATCGGAAAAGGCATAAGGTCGATTCCTAATGTATGGCCAGCTAGTTCTAACTTACAGTCCTTAACTATCTGAGTTGTATCATGGAGTTTACCATTTGCTAGTTCTACCACATATTTAGCGTCTAAGGCAACCGGTTTAGCATTAATCAACTTAGCAAATTTAGTGGAAATAAAACTTTTCTCAGCACCAGAATCAAACAATACAGTAGCAAAGAAACCATTCAATATGAATTTACCATTAATCACGTTGGCGTCGTTGCGAGCTTCTCCTTGACCCATGACGAAAGCTCTTCCTCTGCCATTTCCACCATTCCCGTTCCCGCCATTACCATTTCCGTTGCCCGGGTTTCCACCGTTACCATTGTTACCATTTCCTTGTCTTCTCAATCGCGGACAATCCCTTTTTATGTGGCCTTGAGCTCCACATTCAAAACAGCCACGGGCTCCATCATTGTTGTTGTTCTGATTGTTTCCTTGCCCGTTGCGGTTGTTTCCATAGTTGTTGTTTTGCCTTGGACGGTTCTGTTGTTCAGGTAAAATTGCCCAACAGTCTTTTGCTTCATGGCTTCTCTTGCCACATCTCTCGCAGTTTAAACTTTTTCTGCAAATACCGGTGTGATGCTTCCCACACTTGTTGCACCTGGGCAGGTTACCTTTGTAGTTACTTTGGCCATTTCCGCCCTGGCGGTTGTTAACACTGTTGTTTCCAGATCTCTTGCTCTGACCCTGGGAGTTAAAGGATCTCCCCGTGTTGTTTCCAACACTCTGATTGTTCATTGAATTTTCAGGAGCTTCTCCATCAGCTTTTCTTTTGCCACTCAAGGCAGTCTTCTCAGAAACTCTTGCAGGAAGTGTACCCCTCTCAACCTCCTGATCAGTTAACTTGTGAGCCAGACGGATGGCTTGTTGCACAGTTATTGGGTTGCTGGCAGTCACCAAACTCTTGATTTGGGGCACGAGACCCTCCAGATAACGCTCAATGCGCTTGAATTCAGCATCAACCATGGACGGACACAGTACCGCGTACTCGTGGTAACGCGCAGTGTACTCTTCGACTTCAGACCCAGACATCTTGGAGTTCAGAAATTCTCCTTCTAGCTTCTTGACTTGGTCCCGAGGGCAATACTCCTCCATGATCAGTTCCTTAAATGCTTCCCATTCCATGTCGTTAGCCGCATTTACCCCGACCATTTGAATTTCAGCGTTCCACCAGGAGAGAGCAGCTCCTTCGAATGTACCAGTCGCAAATTTCACCTTGTTCTCAGCCGGGCAGTTACACATGGAGAAGACCTTCTCAGACTTCTCGATCCACCTGAGGAGTCCTACCGCTCCTTCCTCGCCGGAAAACGTCATCGGCTTGCAGTCCATGAAAGTCTTAAATGTGCAGTGATGAACGTTTCCTGATGCAATTAATAGTTCGGGTTTCAAATTTAAACAGGTCAAAATATATATATCGCCTTGTGCCTTAACCGGCATAATAATTACCATGCGCGGCAATTGTAGCTTGCACGGCGGCCACGGCGGCTTGCACATGCTCGTTGATCATTGCTTGCAGTTGTGCAGGCGTCAGGTTGATGTTATTCCTTCCCGCTCTTCCAGACATTTTCTGGATTGTGAAAGTAGACAGTGTTCAGTAACAATTATATTCTATACATATCCCATAATATGTATATTAACAATTCCCGTTATCCCTCTATTAGTCCAGAAAAATTTTGTGCACAATCGAGGCGTCGTCGGAGAACGTCGTAAGTCGTAAGTACTATCGTCGAAAGTCGGCTTCCCCATAAAAGTCACCGTCGGCGTAGTCATCGTAGCAGAAATCAGGACGTCGCGTGTAGCATCGTTTCGTTGTCGCTTTCCCCCAGAGTAGTGCGTGTATTATCGTTCGCATTTCGTATTTATGTGTGAAATCTTCCTAAGGCTTTTCCGTTAGACTACTTAGACACGGTCTCTATATATATCTACATATATATATATCTACATATGGAGTATTTACTTACACAGCAGAGCGAGTATCCCAGGTTGGCACGTAAAAATTTTTGTTTTGGGAATTTGTTTGTTCGTTTGTAACTAAGGTTTCAAGTTGCAGTTTCCAAATCTTTTTTCAAAAATGATTCCAGTTCTCTGCAACTTATGGCTCTGATACCAATCTGTCACACCCCCAAATTAACCACTAACGGAGTTTATACCGTTAAGGGGTGCGACCAGACCAGGACCACAACCATTAGTTACAAATACTAAACGAATCAGAGTAAAGTCCAAAACATTCATTTCAAAACAGTTTCAAAAGTTACGCAGCGGAATAAAGGCATAATTATCTTAGCACTAACCACGTGCTTTACAAATCTTTGTTTCAAATTCAAATTCCCAAATTTAGTTTAATAAAAGTAAATATCTTCTTGTGTCATGCCAACCTCCAGTGGCTACTCTTCAACGATCTGCAAAAGTGAAAACCACACAAGTGTCAACCTAACGGTTGGTGAGTTCACAGTGGGCATGTCATGCATTGGCCCGGTCTCATAATCGTATTCGTGTCAACATATACGTACGTAATATTTGTTTGTGAAAAGCAATGCTCAGTTATATACGTCAATTCATAAACATTTGTTATTTAGTAAAGTTATTGTCCGTAACAAAGTTATCAGGTATGTACTAGTCTTGTATAATTAAAGTGCTCAACCGATATCGCGGGTAGCTAATCCGTTGTTTCCATGCACTAAGGAAGTTTGTACCAAAGCTGACCATTAAGTATCGTAGAGGCAGAGCCTTCAGCCATTTTGTTTTGCGGACATACGTCATCGCGGCTTTGCCTCCCCCGTGTCCTCTCGGGATCACGGTCAGATAGGCTGATATTGTACCTCCGTGCACCTCCAGTGTCACGAGGCGGAGTTTGTCAAACTCCAGTAGATCTACCCAACATCCCCTCGCTTTACAATTAATGGCACAATTAAGTTGAGGACTTTTTCAGTTAAAAGGCAATCCTTAGAAATCATGTGATATCATGTGGTTTAGACTTTAACCTACACTAGCCATATTAAAACGGTTTACTTTAGGGTTCTTATGAACCCCGAAAACATTTTTCAGTTTCATTTTAGAATTAGTAATTCACAAGTGTTCCCCATAAAACACTTCAAGTTCATCAAGTAGGTGCACAGCACTCTAAGCTTTCAATTTCATCAAGTAGGTGCACAACACTCTAAGTTTTCAGCATTGTTTTTCATTAGATTATTCAGTGTGTCCCAAACGGGCTTACGGTAAACGGGTTAGTGACACTCACCTTGGGTTGCACTGCTACACTTGTTATATAATCCAAGTTTTGCTTAACGAAGACCTATGAACACGTTTAGGTCTTAAGTATTAGTTTGGTGTCTAACCTTTACTTAACGTCACTATGGCCCATAACATAGCACGTTGAAACTATGACTCGACATAACGACACACGACACCGATGGTTGATCATAAACAAGGGTTCATATACATCAGAAATCAAAGCATGTATCATCATAGCATAATCAAGTAAGTCATGGCATAACATTCAAGCAAATTGCACAAGTTTGGATTCTGGTCTCAGTTTCGCTAGCAGTTTCGCTAGGCAGTTTCGCTGTGTGCACGGGCAGCACTTTCGCTAGGCAATACCCGATGACACAGTTTCGCTAGGCTAGTTTCGCTCGAAACTGTTGGCACAGTTTCGCTAGCCTAGTTTCGCCCGAAACTGGTTTGAACTTTCGTTCAGGGAATTTCGCTCGGTAGTTTCGTCCGAACAGGTCTGGTTGGTTTACCCGGCGACACTACAGTTTCGCTACACAGTGTCGCTGGATGAAGATATACATAGTTTCGCTACATAGTTTCGCCCAGAGAACAGTACAGTTTCGCTGGTCGCGAAAAACTCACAAATCAGCCTAAAAATCAATCTAACAGCTTTCATTTTTCATGTAATTCAATATCTAGCATGCATAATCATTTACCAACATAAATCAGTAAGCTTTAACACCTTAAACATGGGTTTACATCATCAAATCACCAAAATACATTTAAAACCCTAAAATGACCTAAGTAGCATAAATCTTTATCATGGATCAGTTTCACACGTAAAGTTATCAACTTTATGGTAGTTCTAGCATCCCTAAACAACATATCAGAAGATCAAGTGATTCTATGAAGGTTTGGTCATGCTTTAAGAAGAAAACACATAGAAAAGCAAGAAACATAGTTTTGGGACTCACGGTTGATTCTAGGATCGATGGATGATCTTCACAACTCGGGGTGATGGCTGATTCTTGATGGTTCTTGGTTGGAATCAGCTGGTCCAGAAGTTTCAGGAGAGTGTGTGTGTTTTTGTGTAAAATGAGGCAAAATAGGAGAGCTAGGGTTTATTAAGATTATTTATATCAGAGGCTAGTTTCGCTGGCAGTTTCGCTGGCCTGGCGAAACTGGCTCTGAACTCGTGCAGGTCAATCAGTTTAGCTAGCTACCGGGCGAATCTGTAGTTTCGCTCGGTAGTTTCGCTGGCTACCAAAATAAGGCAATTTCCACAAAATCAAGTGTTTACAATTTGTCATGCTATTAATAATATTAACTCATGCGTTTAAACCACATTACACATAATGACAACAACAAATGAACACATAGCACATATGGGCGGGTTCGGTGATCAACCAAAGGTCGTGGACGTATTCGGCCTAGTTAAGCATTAGTTACTAAGTTAGCACTTATAACGTAACTAACGGAGATTGTCTAACGGAAGTAAACCTTGAAATTCTCGGATGTCACATCATCCCCTTGCAATTGGAGTTTTCGTCCCGAAAATTATACTTGCGTCGTAGCGTTTGCAGCCTCGGCTGTCGTCGCTGGGGAAAGAAAGCAAAAGTTTTAGGGTCGCCACATGAAGCTTTCCAGTTAAATCATGAAATGATAATTCAGAATATTCTTTGTCATGGGTAAGCAATAACACATAACTTTCCCACTTTTCTGGTAATGCTTCCATCAATTTCTCCTTCAATTCCTCCTCGGTCTTTTCAATTTTAACCACTTTCATTTCACTAATCAGATGGGAAAACCTTGAAACAAGAGCATAAATATTTTCTTTTTCATATTGTTGAAAGTTTTCAAATTCCTTGTTCACACTTTTCGTCTACTCTTCTTGTACTTCTTGTACTGGTCATTGCCTTCACATCGAGCAGATAAAGCATCCCATAACTGTTTAGCTTTCTTGCAAGTGCTGAATTGATGCAACAGCTCAGTAGGTAAAGCCATGGTAAGATAACCATAAACTTTTTGTTCAAGCTCATAACTCTTTCTTTCTTCCTTATCAAAATCTTGAATTTTTTTATACCCTCCATCTTCAGTTGGACGTACATACAACGTTTGAATTAGAATCCACAAATCAATATCATTTGTGCTGATGTATGCAGAAAAACGTTGCTTCCAATTTTGATAATCTTCCAACTTCAACATCTTAGGAACTTTCTGACTTTTTCCTATTTCATTATCAAAATTGAGCATAGCTTGTACCGTGCTTTCCATAGCTGCAAATGCTTGAAAATCAGACATTTTTCCACTGAAAATCAGACATTTTTCCACCGAAAATCAGACATTTGAAATTCAACTTTAAACGAACAATGTAGAGCTCGTCGAGACAATCGATTTGAGTACTTATGGCTCTCGTAGCGATTTACGATGTAAAAGTTATGACCCTTTGAAGAAACTGCCAGCGAACCAGATTTCAGCGGACCAAATTTGCTACGGCGGACCAAAATGGTACGGCGGACCAAAATGGTACGGCGGACCAGAAAATAACTGCCACAAACCAACTTGAAGATTGCCTAGCGGATCAATGGCGGACCAAATTTTCTTGAGGCGGACCAGAAACGTACAACGCTGATTTTGACGGATTTTCGCGAATTTTGATAACTTGGACTTGAATTTGCTTCAGAAAGGTGCGAAAACTCACTAGGAACACTCAGAGATCATTTTTTACCTCGGAAACACTCGGAATTGGAAGAATTTGATCGAAAATGAAGAAAACCCACACTTTCTCACTCTAAAAATCCGAAAATTAATAAAAAACACAGCAGTAGAGCAACTAAATGCTCTGATACCACTTGTAAAACCGAGATACGATCTTACTACTGCATGCTTTGATCCATGTAATGAACACGAGATGTAAATACAAGAATTCTTATTGAATCACTTGAAGATACAAAGAAGTTCTCTCTGGTTTCTCTCTCTAGAAAACACACACATAAAGTGTAGAATGACTCAGAGTGTTAAGCTATCATTAATTGTCTCTCTCTCTCTCTCTCTCTCTGGGTTTACTTGAACCGAAACACACACACCCACATTAACCAAATGCTCCCATTTTCATTTACCTCTCACACTTAAACAACTTATTATAACCCTAGCCTCCTTTACGACTTTTATTTCTCAAGAACATCTCTGTTTCTCCCTCTACCCATTCCAACCGTCCACCCCTCTCTCTTTACTCTCTCTTTAAAACTCCTAGCAAACCAAGGATTCTCTTGAAGATACAAGGTGTTAGAAAGCTTTGGAAGTCAAGAACAACCATCATCATCATCATTTTCGGCCAACCTCTCAATCCTAGTGAGTTGTCATCTTCATTTTCTTCATAAAATCCTACTCTAGCCATGATTTCATGTTCCATTTCATACCTAGTTCACTCCATGGCCAAGTCTTGACTACATTGTTGTCTAAACATAATTTTGAACCATAAAAGTCTTCTAGTTTGTAACTATCTCTATGTTTCTCTATGTATTCTCCTACTAGAAACTCATGATAGACATTCCCCTTGAAACATTATGTACAAACTTTAATTTGTAGGACTTTTTACACAATTATTTGTCTAGTTTGCATTTTTAGTCACTAACTTTGTATATATTGTGTGTTGTATGTTGATCTTGTGATTTTGGAACCCCTAATGCCTATGACACGTTTTTAGACTTTTAAGATAGTCAAAATATGTTATCTTGGACTTTAGAAAGATTACTTGTGCTTAAACTCACCATAGGAAACTTTTACTACCAAAAGTACACTTTAAAAACCCTAACAACTCTTTTTGCTATGGATCCATTTTGACCAGAAAGTTTAGGATTTTAAAAAGTAAGTTGTGATGGTTAAAATGATTCTAAAACATATCCAAAAGATCCCTTAACAAATTACTAGAATTTAGTCAAAATAAACTTTTAGAGGTATTTTAATGGTAAAAACATGTTTACAAATACATATGATGAATTTAGGAACCTAACGGTGTCATTAAACGGGCAAACGGGACCAAAACGGTAAAACCTACAAAACCGGAAAACTATTGAAAAACCGACCCTTGAAATAATTATATACACATTTTCGACAGAATATAATCTTATTTTATTATCCTAGATTGACTCCAAACTTAAACGGATAAATATCGTGTATTCGGCGGTTACCGCGAAATCGCCTGGTTTTCAACTAATTAGTCAAAATATTCAATTTCTCATATGAAAACCCTCATTTTGACTTAATATTTATTTCTATAAATATTTACCACCTTTAAATATTATTTGGTAATTTTTGTATATTCTATTTAATTTTAAATATATATTTTACATTATTTCCAAATAAACATATAACCGGACACTTTCGCTTTGACTTTCCAAATCATTTAACTCTAAGGCTACCTTGACGTCAAGACTTGACCTACCTAATTGGAATGACATTAATTGTCAACCCAATTACTTATTGTGTGTATTATAATTACTTAGGGATACACTTTCGTTAATCGTGCTACCGATTTCCTGTTACTGAATCATGTGAGTTTTTCACGGCCCCTTTTTCCCTTTAACTATTTTTGTAAGGAATATCGCTCTTGGAAGATTTCCGACTGAATGCCAATTTTGTTATGTTCCGGCTGAAGTTGAAGCGGAATTCTCACTTCAAGCGGAACTGGCAGTTCAAGCGGAAAGAAGCAGTTTTGTCCTTTAGCGAATATTCCGGGTGAACTTGATTATCCACCAGATAATGAGTTCAACCGGACTTTTCCTGAGATGTCTTTTCAACAAGTCCAATCCTGCAAAAGCTTCTCGTATGCTTCTATATCTGATTTAAGCCGCTCTCCTAAAGTAGTATGTTGTTGCTAACACGCAAGATATTCCAAATGTCGATGTTTATCCTTTTGGTAGTTTGTATTTGACTTTATATTTTACGGTCTAGATTAGATCGCATGAGATCAATGGCTGTCATTGATCTCATCAGCACTATATATAGCTTAGTTAGCTCATAGTTTACACATCATCTGTTCTTGAACAACTTGTAATAGTGTAGCTTTGAGTTAATGCAAATAGTGCCGAGTATTTGTTACTTCGTTGTTACTATCTTTCTGCAAATCAAGCATTTACATTATACATAAGAACTAAATATCGCTTAAGTAAAGTGAAATATAACTTATAATTCCATAGGGTTATATTTGCAAGTAAAGGGCTTTTGTTTTAGTTTAACTCTAACTAATAATGATCCTACAAGTGGTATCAGAACTTTGGCTCTCACTTTGAAGACTTTCGGTGCTTCAAAGTTGATACTTTACTTGCTTACTTTACAAGCCTTGTTGTTTCTTCTTTCAAATGGTTTTTAAAATGAGTGATTTTTAATCTAAGTTGTCCAAATGGTTCTTCCAACAAATCGCCAATGTTCACTCCCGATGACTTTGGTACCTAGAAACTCAGGATGGAAGGTTTTGTTAGGATCTTGGACCGTCGTATTTGGAAATCTTTTACTAAAGGACCTTACCCATGGTTTCATCTGCTGATGATGCAGAAGTCAAAATACCTAAACCACTAGACAAATATGTTGAATCTGACTATACTGCTCTCGAATTTGACCATAAGGCATATTGGACTCTACATGCTGCACTTCCTAACTCCATCTTAAGTGGGTTTAAAGGATATAAAACTGCATTTGACCTATGGAATGCCTTAAGTGAAATGTATGAAGGAACCAGTGAAGTAAAAGAAAACAAGAAAGATGTCTTAAAACAGAAGTATGAAAACTTTACTTTCAAATCTGGTGAAACAATGACAAACCAGTACTTAAGATTTGTTTTCCTACTTGATGAACTTCAAAAGGTAGACGTAAAACTAGACCGGGTAGATGTAAACAGAAAGTTCCTACGTTCCCTGCCTTCTGTGTGGACAGTTTACACAGTGAGCATCAGGGAATGCAAGAATTTGAAAAAGATGAGACTCAGTGAACTTCATGGCATACTTAGTGCCTATGAAATGGAACTAGATCTTAAACAAAACTCATCTTCTGAGTCAACTCAGCTGTTTTCATCTGCACTAGTAACTACCGATTTTAACAATCAAAGGTCTTCAAATTCATCATCATATCAGTCACCTATTGTCAGTTTCCCTGAGACACCAAGGTGTCAAGAAAGTTTTTCAAACACGTTTGAAAACTCTCACAATGCTCACGTAGCAACTGACTCTTACCAAGGCTTCATTCCTGAAGATCTTGAGTGTATAGGTGCTGATGATTTGGAGGAAATGGATATAATGACTCAACTTGCTATGGTATCTGTCAGAGCTCAAAGGTTTTACAAAAGAACTGGTAGAACTTACAAGGGAGCAAAAGGTGCTCACATAGGCCTTGACAAGAGCAAAGTGAAGTGCTATAACTGTCACCAACTTGGTCACTTCGCAAGGGAGTGCTCTCAACCAAGAAGAGAATGACAGAACCAGGGTCATGTCCAAGTGAAAAATCATGGAGGAAGCAACAACAATTCTGGTAACAACTCAGGTCCTCACCCCACCCCACCAAAGCCAACCGGAAGTCAAAACCACCAGAATGTGGTTGTTTCTGTTGCCAATCAAACCTCACGTGTTGAATGGGAAGATTTCGTTGCTGAGTATGAGCCTATCAATCATGCTTTGATGGCCAAACAAGACTCCATCTTAGATCAGGTAAACTCTATGCCTGAGAAAGTTTTAGAAAATCTATGCACCCTTGCTTGCATAGAACAAGTGGAAAAGTACCGAAATCACAGCACTGACTTGATTGATGAGGTTTTAAACCTAAATGAGTTGAAGGAATATTTTAAGAAAACTGAATCATCATACATTTCAAAGATTGAAAATTTAACCAAAGAGTATGAACAGTTAAAACAAACCAACTCAGTGCTTGAAACACAGCTTGATGACTTGCTGTCAAAGCTTGAGAAATCAAGAAATGAAACCAAAGATGCTAAGGCTGAGGTTAATGTTCTTGAGATCAAGCTAAATAGATGCCTTCTTTACTTGTGACAAATTTCAAGCAGCAAATAGAAAGGCTGAGAAGTTGTGGATGGGAGGGATGTATGGTAAAGCAGGTGTTGGGTATAACAATGTTGAACCACCAATTGAACACTGTTGAGACTAAGAAAACTGAAGTAACTGTTGCAAGCACCTCTGCATCAGCTGACAAATCAAACATGTTGAAACCATCAATTGCTGTTCCTCCACCAACTATTTATGAACCCAAGGATTCAAAAGTTGGAGGGAAACAACCTAAGAAACCAAAGGGAAGTCAAACTCAAAGGTTTGGTCAACTCACTTTCAACCAAGTAACCAAGCATGAGTCTCCCAGAATATTTGAAACAAAAATGGTTGAATGCATGTGTTGTGGTGAACAAGGTCACCTAGCTGCTGTATGTCAGTTTAATCCAATGAGTAAAGTAAAACCATTTTTGAAACCAAAACCTATTTTGCAACCAAAAGCTAATTTTCAAAAGAAACTCACAGGAAAAATTTCACCTGTGAAGAGCCACACAATGAAGTATTTTGGATCTGAATCCAATAGGGTCTTAATTGGTAATGATAAAAATGGAAGTTTTTCTGTTTTAAGGCAAAATCGTTTTTCAGCTGAAGTTCAAGCGGAACACTTTTCCGCTCGAACTCAAGTTCAACTGGAAAATAAAATTCAACCCAGATCAGTTACTGCTCCAAAGCAGAGACCACATGTACACTTTGCTGACGGGTTTGAGCGTTTTGAAGCTCAAGGAAGAATAAATCCCTCTAGAGGAAAGACCACCTCTAGAGAAAACTTTTCAAAAAGCAAAAAGTCTAACCAACCTGAAATTTTATTTGCTACTAGTTCAAGTGGAAGTTACTGTGTTCCACCTCAGGGGGAGAATTCAAGTCAAAACAAATACTTTTCTCAAAGATTTCTAAGTCCCCTGAAAGAACTTTTTTTTTGAACAGCTGTATAATATATAAAAAAACGCTCAAGAAGAGCAAATTACAAAGAGAGTAGTGGATTTTTCATCCAATCAGTCCACGAAACAGAAACTTTATGAAATCTAGCCGAAAACCAAGAAAAAGAATAAATAACAACTGAATCAAATAAAGACAACTTGCACGAGCTCCTGTTGTCAAAAAGTTGCTCGTTCCGCGCCCTCCAAATCACCCACCATAAGGTATAAAGAATCGCATGAATCGTTTGTTTTTTTAACCGTGACAAGTTCAAATCTTCAATCTCCAGAAATAACCTGTTGGGCGTGAAACTTTGGACCTCAGAAAGATCGAGCCATCTTTTGACTCTCATTAACATGTTACTCGACCAACTGCACTCACCGAAAAGATGGTCCGTGGATTCAGCTTGTTGATGACAGACCACACAAGAGATAGAGTCAATCTCCATGCCCCTTCTAGAAATGTTCCATCTAGTTGGTAACCTATTAAGGAAAAGACGCCAAGTAAAAATATTCACCTTCTTAGGAACCATCGAAATCCAACTAGTGGGATGAGAAGCCAACGGAAGATTGTGATGATCAATATGTTTATGTATATCCTTGACCGAAAAATCATTAGATCCATTTAATTGCCAAACCCAAGTATCTTGACCATCACTGAGCTCCACTTCTGCCAACAGGTGATCCAAATCGGCCAATTGGGCTGCTTCAGCCCCATCACGAATGGGCCGTCTCCAAGCCCACTGGACCTCGCCATCAAGCAAAATATCTGACACTTTAGAGAGTTTATTTTCGGCCAACCTAAAAAGCTGATTAAATTGAAGCTTAAGAGGCGGATCACCTAACCATATGTCTTCCCAAAATAAAACCGAGGAACCATTCCCAATGTTTTTACGCAACACATTGTGGTTTAGGTGAAAAGAATTATGGCAAGAATTCCAAGATTTAACAATCTTAGACCAAGTGGAAGAAATATTACCTCGACTTACGTTACTACCATGTATAACTTTGATCACATTGGCCCAAATAGAATTATCACAAGTAACAAATCTCCACCTCCACTTGTAAATTAATGCTTTGTTCATAGCCAAAAGGCTTCCAATGCCGATGCCCCCTTTTTCTTTACTTGCTATTGTTTGAGACCAACTAATCCAAGGAATTTTTCTCTCCTCCTCTTTAAAACCCCAAAAGAATTTAGTCCGGATATTTTCAAGAATTTTTAACACCTTAACCGGAACCGGAAAAATGGAAAAGAAATAAGAACCAAGGGAGCCAAGAACCGAACTAACCAAAGTAGCCCGTCCCCCGATAGAAAGCACGTTTCTTTTCCATTTGCTCAATCTCCTTTTAAATTTATCGATAAAAACCTTCCAACTAGAGATCCTTGACATGTTACAACCCACCGGGATCCCCAAATAGGAAAATGACAATTTGGATGGATTGCAACCCACAACGTTAGCCATCGAGTTCACCTCTTCCTGCGCCACCCCAATGCCAAAGACAGAAGTTTTATTCAAGTTTAAGGCCAACCCCGAAGCATTATGAAAAACATTCAGAATCTCAACAATGTTAATAGCATTATCAACCGACCAATCCCCAAGAAAAATCGCATCATCGGCATAAAAAAAATGAGATACCTGAAGATGATTGATACGAATGCCTCTGAAAAACCGGCCTCAACCGTATCCTCCAAGAAAACGTGTAAACCTTCCATAACCAAAATGAAAAGAAAAGGAGCAAGCGGATCACCCTGCCTGAGACCTCTCCCTATGTTGAATTCTGAAGTCGGGCTCCCGTTAACCAAAACAGAAGAACGAATGGATCCAAAACAAGCCGAGATCCATTTACGCCATTTATTACCAAAACCCATGAACTGCATCATAGTGTCAAGATATTTCCATGACACCGAATCATATGCCTTAGCAAAAACAATCTTAAGAGCCAACATCTTTTTCTTTTTACGGAGGCACCGATCCACAATTTTGTTAAGGGATAAAGGACCATCAAGGATCTGCCTGTTTTTTATGAAGGCAAACTGCTCCAAACTGACTACCTTATCAATAACAGTAGCAATACGGTTGGCAAGGATCTTAGCAATGATTTTGTATTGAATCCCCACAAGACTAATAGGACGGTAATCCCCAATACACATCGGATTTGCAACCTTGGGAATCAAGGTGATGAATGAGGCGTTACAACCAAGTGGGATAACCGCCTTATCAAAGAACTCGCAGACAAAAGCCATGATATCAGACGACAAAATGTCCCAAAAGTATTTAATGAAGCCAAAGGAAAAACCATCAGGACCGGGGGCTTTATCCGAACCACAATCCCAAATAGCAGCCTTGACTTCTTCTACTGGGGGAAAAGAATCAAGGAACAGGCGATCAGAATTACCAAGCATACGAAATTTGCTACTCTGATGGGTGAGAGTAGCCTCCTTGCCCCTTCTAAATTTATTAGAAAAATAATCAACGAAAGCATCCTTAATCTTATTCGGTTCATTAACCCATATACCGTCCACTTTAATCCCTCGAATAGCCGACTGACGCCTTTTTTTTATTGATAATGCTATGGTAAAGTTTAGAATTTTCATCTCCTTCACCGGCCCAACTCACTTTAGCCTTTTGGGCCAAGTCCAAGTTAACAGCTTGCTCCAAATCATGTAGCCTTTTAACAAGCTCCACTCTTTCTGGGCTAAGCCCATTCAGCGAACCACTACCCGACAAACCCCTGTCCAAATCTGAAATCTCACTGATGAGATTGGCAATTTCTTTTCTAGAATCTGTAGAAGTGGACCTCCACTGTTTAATCACCATTTTCAATCTTTTCAACTTTTCCTTGAAAATAATAAATTTAGAAAAGTGATGAAATTCTTCATTCCATGAATTCGCCACAAAGTCCTTCAACTCATTACATTTCAACCAAGAGTTATAAAATTTAAAGGGTGAAGGTCCAAAGTCCACCGAACGTTGGTGAAACAAAATCGGGCGATGATCGGAGATAAAGGAATCAATCACCTTCACTTCAATGTTTTTAATCGCATCAACAACACCCGAAGAAATAAGAAACCGGTCAAGTTTACTAGCGTTTCTACCTCTCTTATCAACCCTAGTAAAGCAGTGTCCAGATAAAGGAATATCAATCAAGTCCCCCTCATCAATGAACTCGTTAAAAAAATTGCATTTGTTCTAGAAAAACAAATACCAATCCTTTCCGATTCCGATCTAACAGAGTTAAAATCCCCAAAAATGATATAATTCCCCGGATTGACATTTTTAAACGAAATAATATCATTCCACAGTTGTCGTTTCTGAAGTTCAGGTTGTGGGGCATACACGTTAACCACAAAACAATCAAAGTAAGGATTCACCCAAGTACCTTTGATAATGAGAGCATGACTAAGAAGAATACAATCCTCTTTAATAAACAAAGCGGAATCCCAAATAGATAAAATACCACCCGAAGCTCCTGACGAAGGAAGAAAGCCAAAATCAAACTGGAAGTTTCCCCATAACGATTTGATACGACCCTCATCTAACGTTTCCATTTTAGTTTCCTGAAAACCAACAAATGAAACCCGATACTTCTCAAGGATTTGTTTAACGCTCCTTAACTTATCATCCGATCCACTACCACATAAATTTAGAGATAACATATTCATTGATCAACCAGGTTATCACTCATCCTACTCAAATAATTCTCAAAGTCATTGGTGGTGCCTTGCATATCCAAACCGAGAAGCTTACCCATGTGAATAAACTTTGAAAAATCTTGGAAAATAGAACCATTAGAACCTTGTTGGCGTCTAGAAAAAGAAAATTGCGAACCGGATTAACTGTTGCTTGCCTGATCATTGCCTATCTTTCCCACCACCTGTATCGAGGGAATCGGTTGTTCAAAACCCGGGGGTTTTGACGGATCCGAGCTAACCGATTCCTCGATAATAATTTCCTTATTGCCTTCTTTATCTTTAATACGTGGTTCCATCTCCCCCACTGTTTTAATATTGCTACTGTTGAATTCGTGGGAAGATTTTAATTCAGTCCCCTCATGCTTTTGTTCCGCGTGCTTTTGTTCCTGAACTTCACCATCAAAGTTAATTTCTTCATTCGAAACTAAATCATCCCCATCATCAGGTTCATAGGAAGAAGGAGCATCTTCACAAAACCGAAGAGTGGGGGCCCAATTATCAAACTCTTTAACTGAAACCTCAAATTTTCTTTTAGCAACATTAACATCAATTACCTCATTAATCGTCTTCATATGTTTGGTGATGATACATACTTTGCCACACGAAAGCGGCTCATCTGTGTCGTTACCAAAAAAACATGAACTGTCCCCATAGTTCCCCTATTCTTTTTATTACCAAAGGTGTTGAAGCAACAATCGGTAAACCCAACAACTCAATCCAAACACACCTCTCATCTGGTAAGAAGGAACTTGATAAAAGTTGAACATCAGAGAAAAGATTCTTGAGCACCTTACAAACTTCAAATTTCAAAGATGATTCAGTATCGGGAAAAGACAAACCAATCCATCTTCCTCCAAGGTATCGGAACCGAACATCCGGGAAAGCTTCCTGAACGAAAAGCGTAGGGATGTTAGGGATGCAACAAGGATCAAAAGTTTTCCCCATTAGAAAAAGAGAAGACTTCACCTCTAGACAATCTTCGATAGAAATGGAGATAAACTTTATTGGTTTAGGAGGCACTGATTCGGGTTTTTTAGCTTCTATCATCGGTTTTAAAATGTCCGCAAACGACTTGGCCATATTAGAAACCTCACGCAAAATTGGAGGCTCAGTAGGTTTCAAATTTTGCTTTTTCGCTGCCGGAGTATGGGGGGCTTTCTCCTTAACTACATCTGCAAACAAATGGTACGAACCAATCCAGATAGTCCTAAGATTGCTAATAAGAATATCCAGATTTTTAACACCAACAAATCTGACAAAACCAAACTTCCTACCAGATTTGGTTAACCTTGGTGAGATATAAACATCAGTAACTTTCCCCCACAAATTACAATGTTTTCTAAGGTCCTGAACAGAGCAGTCTCGTGGAAAATTAGTAATAAACACAGAAGTAGAAACGTTCTGAAGATCCTTCTAATAAGAATTCGCAACATGATTCGATTGGCGTACAACCGGTACCTGATCATGTGGTTGATGTTGCTGCTTTGGTTTGGACTTACGCTTCGGGAACATCCACTCATCGGTGTCAACGTCGTTGAACGACGGCCTCACATTCAGAAAAAAAAGAGTTGGTTGAAGCATGAAACGGCATGTTCACATGCAAGGTAAAAGGCAAGAGAAGAACACGTGAACCCTAAATGAAATCTTTACGACGTTAACAAATCGTTACAGGCACGGGACTGAAACAAGGATCTAACAGATGCAACTTGCTCCAAACCAATGCCCGATGACAAAAAGTTATACGTGCAAAAGAGAAACGGGAAGGGAAACGTGGAAACAAATCGAAACCTAGAAACCCTAGACAACCTTTACTTAGCCGCTAACGATACTCGTACCTTCAACGGTGATCAAGTCGGATCGATAACAGGAATGTCAAGGCAATGAAAAATCTAAGAAAATAACCAACAAGCAAAGAAAATTTAAGGAGTACAGGGAAAGAAAAATTGCTGAAAGGAAAAACACCAAAGGTGAAGGATTTAGTCAAACAAGTACTCAATATGAGAACTTCAGTTTTGACAATGATGATCTGCTTAATGAAGCTCCAGTTTTAAATACTTTCGTACTCAAGGAGTATAAGTATAATGATGCTTATGGTAGACCTAAGACCACTCAGGCTTGGGTCCCCTATAGAAATTAATCAATTCTGATGTGTGCAGGTGCAAAATAAAGGCCAAAATAGCCTATGGGTAGTTGACAGTGGATGCACTTGCCACATGACAGGGAATAAGCAAATTCTGGAAAATACAAAAAGAATCAATTGAGGACCAGTTGCCTTTGGAAGCATAAAAGGCCATATCACAGCACAAGGTGATGTGACAAATGGACTGGTAAAATTTGACAGAGTCAATTTTGTTGATACATTGAATTTTAACTTGCTTAGTGTCTCACAAATGTGTGACAAGAATTTGAATTTAGTGTTTAATGAGAAAGAGGCTATAGTTCTCAAACTTGGTGTCAAAATTCCTGATGAACTAATTATGCTTAAGGCACCCAGGAGAGATGGACTATACATTTTGGATATGTCAGTTGCTGCACCCTCATGTGGCACTGCCTGCTTCATATCCAAAGCCTCAGTTGATGAGTCTGATCTGTGGCACAGGAGGTTAGGTCATGTGAACTACAAGAACATGAACAGAATTGTAAATCTTAGCTTGGTTAAGGGTCTTCCTAACAAGCATTTTGCATGTTCTAAAACTGTGTGCCATGTCTCAAAGGCAAGCAACACAGAACCTCTTTTAAGCCAAAAGTTGAGTCTTCTATTTCAAAACCTCTAGAGCTGTTGCACATGGATCTTTTTGGTCCAACTACAGTAATGAGTTTGGGGAAAAGGTCATACTGTTTTGTAATAATTGATGATTTTTCTAGATACACTTGGGTTTTCTTTCTTAAAACAAAAGATAAAACTGCTGAATTGTTGAAGACACTTGTGATAAATTTAGAAAATCAATCCAATCTCAAAGTCAAAACAATTAGGTGTGACAATGGAACAGAGTTCAAAAATCATGTTTTGAATACATTTTGTGAGGAAAAGGGAATTGTGAGACAATTCAGTGCTCCTAGAACTCCACAGCAAAACGGTGATGCTGAAAGGAGAAATAAGACATTAATTGAAGCTGCTAGATCTATGTTAGCAGACTCCAAGCTCCCTATGATATTTTGGGCAGAAGCAGTGAACACTTGTTGATACCTGATATGTGCGTCGTGTGAAGTATCAAACAAAGTACAAGATCAAGTCAAGTTAGGTCTGGCGGAACTAGGTCCGAACCTGAAGTTCGGACTGGCCGAACCTGAGGTTCGGCCGAAGCTCGGACCAGTTAGTATATATAGATGTTTGGTCTTTGTAATCAAGACTTCCGAGCATGCGAGATCTGTTAAGTGTGTGTTTCTGTGTGTGTATTCTCTGAGTCTGTATCTGAGTGTTTGCTGGTTGTAATTGTTCTTCATTGATCAATAAATCAATCGGTTATTACGTTTCGATGTCCGATTAGCTAGATCGAGTAGACGATCCGATGCTCACGCATTTTTAAGTGGTATCAGAGCTTTCTGGTTCACTCTACTGATCTGTGGTTGCTATTCTCGGACTTTTGAGCGTTTTTGAAGTTTTCTCGAGTTTCATTACGTATTTTCAATTATTTCTGACGTGCGTTTTGTGTCAAATTTGCTCCTAAATCGTTCCTAATCATTTTTCTGGTCTGACTGTTGCAAATCTCGTCAAAATTCATCAAAAATCGAGCGTTTTTGAAAAATCATGTCGAAGTTCGGACTGGTCTCGTTAGGTTCGGAGTAACTGCTCCGAGACCCAAGCTCTGAGCAGGCTCGAACAAGGTTCGGTGAGAGTTCGGCGTAAGCTCGGTCAAGGTTCAGGGTTTCCTGTGTTCGGTCACTAGTTCGGACAAGGTTCGGGGTTAAGTCTAGGTTCGGAGCTTGTTCGGCGGGAGTTCGGCAATTGACATTGGTTCGGTCAAGGTTCGGAGCTCGTTCGGAGTTGGATTTGGGTTCGGACAAGGTTCGGAGTAGGTTCGGACAATAATGTAAAGTTCGGAGCAAGTTCGTCCTACAGAATCACATTTTTCAATAATGTCGGAATTTCACGCATTTTCTGCGATGCAAAGTGCTATGCAAACTATGTTGAACTTTGATAATGAAATCGGTACAAGTCAGAAAGTTCCTATATAAGTACAAATGATATCGATTTATGGAATCCAATCAAGACACTTTATCAACATCCGACTGATGCGGGAGATTTCAAGGAAGTTCATACTTTTGATAACACTAAAAGGAAAGCTTATGAACTTGAACAAAAGGCATTTGGTTATCTTACCATGGCATTACCCACTGAGTTGTTACATCAATTCAGCACATGCAAGAAATCAAAACAATTGTGGGATGCTTTATCAGCAAGATGTGAGGTTAATGATGACTACAAGAAAAGTCGGAAGAAAGTGCTTAATAAGGAATTTGATAATTTTCAACATTATGACAATGAGAACATTACTGCTTTGGTTTCTCGATTTTCTCATCTAATTAGTGAATTAAAAGTTGTTGGAATTGACAAGTCGGATGCTGATTTGAAGGAAAAAATTATGGAAGCATTGCCTGAAAAGTGGGAAAATTATGTTTTGCTTCTTACTCATGATAAGGATTATTCTGCATTAACATTCCACGAGCTTATTGGAAAACTTCATGCTCGAGAAATGGAAATGTTAAATTCCAGGAAATCAACTGCTACTTTGCAGAATCCTGCATTATATCATGGTGAGAATAGTGCAAGCATGAGTGCTAAGTCTAAGTCAAATTTGAATTCTGCACCAAGTGTTGCTTTCTTGTCGGGAAGTTCTGGAAATTCTGATAATAATTCTTCACAGGGTTGTAGCTTTACAATTCCAAACTCATCCAATCAGAGTGCTTTTTCTGTCGAATCTAGATCTGATTGTGCAAATATGATTTCTGCCTTGATTACATCTTCTTTTGGATTGATTATCAAAGATGTTGCTGATGCCAAAATTACAAGATATGATCTTAATGAGTTTGATGATGATCAATTGATTGAATTAGATTTAGCTTGGCAATATGCTATGCTAGGTCAACGATCATAACATGGGTTCAGTTGATTACAATGGTCAATTAGGATTTGATAAGTCAAAGTTAAAATGCGATGGTGTTTATTATTGTGGTCAACAGTTTGGGTATGATTCATCTGCTTTGATAGTTACTCATGATCAACAAGAGGATTTTTGTTCAGATACTAGTTCCGATACTAGTTCAAATTCAAGTTCTTATGAATCTGCTAAAAACTTGAAGAGTTTGGTGAAAGAAAATTCTTCTTTTTTGGATAAACTTCAAAAGCTTTATGAGGATTTCAATTTGATTCAATCAGATTTAAAGATTGCAAAAGAACATGAAAAGGAGTTGGTTTTGAAGAATGAGTGTTTGACTACTGAAATCAAAATGTTGAATGAAGTTTTAGAGATTTCTAAACAAGACAAAAGAGATGTTGAATGTGCAAAAGCAAAGTTATGTGAGGAAAGAGATGAGTTGGTGATTGAAGTAAAGAAATGGAAGGATGAAGCAGACGATACTACGATTGATTTTTAGAATTTGTGTGACAAATCCAGAATCAAGCTTGATCTGCTTACCAAGAGTGTTGAAGAATCTGCTGTTAAAATAGAATCATATCAAGTTGATATGGAAAAGTTATTGGATGAGAAACGGGAATTGGTTAGTGTTAACAAGGTTCAAGCTGCAAATCTGGAGATTCAAAAACGAAATGAAGATAAATTGAAGAAAGAGTTATTTGAAGGTTTGGATAATCTGCGTTTGCAAAAGTTTGAAACTCACAAGGTTGCAAAGCGATTGATAGCTAAAGAAAAGGAATTCGTTGAGGCTCAATAGCAAATTTCTAATCTAAAAATTCAAGTTCTTGATGCTCACAGATTGCTCAACAATGTTTCAAATTCTCAAGTTTTCACAAGCTTCTTAGCTAATGATGCAAATTTTGAGAAAATGTTTGATAAAACAGAATCACCCCCTGCTCATATTAAAGAAGCTTTCAAATAAGTGAAGGAACAAGTTGACGAATTTGATTATTCAAAGGTTTCATCATCTACTGTTGAAGATGAGAAAGTTTTGACGAAAACGAAGAACATGAAGAATAAGAAAAAGAAGGAAAAGAAATCTGCAGTTTTTCTTAGTCCAACATTCGTATCTGGTTCATCTTCTGCTGATAATGAGAAGTCGGCTACTTCTAGTGACAAGATTCAGTCTCAACCTGAGTTTGATGAAACGATCTTTTATGATCAAAAGAATGTAACCAAAGTAAAAGCTGAATTTTCTCGATTAGCGAAGAATGGACATTGTTCATCTGTGGAGAAAATTTCTGGAAAGCATGAAGGATTGGGTTTTCACGGGATGAAAGACAAAGCTGAGAAGGTTCCAGCATCCTCATCTCATGATTTGAAGAAATTAAAGCTGAAACAAGTGAAGAAGGAAGTTTTTCAAGCTGATAAAATTCAACCCGAGCGGTTTTACAAACTCAAGGGTTCGGATCAATTATTTTCTGACAAAGAATTTCCACTTCATTGTGTTGATGCTCGGAAGATTGCTGAGGTCTTTGTGAAAGCTACCATTTCTTCTGAAAGTTCTCAATCTCGAAGCCCTACATCCAAATGGGTACATGATCAGGTATATGATTTTCATTCTGATCATGTTCGAGATATTCATGTGTGTTCTTCGCAGGTACCTCAGAGATGGGACAAAATGAAAAGAATTTGTTATATTTGCCGTCGCCCAGGGCATATGGCAAAAGATTGTCCATCACCTGCTGATTCACCCAAAGGGTTTAATAAGAAACCAGTGTTTGGTAAATCTGCCCCAACAAAGTTCTTCGATGAACGAGGCAGAGTTTTTGATGACGTTGAACCTACATTCTTTCAAAAACAAAAACGTTTTGTTCCAATGTTCTCAAAGGTTCATAGTGTAGGTTCATCATCACAGTCAGGTGTGATTGTTTCATCAAAAACTGAATTACCAAAACAACAACAATGGAAACCTAAGGTGGTTTCTAAGCAAAACAAGGACACTGGTCGACCAGAAGCAATTCGCTTCGGGTCATTTTTGGACTAATTAGTTTGACTAGTGTGCAGGTACTTCTAGAAGACCTATCGACGATTGCATAGTTTTTGATGGAGGAGTATTCTCCTTAATTTAAATTTCATGATAAATCTTTCTACACTGCAAATTTTCTGAATTCTAAAATTGCACCATATCCGTGTTGATTGATCACTTTTCTTTGTTTTTAAATTTTCTCAAAAACCCAAAAATAGAGTTTTGTTTTGTGTAAAATGAAAATCCAAAAATAGAGTTTTCATTTTAAGGGGGAGAATTGTAAGTACGGTAAGTACGGGGGAGTAATTGAGAAAATGCATGTTATGGGGAGAAAGTGAATACATGCCAAATATATAATGAAGGAAGGTGAATACATGCAAAATATAAAATTGTGAGGATTTGATCATTGGGAAATGATGGTACATTGGCTTACGTATCTGACTCATGATAGAGTAGATGAAAGGGCCATAGGATCATTGTTTGATATGCTTGGTAGGCTCGGCAAATCAGAAAGTATTCAGATGTGATATACACTAAATACTAATGCTTGACCATGTGGATAACATCTTGATGCATAGTTCATGACACAAAAAGACAAGTGTTAAATTCAAAAAGAGAAGTCACTGTGTATACATGTGTTCATTTTGCAAAGATTTAAACTTGTTTGATTTTCTTTATTTTGTCAAACGATCGGACTTTGTCTGCGTATCAAAAGATCGACCTGATCGTTGTTCGTTTGATGTTCTGCTTTATTTTCTTTGGTGTTTCGTATAACTCATCGGACTTTCTATGCGTGTACGGAAGTACCGACCTGATTGTTGTTGGGTTATACAATTTCAACTTGTTTTATTTTCTTATTTTGTTAAATCCGAGGCCTTATCTGCGTATCGAAAGATCAACCTTAAGGTAGACGATTTAACGTTCTTATTTCTTTTTGCATAGAACACAGTTGACGATATCATGAAAATACTATGCATTGTGAAAAATCACAAGTGCTATCATACAAACGGAAAAGGAAAGAAAAACTGAAAATGTCTGATTATGTCTGATAGTGTGGGATACACTGGTCAAAGCAAATCTAATCAATAGTTTAACATATCCAAATGTTATGAGTATGATTCTGCCTGAGTTTAAGTCGGACAGATTATACCAGCAATCAACATGACTTATGTGTTTCGATTAATTGAAATTAAAGTGCAGTTTAGTGCGTTATGATCAATATGATCCCATATAGTGATCTTTCTCATACCAAAAATAGTGTTTGATTTTGTATTACAATTGCATTTCATTTCAGAAAAGAACAAAAAGATCTTTGGTGGGTTTTAACATAAACTTTGAAAAATCAAAAAGATTTTGTTTCTGCTTTATTTTCGATCTGATCAACACGTGATACAAATCAACTTTCAAAATCATGTCTTGGAGTCTCAAAGAGACGTTTTGAACTAAGATTATTTGAATGTTTGAGCAGGTTGCTATGTGCAAGATATCACAACTTCAAGTCTTCTGAAGATGTTGATGAAAGACTAGAGATACACTAAATTATCATCAAGTATTCAAGATCAAGCTACGATCGAGTTGAGGAGGAGTTTGTTTGAAGATTCATTTCATTGAACGAACATATTCTACACTTGAGGGGGAGCTTGATTGAAGATACAAAGTTGATGATATTAAAGAGATACTGCACACGACGAGGGGGAGTTTGTTGATACCTGATATGTTCGTCGTGTGAAGTATCAAGCAAGTACAAGATCAAGTGAATCTAGGTCTGGCCGAACTAGGTCCGAACCTGAAGTTCGGACTGGCCGAACCTGAGGTTCGGCCGAAGCTCGGACCAACTAGTATATATAGATGTTTGGTCTTTGTAATTGTAATGTTTGGTCTTTGTAATTGTAAGGACTCTGAGCGTGTGAGATCTGTTAAGTGTGTGTTTCTGTGTGTGTATTCTTTGAGTCTGTATCTGAGTGTTTTTGCTGGTTGTAATTGTTCTTCATTGATCAATAAATCAGTCGGTTAATTACGTTTCGTTGTCCGATTAGCTAGATCGAGTAGACGATCCGATGCTCACGCATTTTCAACATTGCCTGTTATGTCCAAAACAGGATTTTAATTGTCAAAGGCAAGAACAAGACACCTTATGAGCTTTGGAGAAAAAGAAAGCCAAACATTTACTTCTTTAAGCCATTTGGTTGTCCTGTTACAATATTCATAACCAATGAGTTATTGCCCAAATTTGCAGAAAAGGCAGATAAGGGATATTTTGTTGGATACTCAGGTGTGTCAAAAGCATGCAGAGTATACAACAAGAGAACTAAAATTGTTGAGGAAACTATAAATGTATATTTTAATGAAAAATCTCCCAGCAATTTTGAATCTCAACCCACTTGGTTATTTGATATTGACGCACTAACCACTGCTTTCAACATAACTGTTGATAAGCCCGTGAGCTCTCTAGTGCAGGAACATAACTTATATAGGTCTGCTGATGAACATTGGAAGAGTAACACTGCTGGAACTGAGAAGCAAAACTTCTTCTCTTCAATGAGCATCAAACCTATCTTGCCAGGCAATGAAAAGAAACAGACTGAAATAATTCAAATTGAAGAAGAAATAGTTCCGGTCGAAGTTCAAGCGGATATTTCTCCGGCTCAAGTTCAACCGGAAAACTTAATTTCAGAAACTGTTGAAAAACAATGATTCCGGGTCAACTGAACCTGAAAATTCAAATGATGAATTCAGTTTTGAGCACTTGACCCACATTTCAGAGGATAGCTCTCACAATACATTTGAATGTTCAGATCCTGTATCACAAATTGGTGATATTGAGCTTGATCATAGACTTCATCAGCTCAATATACCCTCAAATGGAAGAAGCCATGAGTTCTCTATGTTTCTTGACAGAAGAATCAACAGAGATCATCCAGTGAGGAATATTATCGGAGAAGTATGAGCACCTGTGTTGACAAGAAGTAGATCTGCTAATGCAAACATTTGTTTGCATGCTGCATTTTTGTCTCAAGAAGTACCCAATAAGGTAACAGATGCCTTGGAAGACAACAGTTGGGAGAGGCAATGCAGGAAGAGTTATTTCAAATTAACAAGCAGAAAGTTTAGGAATTGGTAGATCTGCCTGATGGAGCAGAACCAATTGGCACAAAGTGGGTATTCAGAAACAAGAAAGATGACAGGGGAATTGTTATAAAAAACAAAGCAAGACTGGTAGTGCAAGGCTATGTGCAGGAAGAAGGCATTAATTATGATGAAGTGTTTGCACCTGTGGCTAGATTGGAAGCAATCAGAATCTTTTTAGCCTATACTGCCTTCAAAGACTTCCAAGTATTTCAGATGGATGTCAAAAGTGCCTTCCTGTATGGCCTACTGGAACAAGAAGTTTATGTCAACCAACCTCCTGGTTTTGTGGATCCTTACCATCCCAACAAGGTGTGCAAGCTAATCAAAGCTTTGTATGGTCTCAAACAAGCACCTAGAACCTGGTATGAAACTCTTTCTAACTATCTTCTAGAGAATGGCTACAGGAGAGGGGCAATTGACAAAACACTTTTTGTTAAAACTGTTGGTAAGGACATGTTGATGGTACAAATTTATGTAGATGATATTATTTTTGGTTCATCTAACACTGTTTTGTGCAAGGAGTTTGAAACTTTGATGCAGTCCAAATTTGAAATGAGCTCTATGGGAGAACTAACATTCTTCTTAGGACTACAAGTGAAGCAAACTGCAGATGGAATCTTTCTGAACCAATCATAGTACATTCAAGACATGTTGAATAGATTTGATATGCAAACTTGCTCAAGTGCAAAAACTCCTATATCCACTTCCCACAAGTTAAGAAGTGACTTAAGTGGCAAGCCAGTGGATGTGCACATGTACAGGGCAATGATAGGCTCACTGATGTATCTCACTGCTAGTAGACCTGACATCATGTTTAGTGTTTGCTTATGTGCTAGATATCAGTCCTCACCAAAGGAGTCACATATGCTAGCTGTTAAGAGAATCTTCAAGTATCTGAAGGGCTAACCAAAACTGGGTTTGTGGTATCCCAAGAACTCTCACTTCTCTTTCAAAGCATTCATAGACAGTGACTATTGAGGATGTGACATAGACAAGAAATCAACATGAGGTGGATGTCAATTTCTGGGAGAAAGGCTTGTCTCTTGGCAATGCAAGAAACAAACTTGTGTTTCCACTTCAACTGCAGAGGCTGAGTACATTGCTGCCTCAAGTTGTTGCAGTCAAGTCCTTTGTATCCAAAATCAAATGCTTGACTATGGGATCACATTCATGGAAACTCCTATTCTTGCAGACAACAACAGTGCCATCTCCATCATCAACAATCCAGTAAAGCACTCAAACACCAAACACATTGACATAAGGTATCATTTTATTAGAGATTGTGCAGAAAAGAATCTGATTAAATTATTCAAAGTTCACACTGATCATCAATTGGCAGATCTGTTTACAAAAGATTTTGATGAGGCAAGATTTTTCTATCTCATCACAGCCATTGGGATGATGAATTTTGAATAAAAACTTTTCACAATTTTCAAATAAAAGAGAGGCATGTGCTTAAAAGCCCGTATCTTGATACAAAAAGAAACAGAAAAAGAAAATTTCTTGTGATAATTAGATATCATTTCAGTTCATAGTCAGTAACCTCAGTTACACTATGGAAAATTATCACAAATTTTCAAAAATTATGTGTTTTGTTGTTCAGTTTCAAGTTCCGGTTCAACTTGTGAGAAAAACAATTTTGAAAATCACCGGGTGAACTTCAACCAGAACAATGCTTTATAACTCACGTGGAAAATGTTTTTGAAAACAATTCTTCCAAGCGGAAAAATCATCCGCTTGAAGATCAAACGGAAGAAATATGGTTTTTAATATAAAGGAGAAAATGGGTTCCGCTTGAACTTCCGGGTCAACAAAAGTCAAAGTCTCATTTAATTACCCGGAAGGCACAACTTTCTAGGCGGATACACATTTATTTACCCATTAAGTTTTTAACTGTTTAATATATGAGGTTTCAGTAAATTTACTTTTGGATAAAGACATGCTTTACCAAGTTGTACCGTATAACCCATAAAGCACTTGTCCCATCAGTTACTGAACCGTCTGTTTTGAACCTCTCTCCTCCACGTCATCACCGAAAAGGGTAAAAGCCCTAATTTACCGTCACTTTCCCCATTTCTCTCAACCCCACTCAGAAATTACTCCCAAATTTCTCTCAAACTCTCTCCGGTCAACCTCCGAATAACCGTCAACATTTCTCAAATCCTGTATCAAGAATGGCTCCAAAAGCGAAGGCAAGTGGCTAGAAGCCCGTTAGTGACTCCAAGTTTCATGTAGAACACAACTTGGTTGCGTACCTAGAACCACCAAGCAAGATAGATATCTACAATGGCATGATAGACTTCCTCAAAAGATCTCATCTTCATCATGCGCTCAATGTTGAGGCGGAAAAATTTGAAGAAGTTATGGAAGATTTTTGGTCTCATGCTAGGGTTGCTAAAGGCGACAACGGTAGTGAAAAGATTGTGTCAAATGTTCTGGGCACAGAAGTGGAAATTGATGAAGCCAAAGTGCGAAAGGTGTTAAAACTAAGGGATGAAAGTGGATATGAAGTGGTCGATTCCAAGAAGTATCTACGACTGTTCAGAGATATTGGATATGGTGGTTCCCTGCAAAGCAAAATTATCAAGAAAGGGCAGTTACCATACAAATGGAGGATCTTGGCTCATACAATTTTGGTATGCCTATCTCCAAAGAAGGGTGGATTTGATGAGCTTGCTGGTGAACAGGCCTCTGCCTTCTTGCTGTGGTAAAGGGTGAAAACTTCATTTTTTCTAACCTAATTTTTTGAGCCCTAAAATCAAACAACCAATCTGAATATTTCTATGTGTACCCTATGTTTTTGACATGTATTCTCAGGGAAGAATACCCCCAAATTGTTTTGGGTGGTACAATTTTACAACCTAAACTTCTCAATGAGAAAACCTTTTCAAACATAGCTTTAAACAAGACTGTATTTCTTGGAAGGGATACTACCCATCCCCTACCAATTCCAAGGCAGTTTCCTGATGAACCTGCTCAGGCTGAGGTTCAAATGGAAACTGTGGCAGCAACTGAGCATCCTGCTCAAGATGACAGAACCACAAACCCAATGGTCTCTGATCCCACATCCTTCCCAGCTTCCTCTACTCTAAAACTTTTCAATCCAAAAAGAGGAAAGCTTCCACAAAAACTACCACTGCCACTTCCTCATCCGAATCACTTCCTGTCACTTTTAAAAGACAGAGAACTGTGGTCACTAGGTCTCCTCCACCTAGTACCACCAACCAACCTGAAGCTTCTAACCCCGTTCAAGGCAAAAAGTCTAAACGGAAACTGGTAAAAGTGGGATTCTCTCTTAGGGATGAACCTTCATTTGAGGGGGAGTCATTAGAAGCAGATGTACCTTCCCCATCTGAACATTTTTCACCCCTACAACCCCTATCACCTAGGAATGACAGTGAAATCAATTCTGATCTAAATGAATGTGTTATTAACTCACCTACCTCATTACATGAGAACATTCTGATAGGTCAGGAAACTGCTGCTCTGAACCCCCATTCCTCACCGGAGGTGAATCTCAGGAGTTTGGAAGAGATTTATGCAGAAAGGGCTGATGCTGCCCAAGTATCCCCACTGGATCTTAGTGCTAGTAGTAACATCAATAAGACCCAATCTGCAGCAATCTTCTCTGAATCAGCACCCAGAAGTCCTTCATTGGAACCAAGGGTTGCTGAAACAGATGAAGAGAATCCCAGGTGCCAAGAAGCCATGGGAACCACTGCTGATCAATCTCGGATTGATAGCTTGGTTTTGTCCAGGGATACTAGTAAAAAGCCAGTTGAGGACAGCTTTACACTACCTGAATTGACGACTTTGTACCTAAATCTTCAAGCACAGGTTGATCAATTAAACTCAGCTGTTGCTACATTGGTCAAGGCTACTCCAACTGAAGCTGAGTCAGGTCCTTCAAACCATAACAAAGAAACAGTTGAAGCTGATACTGTCAAATTGGGGGAGAAGTTGACTTCAACACCTGCTATTATCGAAATAGAAGAAACTGATAGAATTTCGGCTGAAGTGAGAGCCACAGCCTGTAAGAGAGTTGTTGATACATGGTTCCTGATCGTCATGTGAAGTATCGAGAACAAGACGGAACGTGCAAGTTTAGGGTTGGCCGAACCTTGGCCGAACTCCAGGTTCGGAGCCGCCGAAGCTTGGCCGAACCTGAGGTTCGGCCAGTCGTGTTTTCAGCCTATAAATATGTTCGTCTTGTATAGATTTAGGGGCTTCCGTGTTATAACTTTCTCTGAGTGTACTTTGTGGTCTCTGTGGTTAATACAAGTCTCAGTTGTATTTACTCTCTGTGTTTTACTCGTTTACATTGATTTCTATACGACTAAGTAGAAGATTCTCACGCTCACGCACTTTCAAGTGGTATCAGAGCTATAGGTTTACTCTACTAGTCGGAGATCAGTTTTTTTCGAGTTATCGAGTTCAAATTCACGTTTTTGACTTTCAAAACTCGTTTTTCATCTTCGTTTCTCAAAAATCTCATCTAAAACACCATGCTTTACGTTCAAATTGTGTGTATTTGCTCGTTTTTGTTCATTTGAGTTATCTTAGCTCGAGAGGTGTCGAATTCAGTGAGTTTTTCCGAAATCTTTTGGTTTTTCGCGTTCGGCCGAACTTCACGTTCGGCGTAACTGCTCCGCACTCCAGGTTCGGAGTACGCTCGGCATAACCGCTCCGAACACCAGGTTCGGAGTACGTTCGGAGGAGTTCGGTGAAGGATCGGAGTCTGTTTCGTAGTTCGGTGAAAGTTCGGAGCTCGTTCGGAGGGTTTCGAAGTTAACGGGGTTCGGTGAGAGATCGGAGAGAGTTCGGACTGTGTTTCTGAGTTCGGATCACGTTCGGAGGAAGTTCGGAGGGTATATTAGGTTCGGACGAGGTTCGGAGTGAACAGTAACCTGTGTTTCGAAAATGTCCGATTTTTAAGCGTTCGCGGCTATTCAAAACTCGGTTCAAGCAACTATGGAAACGATGATGAACTATGATAATGAAATTGGAACAAGTCAGAAAGTTCCCAAATTGCTAAAGTTGGAAGATTATCATAGTTGGGTTAAACGGTTCGAAGCATATGTTGACACAAATGATATTGATATGTGGTTAATGTTCACTGAGCAATATATTTATCCTAAAGATGAAACTGGTGAACCTATACTTCAAAGAAAAATGTCTTCTGAACAAAAGAAAGCTTATCAAGCTGAGAAAAAGGCATATGGTACCTTAACGATGGCATTGCCTAAAGAATTACTTCATCAATTTGCTGGTAATTACACATCGAAAAGTCTATGGGATGCTTTAGAGAAAAGATGTGAAGGCAATGACCAGTACAAGAAAAGTCGACAAAAGGTTTTGAAGAAAGAGTTTGATAGTTTCAAATATTATCAGAATGAACGATTCCCAATCTGATTGCAAGATTTGCTCATCTGATGAGTGAAATGCGCTTGGTGAATCTTACTAAAGACGAAGCTGATATGAAAGAGAAGATTTTGGAAGCTCTACCTGAAAAATGGGAGAATTATGTTATGATGATTACTCATGACAAGGATTTTCAAGGATTGTCTTTCAATGATTTAGTTCAAAGAATTCAGGCTAGGGATATGGAATTGATGGTGAACAAGTCTCTTCCTACACAAATTCAGAATCCGGCAGTGTATCATGGTGAAAATGATTCTACAATGAATGCTGGGAAATCGAATATTCTTAATTCTGCACCCCCAACAGCCTTTCTGGCAGGTAAATCTGAATCTTCAAGTAATTCTTCTGCTGGTTGTACGGTTTCTGTTCCGAGTTCTTCATTTCAAAATGCATTGTCTGCTCAAACTATTGATGATTATAATGCATTGATGTCTGCATTGGTATCTTCATATTTTGGTGTTATCACTGGTGCTGTGAGTAATGCTGAGTTAGCAAATGAAGATTACGATCAGATTGATTATGATCATTTGGAAGAAATGGATCTAAATTGGCAGTATGCAATGTTGGTTCGACGAACGAATAAATTTTTCAACAGAACTGGGAAGAAGAGATTGAATCAGGAGGGTAAGATTGGTTTGGATAAGTCTAAGGTAAAATGTTACAAGTGTGCAAATTATGGTCACTTTGCTCGAGAATGTCCAAGTTCTGTAGATCATAAATTGAACACTAGTCAACATGCACATTTAGTTTATCATTCACCAAATAAAGTTGAGAAGGTTGAGATGAAATCTGCTAATCTTGTTCATGATTGGACCAATACTTTTCCACAGTCAACTGAGTTTGCATGGAATGCAGATACTGAAGCTAAAAGGAATAATTCTAAACCTGCAATTGCTTTGACTGTTCGTCATATTGATGATGATAGCATCTTAACTGATTCTGATTCTTATTCAAGTGTATCTTTGGTTCAAGAAGAATTACCTAGAGTCTTTGAGAGTTCAAAGGTTGAAGAGACTGAATGTCTTAAATGTAAGAAATTTCTTCAGGAGATTGCAAGTTTTGAACAAAGTCGTCAAATTTCGACTGAAGAGATAGTGGTGTTAAAGCAAGAATTGGAAGATTTTCAAAAGAAGTATTATGAGTTGGTTCATGTTCATGAAGATGTTTTAAAAGAGAAAACAATATTGGCTGAAGAATGTGAGAAAGCAAAGGCTGAAGCTTTAGATGCAGCTCAAGATTTTGAGAATCTGTTTGAGAAAAGTTATCCGGTTCAGAAAAAGTATGAAGAAGCTACATCTCTTATTGCTACAACTGCTGTTACTGTTGAAAAGCTTCAGAACAAAATTTCTATGCTTCAAGATGAGAATACTCTCTATCGTGATAAAAATGAAGTTTTGACAAAGGATGTTGAGATTTACAAGAAAAAGAGAGAAAGTGTTCTTGAAGAGTTATTTGCTGAATGTGAGATCCGAAAGTTACAAACTTATGAATATGATGATCTCAATGCAAAGTTCATCAAGTCACAGAAAGAAGTTTTTGAAGCTCAACAAAAGATCAATGATTTAAAACTGGAAATTTTGGAGTTGAAGCGGCAAGTGAAAAATTGCAATTTATCACCAACAATGCTAAATTTCTTATACAAGCAGGATCAGAGTTCAGATAGTTCTCAGAAGGCTGATGTTCACTTGGTTCCTCAACCAGTGGATTTAACTGAAGTTACTGCTGCTCAGATTGATCCAAAAGATGAATTGCATGATTATTCCAAGTTTGCTACTCCACCCAAGAAGAATAAATCTAAGTTCAAAAAGAAGGAAAAGCCTTTGGGTGAAGCTCCAAAATTTGTGTCAAAGTCTGTTTTGTTGGAGAATGAGAAGGTTTTTGATAAGGTTGTGTCAAGTTCTTCATCTGCAACCGAAGAAGAAAAAGTTTTGGTTGAGAAGAATAAACTGAAAGATATTAAAGCTAAATTCACAAGTGAAGCTAAGGCAAGAGAAGTTTCGGGTTCTTTCTCAAGTACTTCAAAGGTTTCAGGTTCCAAACACAAAGGTGTGGGGTTTGTTGTGAAGGAAGAATTGATTCAAACAAAGAAACCGGTCATAGTTGCCAAGGCTCCTAAAGCAAAGAATGCAAAGAAATCACCATCTCAGAAGGAATTCACTTACTATTCTGGAAGATCATCATCTTCAAGGAGTCCATCTCCTAGGTATGATTCCTCTGATGATTTCTTTGACAATTTTGATTCTGAGCATTCATCAGGTTCTTCAAAATCAAAACAATTTTCAAATGTGTTTAGAGAACGACTTTGTTATGTATGTCGTCAACCTGGACATCTTGCTACTGATTGTCCGACGACTGCATATATCCACAACACTGCTAAATATGTGGATAACAAAGGTCAAATTTTTGATGAACCATGGTCTCCCAAGATAAAATCACATCGTAAATCGTCTTGGTCTAACCCAAGTACGTCGGTTGAGTCTGATTCAGGTTCTGATCAAAAAATGAAAATTTTACAAATTTGGAAACCAAAAGTTGTTTCCAACGCCAACAATGACTTTGTGGAAGACACCGGGCGACCCGACGATATTGAATCGGGTCGATCCCAGAGCGACTAATGATTTATTTGGTGTCAACAGGTGTTTCAAGAAGACCTTTCAGTGATTGGATAATTGCTGATTGTGAAATATCTGTTCTAATTAATCTGACTTTCAAAATCAATTGTGTTTTTTTTTTCCAAAAGACTTACACTGCAAGTATTCGTGTTGGTTGATCAATTTTTCTTGGTTTTTCACTCCGTCTCATTCTGAGGGGGAGTTTGTTTTTGCAAAAATACAAAAATAGTGTGTTGTTTTTCAAATCGTAAAAAAATGAAAATCTATACATAGAGTTGTCATTTTTAGGGGGAGAAATTTGAAAAAGACAAAAACATTAAAAATGCAAAAAGCCAAAAACATTGAAAATGAGAAATTGTATCCGACATGATTGGGAAATGATGGTACATTGGCTGACAGTGTCTGACTCATGGATAAAGTAAGTGAAAAAGCCATAAGACCATTTGATCGTTGTGCAAGGTAGGCTCGGCAAATCAGAAAGTATACAAATGTGATATACACTAAATCTGATGCTTGACCTAGTGAACAACATCTTGATGCATATCTCATGATATATCAAGAAAAAGATATGTGAAAAATAAAATGAGAAGTCACTGTGTATACATGTGTTCATTTTGCAAAAATTTAAACTTGTTTGATTTTCTTTATTTTGTCAAACGATCGGACTTTCTCTGCGTGTCGAAAGACCGACCTGATTGTTGTTCGTTTGACGTTCTGCTTTATTTTCTTTGGTGTTTCGTATAACTCATCGGACTTTCTCTGCGTGTACGGGAGTACCGACCTGATTGTTGTTGAGTTATACAATTTCAACTTGTTTTATTTTCTTATTTTGTTAAATCCGAGGCCTTATCTGCGTATCGAAAGATCAACCTTAAGGTAGACGATTTAACGTTCTTATTTCTTTTTGCATGGAACACAGTTGACTATATCATGGTTACAATCATTATGTGATAAATATCACCAATGAAGTCACAAAATGTGATAAGCAAAGCATATCTGAGTATGTCTGATAGTGTGGGGTACACTAGTCAATGCAAATTTAATACATACATTAACATATCCAGATGTTATGAGTATGATTGTGCCAGAGTTTAAAGTTGGACAAAGTATATCTGCAATCGGCATGGCTTATGTGCTATAATAATCGAAATTAAAGTGTAGTTCAGCATGTTATGACCAATATGATTCCAAGTCGTGATCTTTCTCACAAAAGACAAAAATAGTGTCTGATTCTGTATGGCATTTACTTTCTTATCAGAAAATACCAAAAAGATTTTAGGTGTGTTTTGATATAAAGTTTCTAAAAGTCAAAAAGATTTTGTTTCTGATTTGTTTTCAATTGATCAACACGAATTACGAATTCATTTTTAAAATCAAGATATCTTGGAGTCTCGAAGAGACGTTTTGCGCCAAGATTATTTATGTTGACAGGTTTCTAAGTGGAAAAAGAACATCACAACTTCAAGTCTTCTGAAGGTTGTTGATAAAGAGACTACACACGTTGCAATATCAAGTATTCAAGATTGAATTCTTCGTCTTGATCGAGGAAGAGTTTGATTGAAGATAACAAGATACAAGTTTTATTAAGAGGAGATGATACTGCACATGCCGAGGGGGAGTTTGTTGATACATGGTTCCTGATCGTCATGTGAAGTATCGAGAACAAGACGGAACGTGCAAGTTTAGGGTTGGCCGAACCTTGGCCGAACTCCAGGTTCGGAGCCGCCGAAGCTTGGCCGAACCTGAGGTTCGGCCAGTCGTGTTTTCAGCCTATAAATATGTTCGTCTTGTATAGATTTAGGGGCTTCCGTGTTATAACTTTCTCTGAGTGTACTTTGTGGTCTCTGTGGTTAATACAAGTCTCAGTTGTATTTACTCTCTGTGTTTTACTCGTTTACATTGATTTCTATACGACTAAGTAGAAGATTCTCACGCTCACGCACTTTCAAGAGTTGGTGCTAAACCCTTCACAGTTGAAGAGAGTTGGGTTAATATGAAGAGCAGTCAGTTAATTGCCATATCTCCATTTGAAGATCCCAACCTCACTGAATTAGTGCAATCTTCGATGCTAATTGCTGGTTCTCTCCCTGAGCACATTAACATGATCACAAGCCTGTTGAAGAATGTCATATTTCCGGATGAAAGAGCCAGTGATCATATGGAGAGGAATACTGCCTCCACTAGCAAGGTAGCTGAAGAAGTTGAAGAAAGCACTGCAACTGTTGCAGTGGCCACTATATCTGAAGGAGGTGATGAATATTTAATTGGTGAAGATGAAGGCACGGAAGTGTTGGAAATTGTTGATAAAGAACCTGAAGTCACCAAACCTCAAGTGGTGACTGAAGGCTCCAACATTGTTTAAGCGGAAGTTCAAGTGGAAGTTCGAGCGGAAGTTCAAGCGGAAGCCCAACTGCTTGTTCAACCGGAAACCCAAACTGCAACCCAGGTGGAAGTTTATGGCCCTGGCAATTTAATCTTTGGTATTGATGGGTCTAATCTATTACCTATGGATCAAACGGAAGAACAAGAGGCTGAAGATATAGCTGCAACTCTTATAGCTATGGGGAGTACCAAACCTGCTCAAACTAAAACTCCTAGAACTATTCAATAGGTGGTTCAAACTCCTGAAGCTGAAGCTATGCTAAAGATGGTGGAAGATGCAAAACGGGTAGCAGAAGATGAGAGGCTAGCCCAAGAACTTCAAGAGGAATTGGATCTGTATTCACAGGTTGAGGTTGTTGAAAGGTTATTGGAAGAAGCAAGGACTAGTTCCTTCAATTGGAGATTAAAGGACTACAATTTGGAAGAAATGACTGAAGCTGATAAGAAAAGGTTGATCTCTATTGCCTCACAGATGCCTACCAAGCTAATAAGGAATGATGAAAACTACTTGTTGTTGAAAAAGATAAAGAGGGCCCTTGTGGTTAAGAAACTAAAAATAGAAGAAGAGATAGCTTAGTTGAAAGTTAGAGAACTTTGCAACTTGATTGATACAATCTTTTATGAGCTCAAAGGAGACATAGCTGCAGTCAATCCAAAGCTAGTGATGCCTGCACCTTCAGAATTCACTTCAGGTACATCATCAAACTTAAATGTTAAACCTGAGTTTACTGATGATGCATATATGCCACCTCCAGCTTCTTTTACATATAACCCAAGCCTCACATCTATAACAACTCCATCACTTCCATAGTCATTTGCCTTATTCCATACAAACCACCTTTAATTTCCAAGAAGGTAGCAACCAAACTTGCCAACCCAAGATACAGGACTGACAATTTTACACCAATTGTCCCTCTTAAGAAGATGCCTCCTCCTACCATGGATTTCTCTGATATTTTCCCACCTTCTCCACCTTCAATCCCTACACCAGAAGCCAGTAGACCACAAACTCAAACTTCCCTACCTCCACTCACCATAAAAGAACCTTCATCCACCATCACCAAACCTACTGTAGTTCAACCTGGCCCTTCTTCATCATCTGCCAAAGGCAAAAGACCTGTTGTGCAAGAATCAGCAAATGATTCTGATGAAGAAAGGAAGATAAGAAAAAGGAAGATGATGCATGCCAAGAGCAAAAGAGATCAGAAGCAAAGAAGAAAAGCTCCACCCAGAAAGAACAAGATCGTGGGTTGGACAGCAAATGAAGTAACTTTTGACTTCACTTTCAACTTGGCAAATGGCACAACTCAGGTGGTAAATTCTCATAAGGCCACTACATTTCTTGCTGTGCTACAAATGACTGGCATCCTTGTAAATCATAGAGAAATTCTAAGTCCCTCAAGAGCTGAGCACTTGTTAAGGCTTCATATAGAGCCAATGGTGTTAGACTGTGGAATGCTCTACAGGAGAAATTTAGATGATGATTCAACAGAAGAAGAAGAAGAGCCTGTCAGTGAGATAAGATTTATCATTTGGGAAGAAGAAGAGAAGCTGTTCTATGTTTACAGAGCCGATGGCACCTTCACAATTCATGAGTCCATTTCTGCTCAAGAAGAATGGAGTGAAATGGATTGGGAATCTTTCAAGTATGTGAAGATGACCAAAACAAATTCTAAAGAGCTTTCTCAAAATCTGGATGCCAACATCAGAACCACGGACAAGTAGGTTAAGATGAAGAAAATTTTTGGGTACAAGTCAGCTTTTGAAGATAAACATTGGAATTTGATAGCATCAACTTAGGGGGAGATTGTAAGGAATATCGCTCTTGGAAGATTTCCGGCTGAATGCCAATTTTGTTATGTTCCGGATGAAGTTGAAGTTGAAGCGGAATTCTCACTTCAAGCGGAACTGGCAGTTCAAGCGGAAAGAAGCAGCTTTGTCCTTTAGCGAATATTCCAGGTGAACTCGATTATCCACCAGATAATGAGTTCAACCAGACTTTTCCTGAGATGTCTTTTCAGCAAGTCCAATTCTGCAAAAGCTTCTCGTATGCTTCTATATCTGATTCAAGCTGCTCTCCTAAAGTAGTATGTTGCTGCCAACACGCAAGATATTCCAAATGTCGATGTTTATCCTTTTGGTAGTTTGTATTTGACTTTATATTTTACGGTCTAGATTAGATCACATGAGATCAATGGCTGTCATTGATCTCATCAGCACTATATATAGCTTAGTTAGCTCATAGTTTACATATCATCTGTTCTTAAACAACTTGTAATAGTGTAGCTTTGAGTTAATGCAAATAGTGCCAAGTATTTGTTACTTCGTTGTTACTTTCTTTCTGCAAATCAAGCATTTACATTATACACAAGAACTAAATATCGCTTAAGTAAAGTGAAATATAACTTTAATTCCGCAGTGTTATATTTGCATGTAAAGGGCTTTTGTTTTAGTTTAACTCTAACTAATAACGATCCTACAATTTTTATCTTTGGGGGAGAATTCATACATACATTTTTCCATGTTAGACAATTAGACCTTGTTATCATATCTGTTACATGTGCTTTGTCATTTTCCAAACTTGTTATCTCATGTTCATTCATGCAATAACCCAAACCCTACTATTAACTGAATCCGATTAATTATTATTTGCAAACGGTAACGTTTGAATAGATCTATTGGGTTAATGCCCCTGCTCAGATTGGTAGCTCCAATCGTGACTCTGTT
Source organism: Deinandra increscens subsp. villosa (assembly GCA_039602395.1). Taxonomy (NCBI): domain Eukaryota; kingdom Viridiplantae; phylum Streptophyta; class Magnoliopsida; order Asterales; family Asteraceae; genus Deinandra; species Deinandra increscens. The sequence continues at coordinate 40,257,411 of JBCNJP010000003.1, read as the reverse complement.
TTTCTACTCAAAGGGTACAAATTGTTATGTCATATCTATGCGGTATCAATCAGACAAAAGATACCAAGAGTGGGAAACCAGTCAGTCTCGGTATTCAGGGTACATGGTAACATTTCAACTAGTCTTATATGATATTGTCAAATTATTAACATGAACTGTTTTCAATTACTATTTTCATTCAACCTTTAACTGCTAGCACTTTAAACCTGTGAATCTCACCAACAATTATTTGTTGACCGGTTTCTCGTATGAGTTCTCAGGTACTTGATCTTATTTGTTGTGCATGCATCGGACCTGCTTGTTTCCTGTCATTTGCATTTAGGACTTTTCATTTTCTATCTGGAGTATGGTTATGCCTTTGGAAATTTTCCCGACATAACACCTAACGGTGTCATGTCCTATAAATCCTTTAAAAACTTATGTGATGTAAACTTAAACTATTTACTTTTCTCATTACAATTAATCTGATGCGTAATGATATTGGAAAAACTCCTATTTACTCCAACAACTTAACAATTTCCAAATGGCTCTTGTTGTTGAACCATCCAGAGTACATTCGTAACCTTGACTGTGATAACTTTTTCACATCCCAACACAAATCTTACAGGGCGTGACAGAGTGGTATCAGAGCCAAGGTTATAGAACTAGATTGCATACATAGAGTCTAGACTATAGCCTAAGCTCTGTTAGTCGTACTTGCATGTATCACTACTTGCTTATTCTAACTATTCCATTACTATACGTAACACACACACACACACATATATATATATATATATATATATATATATATTATCAACATTGCTTGGAAACTTTGTCGCATCATGGCTTCTCATGGACCTATCGACTTATCTTCTGATTCAGAGAGAGAGAGACCTAAGTTGATCTGGAGCAGCCGGTGTCGCCAGTCACGACCATGGCCCCGTCATCTCCCCGCTCGCCTACCAGTGTACTGGAGGATCCATACGATACAGACTCAGATCCTGAGGAAGACTACGCATCCGAGGAGGATCCGGAGGAGGATGCACCGTTTACCGTCAACATTTCCGTGGCTGACCCCGCTCAGGACGGAGACAGTTTAGTGGTTACCTTGTCCGCATCCAGCCCCGTCTCGCCCGACCGTGAACCCTCGTTTCAACCTTACCGCTCCTCACCTAACGGACCTCTTCGCATGTATACCCCTAGGAAATCCATCCTGCATAGCCGACATCATGTTCCTGGCCCAATTACTGAGTCCGAGCCGACCCGTAAACGGTCCCTCTCCCCAGAGCCTCATGAGCTACCCGTCGACCCAGAGACGATGCCACCCAAGAAGAGGGTGAAGTTTTCCAACATCACTTTTGAGTTTGGAGAGTCATCTACCGCTACCGAGGGTCAGGACGTGCCACCGATACCCCTTACCCTAGCTAGCTCTGTTGTATTTGATACACCCCCTGTCCTTTCTGGCATACCCATTGAGTCTCTTGTCTCTTCACTCTTTGCTTGCATCGCCCGCCGTGACGATGAGATCCGTCAGCTCCACACCACTATTTGTAGCCTTGCTCCACCAGCCACTATCACTTCCATTGACACCTGCCTTGCTGTCCTGGAGGCCCGTGTGACAACTCAGGACCAGGCACTCGATACCATGTATGTTCACTTGTCTGACGCTTATGGAGTCGCCGTTAAGGCCAGTCAGGCCGTCCGTGCCCTTGCAGCTACTACCCTTTCAGCAGAGGACTTCGCGCAGCATTATCCGCGTGTTGCTATCAGTGGTTATCCAGACCTGTGATATCCTCAGCATAATTGACCGAACACCGTTTCATTAGAGTTGTGATTTCATGGAGTGACTGTTACTCCTATATGGTATTATGATGAATTCAAAACTTGTAATATTGGTGAATCTATTTTATCACCGGACAAATGTTTATGTTGGTCTGAACAATTGTGGATGAGAATTGAATTACCTTGTAGCATGTACCTTTATTATTAACTCTATTGTACTTTGTAATGTAATGTGTTGCTATGTTATGTTATATTGTGGTGATTGTTATGGATTTTGGCATGTCATGTTTTGATTGCATTCACTTATACTATGTGTAATGTCTTACTTTATTTTATCTTATACAATTTAAAGTAGAATATCAAGACGCACAAACCGTGATAGTGACCCTAATGAATCCTTAACCCTGGACGCCTCGGCTATCGAAGCCCTAATTAACCAGCGTATAGCTGATGCACTTGCAGCCGCCGAAGCAGATCGAGCCTCTGCCTCAAACGAAAGGAGATCAGGATCCCCTGGTGGCAAGACTAAGACTTTTCTTCTACGATCGGAAGATTTATGACTACAATTGTAAGAGTTGTATTCACGGTTTTAAGTAACTTACAGGTGTCCGAGAATGCTCTTACAAGGATTTCATGAATTATAAGCCCCTACACTTCGAGGGCACCGAAGGAGCCATTGGACTTATCCGTTGGTTTGAAAAGATGGAATCTATGTTCCGTATGTGTAACTGTCCCGATGGTTACAAGGTCAAGTACGCCACTAGCATTTTTGGAGAAGGAGTTATGACTTGGTGGAACTCTCATGCTGAAGCCCTCGGATAAGACCTGGCCTACGCCATGGCTTGGGACGAACTGAAACTACCAATGAGTGATGAGTACTGCCCTCGTGAGGAACTGCAACGATTGGAAGTCGAATTCTGGAACTTGACCGTGAATGGATCAGACATAGTTGCTTACACCCACCGATTTCACGAATTGGCGCACATCTGCCCTACTATGGTGACCCCTCTGCACAAGAAAATCGAGAGACACATCTAGGGTCTTGCTCCTGCCATTCAGGGAAGTGTTATGGCTTCTAACCCCGCAACACTCCAAGCTGCTATCCGTCTGGCCCATAATCTGACCTATCAGGCAAACCGCCAAGATTGTCTTTTTCACGTAAGGTTGCTAAATCCAAAGTTGTACCTGTATCATCTGTTCCCTCTAGCCAGCTGAAATCAGACCGCAAGCGCAAACGCGACCATGATGGAAAGAGGAAGAAATCATCTGATTTTACCGAGAAAACATCTGAAGCCGTGAAGGCATATGCTGTAACAACTCCCGCACCAGATGTAAGAAAAACTGGATACACAGGAAACCAACCCCTGTGTGGAAAATGTAACCTACACCATACCATGGATTGCAGCAATGTCTACTGCAAAGGCTGCAAAGCAAAAGGTCACATTCACCGAGATTGCCCAAATCGTTCAAACAAGACGCACCCTGTTGGAACCTGCTTCGAGTGTGGCAGACTAGCCACTTCATAAATGAATGCCCAAAGCTCAAACGAGAACCTGCCAGAGGACGAGCCTTTGTGCTCATGCTGTAGAAGCCCATCAGGATCCCCACACCATAATGGGTACGTTCTTACTCAATAATCATTTTGCTTCCGTTCTATTTGACACTGGTGCTGACAAAAGCTTTGTGTCTAGTGAGTTTAGAAACTGTCTTAACGTCACGCCAACTAGATTAGACACTAAGTATACAGTGGAACTAGCCGATGGTAAACAAATCGAAATCGAAGAATCCTTTCCAAACTGCTCATTGAACTTATTCGGTCATCCTGTCTCGATCGATCTATTGCTGGTACAATTGGGAAGCTTCGACGTAGTCGTTGGAATGCATTAGTTGACTAAAAATCGTGCCGAAATTATTTTCCATGAGAAAAGAATCAAGTTACCCCTCCCCGACAACGAAGTTCTGACAATTCAAGGAGACCGTAGTGGAACCAAGCTAGACATCATCTCATGTATGAAAGCCCAGAAATTTATGCGCAAGGGCTACCCTGCCCTCTTAGCTCACATAACAGCTAGTCAATCCGAGGAAAAGACACTAGTAGACGTTCCCATCACACGGGACTATCCTGAAGTCTTTCCCGATGATCTTCCAGGCTTGCCTCCCGCCCGACAAGTGGAATTTCATATTGATCTGGTACCCGGAGCTGCACCCGTTGCAAAAGCCCCTTACCGTTTAGCCCCCTCTGAAATGAAAGAATTTCAAACCAGTTGCAGGAACTACTTGATAAAGGTTTCATCAGACCAAGTTTCTCTCCTTGGGGCGCTCCTGTTCCTTTCGTCAAAAAGAAGGATGGATCTTTCCGGATGTGTATCGACTACCACAAGTTGAACAAGCTTACCGTAAAGAACCGATATCCGCTCCCTCGAATCGATGACCTATTCGACCAATTGCAAGGTTCTAGTTACTACTCAAATATCGATCTTCGTTCAGGATATCATCAACTAAGAGTTTGTGAAGAAGACATTGCAAAAACTGCCTTTCGTACGCGCTATGGACACTATGAGTTTCTCGTTATGCCCTTCAGACTAACCAACGTGCCTGCCGTCTTCATAGATTTGATGAATTGCGTCTGTAAAGCGTACCTTGACAAATGTGTAAACGTTTTCATTGACAACATCTTGATCTATTCGCTTAGCAAGGAAGAACATGAAAAGCACCTGAGGCTTATCCTGGAGCTTTTAATAGACGAGAAGTTGTATGCTAAGTTTTCAAAATGCGAATTCTGGTTATGAGAAGTACGACTCTTAGGTCACGTAATCAATGCAGCAGGAATCCACGTGGATCCCACAAAAATTGAAGCTATCAAGGATTGGATTCCTTGAGATACGGCAATTTCTTGGACTCGCCGGTTATTACCGAAGATTTATCAAAAAATTCCCCAGAATAGCCCAACCTTTGACCGCCTTAACACAGAAGGACAAGAAATTTGTTTGGGAACAAAAATCCGAACAAGCTTTTCAGACACTGAAGCAAAAGCTGTGTAACGCACCCATAATGTCCTTACCAGAAGGATATGAAGATTTCTATGTTTACTGCGATGCCTCACACCAAGGTTTAGGCTGTGTGCTGATGCAACGAGACAAAGTCATTGCTTACGCTTCACGACAGCTAAAATTTCATGAGAAGAACTACACTACAAACGATTTGGAACTTGGAGTCGTCATCTTCGCTCTTAAGACTTGGAGACGCTATCCTCTATGGTACTGAATGCAAGGTTTATACCGACCATAAGAGTCTTCAACACATCTTAAACCAGAAGGACTTAACCATGAGACAGCGCCGATGGATTGAATACTCAACGACTATGACTGTGAAATCATGTACCATCCTGGAAAGGCAAACGTTGTTGCGGATGCCTTGAGCAGGAAGGAACGTGTCAAACCCCTTCGTGTCAAATCTCTTTCCATGACCATTCATACCGGTCTCGTCACTCAGGTTTTGGCAACGCAAGCTGAAGCGTTAAAAAACGAAAACATTCAAGACGAATGTCTCAGTGGCATGGAGCAACACCTTCAAACTAAGCCTGATGGATTACGGTACTTCGTTAATCGTTTGTGGATACCCGTCTACAGAGGACTCAGGAGCCTAGACCTTGACGAAGCTCATAAAACCCAATACTCCATTCACCCTAGAGCCGATAAGATGTACCACGATCTGCGTATGTTATATTGGTGGCCGAACATGAAAGCTCAAATCGCTAAGTATGTCGGTAAATGATTAACTTGTGCCAAAGTTAAGGCTGAGCATCAGAAACCTTCCGGTTAACTCGTCCAACCCATCATCCCCAAGTGGAAGTTGGAATGCATTGCTATGGACTTCATCACCAAGTTACCAAGAGCCGCAAGGGTAACGATTCCATTTGGGTAATTGTCGATCGTTTGATAAAATCTGCCCATCTCCTCGCCATGAAGGAGAAAGATTCCGTAGAACACTTAACAAGGATGTACATGAAGGAAATATTTTCTCGTCATGGAGCCCTAATTTCCATCATCTCCGACAGAGATGGTCATTTTACCTCTCAATTCTGGAAATCTCTGAACAAGGCCATCGGTACTCGCCTCGATATGAGTACGGCTTATCACCCGTAAACTGATGGTCAAAGAAAACGAACGATTCAGACTCTCGAAGATATGTTTCGTGCCTGCGTCATTGATTTTGGTAACAACTGGGATGAACACCTGCCGTTGTGCGAATTCTCGTACAACAACAATTATCACACTAGTATTCAGTGTGCACCTTTCGAGGCACTATACGGAAGAAAGTGCCGTTCACCTATCGATTGGTTCAAAGTTGGTGAAAGCCAACTAACAGGCCCGGAAGTTGTGATAGAAAACAACCGAAAGAATCATGCAGATTCGAGACCGCTTGAAAGCCGCCCGCGATCGCCAGAAGAGCTATGCAGATAACCGTCGTAAACCCTTATCATTCGCGAAAGGCGAAAAGGTATTGCTGAAAGTATCCCCATGGAAAGGCGTTATTCATTTTGGCAAACGTGGCAAGTTAAACCCTCGTTACATTGATCCATTCGAAATCATTGAGACAATCGGACCCGTCGCGTACAGACTACTCCTGCCATCCGAGCTTAGTAACGTTCACGATGTTTTTCACATCAGCAATCTGAAGAAGTGCCTTGCCGAAGAAGATCTTAGTGTTCCCCTCGATGAGATACACCTTGATGAATCCCTATAATTCGTTGAAGAACCCGTTGAGATCGTCGACCGCACCACTAAAATATTGAAGCACAGACGTATACCTCTCGTTAAAGTTCGTTGGAACACCCGCCGTGGTTCTGAATTTACGTGGGAACGCGAAGACCAGTTTCGCGCAAAGTATCCTCACCTTTTTCCTGTAGTAGCCGCTCAGCCATGATGATAAGCTGAATTTCGGGACGAAATTCTCCCAACTAGGGGAGGATGTGACAACCCGTAAGTTTCCAAAGACCTAAACTGATAATATATACCTATATGCAACTATGTTACATAACCGTTTACTTGCAACGTCTCAATTTTACCATATTTGCTTTAATTACAATAGGATCGTAGCCTTGACGTAGCCTTAATCCATGTTGAAAACAATACTTGAACATGATGACTTTTTTGCACGGAATGGTCGCTGGAACTTTAATAATAATAGAGCGACAAACCAAATTCATTTATTAAATTTACCAAACTTTGTAGTAAATACCATGCATGATCCAATCATCTTGGGGTCTCACCATGTTTCATTTTCATTGTACGTATGGTTTTAATTAATCATTAAAATGTACACTTTATACGTAAAACTATTTTACTACAATGGAATAACAAACGTATTTATTTACAAAACGTTTGGATATACAAAATATATATATATATATATATATATATATATATATATATATATTTATGTACGTGTTTAGACACCAATATCATAATCAAGACTTGTGATCCGATTCCTACGTAAACGTCAATTTATTTTACGTCCAAATCATTTTATAAAGCTTTATTAACGTTCACGACGAACCTATTCTACATGCATGCAATATATATATACATGCAACGTAACATTTTCAAATTATTATTCCACGAACATTTTTATTTTAATCCGAGTCATTTTTATTATTAGTTATCGTCATGATAAATATTTATTAAACAATCAAGACCCGATCCTGTTTCCTTTTTCTTATCTTTTCTCCCACATCCCCATCTCCTTCTCCCTTCCCTTTTCTCGTGAACCGGTCGGCCACGGGATCGAACCCGTGACCCTTTCCCTCTCTTCTTTGCCGGTTACGTGAACTAATCCAAACCACCACCATCTTATTCTAGTTACTCGAACTACCTTATTGTTTGACCTCCTAGATACTCTTCACATCAACACTAGACAACCTCCTTACACCCTATAACCTCTTTGACAACTATAGCCTAAGGTTGTCCCCATAAGCTCCAAATCTATTATCCAATAGATAATAGTTTCCCACCATTTGATCATCCCATTTCCCTCTATTATATACTATACATTAGCATCAATAGCAACCACAAATATCACAAGTGTTTGAGCCCATGAACCTCCCTTGGTGCTAGCAACCGGTCGACCACATAGGCTCGAATCCGAGCCACTTTCTTTTCCTTGTTCGGTCTGTAGCCAAGCACAATACACACAAACACTTAGACTTTTATTAAACCATATTACATGCTAGATATCTATTACATAACAAGACCCAAACACCCTCACTTTCTTTCCCTCTCCTCTCTCAAACCATCTCTCTCTCTCTCTGGGTTTTACGTGAACCGAAACACACACACCCACATTAACCAAACACTCCCATTTTCATTTACCTCGCATACTTAAACAACTTATTCTAACCCTAGCCTCATTTACCATTTTTATTTCTCAAGAACATCTCTCATTCTCCCTCTACCCATTCCAACTGTCCACATTTTTCTCTCTCTCTCTACTCTCTCTCTAAAACTCCTAGCAAACCAAGGATTCTCTTGAAGACACAAGGTGTTAGGAAGCTTTGAAAGTCAAGAACAACCATCATCATCATCATTTTCGGCCAACGTCTCCATCCTAGTGAGTTATCATCGTCGTTTTCTCTATAAAACCTACTCTAGCCATGATTTCATGTTCCATTTCATACCTAGTTCACTCCATGGCCAAGTCTTAACTACATTATTGTCTAAACATAATTTTAAACCATAAAAGTCTTCTAGTTTGTAACTATCTCTATGCTTCTCCATGTATTCTCCTACTAGAAACTCATGATAGACATTTCCCTTGAAACATTATGTACAAACTTTGATTTGTAGGACTTTTACACAAGTATTTGTCTAGTTTGCATTTTTAGTCACTAACTTTGTATATATTGTGTGTTGTATGTTGATCTTGTGATTTTGGACCCCCTAATGCCTATGCCACGTTTTTAGACTTTTAAGATAGTCAAAATATGTTATCTTGGACTTTAGAAAGATTACTTGTGCTTAAACTCACCATAGGGAACTTTTACTACCAAAAGTACACTTTAAAAACCCTAGAAAACTCTTTTTGCTATGGATCCATTTTGACCAGAAAGTTTAGGCTTTTAAATAGTAAGTTGTGATGGTTAAAATTATTCTAAAACATAGCCAAAAGATCCCTTATCAAATTACTTGAATTTGGGCACAAACCGGGACTAAAACCGCCACCTGACGGAACCGGAAACGTTGTTTTTGTAATAAACCCAAATCTGGTCAAAATAAACTTATAGAGGTATTTTAATGGTAAAAACATGTTTACCAATACATATGGTGAATTTAGGAACCTAACGGTAACGGGACCAAAACGGCAAAACCGACACAAAACCGACAAAACTGACAAACTATTAAAAACCGAAACTTGAAATAATTGTCTACACCATTTTGGATAGAATATTGTTGATACATAGTTCCTGATCGTCATGTGAAGTATCAAATACAAGACTACATGCTGTGATCCGAACCTAGGGTGAACTCAAAGCTCGGACACAGACGAACCTCGTCCGAACCTGAGGTTCGGCTAATCGAGTTTAGGCTTGATTAGTTCATCTATAAGTAACATTGTATTTTATAGAGAAACAACTTCTTGTCACATCTACACCTTTTGTGTATGTTTTCTATGTGGATTTTCTCTCAAGCTTAATAATACAAATTTAATTTGTATTTACATTTTGATCTCTTCTACATCTCATAATCACAAGATTAGCAAACGATCCAACGCTCACACAATTTTATAGCAGCGTACCAAGCTGAATTCGACTGATTTTTGAGAATTTTGACAATTTGGACTGGAATTTGGAACAGTAACAACGAAAACACACTAGGAACATTCAGAAACCAGTTTTAGCACTAGAAACACTCGAAATTGAAGATAATTGATGAAAAATCAATGAAACCCAAACTTTCTCTCACTAGAAATCCGAAAATTGATCAAAACACAGCAAGATAGCAACCTGGATTGCTCTGATACCACTTGTAAGTACACGGACGGATCTTACTACTGCATGATTCAATCAATACGATCAACACAAATGTATAAAAGCTTTGCTTTATTTATTTCACTTAGATATTAGAAAGAGTTTTAGAGAGAGAAACATACTCAAATACACACAGTTAAGAGTGACACAAATGACAAAACTTCTAACTCTCTCTAACACTAACTATTTATAGTAACCATTAAGTCCAGCATACCAACCAACATACCATTGGTACGTTGGCTACGTACCAACTGGTACGGCTCATGGTACGTAGACCCTAAGACTCACACAATAATGCTCTGATCTAGATACAATACACGAGACACATTGCAGCATAGAAATATGCTCTAACACCACCTTAGGGGTTGATAGGGATGCTGCAACTTTGAAAAATAGGACGATAGGTCTACTTTAGGCTAAATAGTCGTATATCTTGGAAATTAATTGGAACGTTATGATCTTTTTGTGATAGCAAATCTGACAAATAATGGCGCCCCACATTCATATTTTCCACATTTGAGCTTTGTTTGTGTAATTAGTAGTAAATAAATAAATAGATAGCAATGAAAGGGCCAATACTCTACGTGCTACCTCCCGGGTTACAAGCTCATTTAATATGCCTATGGATGAGGTTTTGAGTCAACACCCAATGTACAAGAAAAGGGGATAGTGACTCTCTGACAGTGCCTCTGGTGAGATTCTGGGTTTCGACCATAGTTGGTTGATATTTATATATATACTAAAAAAATGAAGATAAATAAATAAAGCTCAAAGATCTTTTCATCCATCCTTATTCAATTTCATTATTTCCGATATAAACGACTATTTGGGTTAAAGTGGTAGGTCAATCTATTCGGTTGAAACCTTTACCTTGAGGCTTTGAGATGGGATTAGGTAGACTTATAGTTTTCTAAGTGTGGGAAACATTAGGTAGATTGATATGGTAATTAAAAAGAAAGAAACACATTAATTGATGCTATCGGGGGCCTATGTTGGGTCCCTTGAAGGGCTCTTTAAAAATGTTGGCACAATTTAATTTAAATAAAATAAATAACTTGCGGAAAGTAAATCAAATTGGAAGATAACAATTCATAAAAGGGTTATTTTGTATATCTCAAATGTAAATAATGGCTTACACGAGTTTAGAGTATAACTATGTATCAACATAAATAACTTTTCTATGGGAGTGATGTTATAATTGCTTTGAGAAGATATTGAATTGTATGCTTGATGTCTTGCTTTGTTTGGTGAAGTCAGCTTGCTATTTATAGGCAGATGTAGCAAGTTGTATTTGGATAAGGTGGTTGAGGACGGTTGATGTTGGAGTGTGTCAAAGTATATAGAGATAAATTGAACATATTCAATTTATCACTTTTTCAACTGTCTTCAACTGTCTTCAACTGCCTTCTTGATTAATGCCAAGTTGACATTCATTTTGCTTGTTCTTCACACAAAGATAGAAAATTTATTTCTCGTAATATTTATCTTCTGATAATCCAGAACTTCTTTTGGACTCTTCTTTGAAGACTGTTGATGCTTCCCATTAGAAGCTTTCTACAGAAATGAGGATTTCTATAGAATTTAGTCTGTACAGCACTACTTTAGAATGTTCCGGAGTAGTTCTGTATGAATATAGAAATCATGCAGAAATCTGCAATTCATACAGACTTTCGTATCCTTTCTCTTTTAAGGATGTGTCTTATCTTTTCTTCTAATACTTGACTGTTTTGTGTTACAAAGACATTGTGCTCTAACAATCTCCCCCTAAGTATTTGAAGAAAATAAATAAAAAGAGAAAATAGTATTAAAATGTATATTTTTGAGAGATCATCAGGATGCATGGAACTATGAATACAGTTTTTAGGAAAGAAATCCAGTTACAGAGTCTTCTTTTACACATAGTTTCTTGGGAAGAGGACTCCAACAGGCTTTGTGCAGTTCCTTTTGTAGCATTCTGTGTTGCTTTAGATCTTCTATTGTTTTCATCATGAGTTCCTTTCTTCTTTTGGTCTCAAGTTCAGTCTCCCTGTTTTCATTTAGTGGGAATGAGTTGAAACTTAGAGATGTATCGGAGTAAGCATGACACTGGCTGATTCTGAAGAACCTCTTCTGTGTGTTATGATTTCTGAAGCAGATTCCTATTTCGCCAGTGCTTGGAATTACTTTGGATCCAGAACACTTTAATTCAGAGGGAAGCTCTTCATTTGCAGTCTGGATGGCAAGTTTCTTCAGATTTGTGTATATGGCCAGTTCATAGTCAACCAGAGCAAACCTGTTGTATATCTTCTTTCCTGCCTCTCTGGGTCGATGTATTGCTCTTCTGTTCTTAAGACTTGCTGAGCCATTTGCTATACAGCTTTTGATGAGGGTCAGAATATGCATTTCACTGAGTTGATCAAGATCTGCATCGGTGTAAGGTTGACGACTGTTTGCAGTGGTAGTGATCCTATAGGAGTTGAAGTAGTGAGTGAAAGGATTTCCCTTTTGTTTTCTTTCTTTGACTTCATCAATCTCTAGGATGGTGGCATCTGAGTGTATCCAGTTTCTTTCAAATGGTACGTTGTTGATTTTCTCCTCAAAGATCTTATTGCTCATTGGGCTCATTTGAGGAGGTTGTTTAGTTTCTTTGAGGAATATGTCTTCACATCGTCTCTTTTCATGCCATAGTTCCTCCTCCATCCTTTTTTCTTTTCCATAGTTGTCTTCAAATAGAGACTGAGAGGCTATTGAAATCTCAGGAGCATTGAGGTCTCCCCCTAGATTTGTGGTTTTCTCCTTGCCTTTCTCAGATTCTTGGTGGGTTTTGAGCTTCCTACAACATTAGTTTTAATGGAGGTACCTGATGAGGGTGGAACCACTGGCTGACTGGATTTTTTTATAGCTGGTCTTGGTGGTGGTGGCATTGAGTGATCAGGAGTTAGATTGTGCTTGCATTAATCAGGTTTCTTTCTTTTGGGAGAGGACTTGATTATATCGGGAGCTGTCTTCCTCTTTGAGCTGGGAGGAGAGTCATCAAGATTGATGCAGGAGTAGTTGTGGTCTCCATTGCTAAAGAATATTTAGGTGGGTTGGCTTCTGTTACTTGCTTGGATAGATTCTTCATTCTTTTCTCTAGGAACATCTGATCTAAATTTATCTTTATCAGATTTGAATTTTCATCTTTTTATTTCCTTGTGTAAAAGGCTGAAATCTTCTTTGATTTTATTCAGCAACTCTTCTCCTTTGGCTTCAGAGAATTGTAGTGCTTTTTGAGCCATCTTATTCAGTTCCTTGATCTGATTTTGTAATGATTCTTGTTTTCTGTAACACCCGTGTCCGACCCAATTACAAAACCCGGCACAAATTGAACTTGTCACGTAAATCGAGTTTTGATTTGAGAATTTTCGAAAGAATTTGTCTAAGATATAAAATTAAATTATGTTCGGGATACTCGATAATCATTTTTGAAAACAAACTAATAAATTTACAAGGTTTTAGGTTAAATGATTCAATTAAAACAAAAATAAACCGATTTTTGGTTTCTACGCGATTTCGGTATTCGATTTATCGTTTACCAGGAATCTCGGGATTTTTATCTCAAAATATATAATTGTAAATGTCCTACAATCATTTTATAACATTAAAACCCAATTGGTTAAATTTTGGATCAATTTTGTTAAATAAAACGCAAATATTGAATTTAACGTCCTTCGTACAAATCCGTTAATAACCGGGAATCATGTAAATTTCAAAAATCATATTTTAATGTTCCTAAAGGTTCTATAAGGTTATTATAAGTTACTCGTAAAATATTAGAGGCTAACGAGTTAAAACGAGAACAAACGATTAAAAATAAAATAAATATATAATAAATACGTATTTTTATACCTCGTTATGCGTATCCCGAAACTTAGAAAACCATGGGAAAATATCCTAAACTATTTTTAGACATAAAATGTTAAGTTTCACAAAGTTTGGGGGTTAAAATCACACAAAAACCAAAGTTCAGGGGCTGATTTGTAAATAAAAACCTCAGGGACCAAAACTGTCATTTGCCTATACTTTCCAGGCGGTACGCGCCAGCCTCCCTGCCCCTCCGCGCGATACGCGAGCCAGGTGCCAGCGCAGAATTTCTTCTTCTCCACGTTTGAGCTCGAATTAAGCAAACCAGGTGTCGTTTTTTGTTCCTTAGTCACCATACTTCGTGTCACTACTGAATTTCGACCCTCCTAGTATAAATAGCACCCCATATCATCCGTTAATCCTCGCCAATTCACAAGATCATTGATCTAAAAACCCTAAACCTTCATCCGAAACTTGCTCTGCAAAATTCGACCAAACGATGAGGTCTTTGAAGCCCATCTCCTGCAGTCCCACGTTCTTTGGTATGCTCTACAAAAGCCCTCTATCAATTTCTGTTAGTTTTGTTGTTTTGATCGAGTTCTAAAATTATACAAAAATTAGGGTTCTTGATTTGTTTCTTTAATTCTGGGTAATTGGGAAGGAATTAGGGTCTGATTTTTTGAAGGATATGATGTTATAACATATATTAAAGAACCCCTAAGTCAATTTTATGATATCTAAACGTTTAGTATTTTATCTAAAAATATGCCAAAATTAGGGTTTTCAAGTCGTTGTTCTGCCCAAATTAAATAAACGATGTTAAATTAGGGTTTACTATTTTGAGGAATATTATAATATATCATAATGAATAAAACCCTAAGGTTTACAATTTTATAAATTGTTTTGGTATTTATTTAATAAATAGATCAAAATTAGGGTTTTAAATATGATAATTAAATATCAAACAAACCGGAAGGTATTGAAACTTGAATTTTGGTCTTAGAACATATTTATATATATAATAAGTGTATATGAGTTCAAAATTGATAAATGAATTAATTGTTAGATAAATTACCAAAACCCTAATTTCTCGATAAAGGGCAAAATGGTCTTTTATCAAATAAGACCTAAACACTCCTTAAGTTCCTCGTGTCCTTAGAACTATAATCATTATCATTCCCTATATTCATTTAGCGTGTTCGTTTCATTAGGATAATCTTCAGATTGTTATCTCTCGCGATTGGTCCTATCTCTCGTTTCCGATCTACTTGTCAGGTGAGTAACCACTAAATCCCCCTTTCTTTTAAAATGGGATATGACTCAATATTCAATTCGTACTATCATTACTAATGGTGATTCATTCGAATGATAATACGACTTGTGAGAAATCATAGCCCCATATCTTTAACCTTTTTGGGGTGTAACATGTATCTCTATATTCAAATTATTTCTCTAAACCACAAACGCGATTATATGTTGATTTGATACGTTCTATGTATGTTAAATATATGTGGATTATTGTGATTGGTTTGATCTAGCACTGTTACTATCTTTATCTCGAAGCGTACTCATTAACACACCGAGCCGGGGTTACAGTAATAGATCTATTGGTTTGACAGCCCACTTGGCCTGCCTGGAGGCGTCAAGTGATTGGAAGCCTAGTTGTCTAGGGTTTGATGCGCTCATTCATTGGCTTTAACTCATTACTTGTTTGACTATACATATGAAAATATCTGGTTAGACATATATCGCTGTTATTGAAAGTATACTTATATTATTTAAACATGTGTTTACTCACCAACTACTTTTGTAGTTGACACTTTATCTTATACATGTTGCAGGAACCTATACATGAGCTATGTTGTGATCACTCTAGGATTGCTGGACCTAGATTAAAGACTCTAAATTAGTTAATATGTATTTTGTATGTTTAACTTTATTGTACAATATCATTAGTTGATTAATGAAAAAAGGCATGTTTAAGTATTACAACTTAATTTAGTTGTCATGTGCATCTGGACAATCATCGCGCCCCGACATTTTCCGCCGTCGATTGGGGTGTGACATTTTCCTCCTTTTACCTACCAGTCCTTTTCTTGTAAGACTCTCAGCTGGTCAGAAATCTGATTGAATTGTTGCTTACTGTTTTTCTTCATCACTTTCAACTCTTCTTGTAGTTCAGCTATTCTCTGATTGTTGCTTTCTGTTTGTTTTGACAATTCTTCTATTTGTATAGAACTACTGCAGAAATTCTGGTGTAGTTCTGTATTTTGTTGTTTTTGCTTATTCATGAAGTTATTGAGCAGATCAGAGAGAGATTTTGAAAAATTCTCGAAGTCAGATTTTGATGTAGCACCAGGGGTAAAATACCAGAGGACAACACATGTCTCTCTATTGGACTGGTTGATTTCTCCTTGAGAATTTTACCACTGCCTGTTAACTCAGCTATGTTGAGTGTGTACATGTCTTCCACATTCACTAGTTGATCCAAGGTTGGATTTACCTCATGTGTTTCTAGAGAATCCAGAGATAGATGTCTTTGTGAGGATGTCTCTTGTGAGCTGACACTGAACACATCAATGTTACTTGTTTCCAAGTTTCCTTAACTTCTAGAGTCTCCACTTGTTGTTACATCATCTTCACTGACTGAGTCCGAGAAGATATTGTGATGTGTGGCTATGATCGGAATGTCAAGGTGGGGTGAGTTGGTTATTTTGGTTTGAAATTGGGTAAAGGCTTCTTGGAGGGATGTTTGTGGTGATGAATGCTGGCTTTTGGTATGATTTGGAGAGTTTTGGGCTGAGAAAATTGGCTCATGTGATGTATGTGGGGAACATGGTGGGGTTTCCTGATGTGATGGATTTTGTTGTTGTGGAGGAGAGGAAGGGTTGTGGTCAGCCATTTCTTCTGATGCTTATGTTGTGGTGTTTGTTGAAGTAGGTGACTGATCATGGTTTGACTTGAACTTGTTGGCTTTGATGAGATATTTATGAAGAACTGGGTTGTTGTATTCTAACTTAACTGTCATACCCCATGGAAAATTGCAAAAATCTATATGTGTACCTGGACTGTAGATACCTTTGATGTGATACATTTCGGTTGTATGCATTTCTTCATTTTCCTTTGCTCTTACGTTATCTTTGATCATTTGTGCTAGAAATCTGACGTAGGGCACAAATTCTGACTTCTTGCCTTTTGATTTTTCTTTGACTCTTTTCTCCATATCTTTCCAGATTAGCAGGGCCATGTTATAAAGAATGGCGAGAACATTTTTATTGATTTGATCCATGGAGCCCGTCTTGGATGTCATGGTGTGGTTGAGTAAGTCAGTAGTAAATCTCCAGGCGGGCTTTAGCTAACTTACTCTGAGATTTGAGATTTGACATTTTCTTCAAACTTGCCTCCGGTGATTACGATGATCAGTTCTATCAGGGCTGGATCTTCTGGGTTAGGAGATAAGGATGAGAGGTTATCTGGTAATGGGAAGATTTTTCTCAGATCAGATAGTTGGAGTGTGATGTTGGTATCTGTGTTCACCTTTCCTTTCATGTCTCCATCTATCATCTTTTCGGTTGCCCAGAAATTAAGAATGGGTGATTTTGGGCATGGTTCGTTGATGGTTAAGGCTGTGGCAAGTTGAGAAGAATTTTTCAGGGCTTCTATGATCAGCTGGAGGTTTGATGAGTATGCAGATGGGTTCCATCGCAAGGTTGTTTAAGGGTGTCTATGGTGAAATTTCGTCTGGGTGGTGAGTCAGAGGATGATGAATCTAGGTTTAGGGTTTGAGCAGAGGGGTTTCGAGGGATTTTTCCTTTGGACCGAGTGTTCATCGTAGGGGTTGCAGATGAGGATGCCATTTGTGATTTCTCAGGTTTGTGATATGAACAATGGGATTTGGAAGAGAAAATTGATGTTCTTTTATAGGTATCTCCTAATGCCATTGCAATTTTCAAGGTTCTCCTATAATAGCTATAATTAATTCGAACAAACGCTTTTATTCTGAACGGTCACAAAAATTACCATTGGCTTTTGTGTGAATAATTAGCGAATTAATTATCGTATTTATCAGAGCCAAAACATATTTGATTTATTGCTCAGATATTTTGGATAATTTTGATTTTTGCGAAGACATTCTGCAAAATTTCTGATCAAGAGAATAAAAATTTATTTAATCAATAAATTTATACAGATAGTTTAAGACAGGTACAGATGTCTGTACACGTGCATCTATTATGGTCTCTGATGTGAGCAGGAGTTTTGAAGGCTTTGAATCTCGCTTTCATTTGAAGAGAGATATAAAGACGCAAAGAAGTTTGCCTTCCTGTGGAGGGGAGAAAATATCCATTGGAGTCTGGAAGTCCGGAAATTGATAGTCCACCAGGAGATATTCCCTTTTGAGATACTACTTTGCTTGTTTTGATTCCCCTTGGTATTGTTTCCCAGTTTAATGCTTGAAAGATTAGTTTTGTTGAAAATCTAGAAATAGAGAATGAATTTTTCATTTAAGGGTCTGTTGAGATTTCTTTGCATGTGTTTCATGAGTGTCATAACTGGTTGGGACAGTCATGTGTAGCTAGAGCACATCTATCTGTTTCTTAGATCTTGTCGCGATCAATCCAAGTGGGTGAATGTTGATATTATGTGTCCAGACCCGACAAATCTTGAACCCAACCCGGTTACGACCCGTAAGAGTTACACCGGGTGCAACAAACTCTAAACCCGCTTAATAGTTAACCGGTAAAAGAAACGAAAACGTTTGATTATATATAAATTATTTATATTAGTTATAGATAATCAATAATCAATATTATTATTATTAACGAGGTTAATAATAATGGGTGAACGATATTTAAATATAAGTCATTTTATTTAAATTCACGGTTTCGGGCTAATCATTATGGACTTTTTTTATAATGATTGCTCATGGGCTCGGGTATGAAGTTGGGTTTAAGATTCGAGAGGGCCTGATTATCTAGTAGATATTAGATAATTAAAGGAGTAAACCCTAATCACCTAATAATAATAATCACGACGACAACAAAAAAAAGGAGAAGAAAAAATCTCCTTTTTCTTTCCTCTCGAAGAAACCGCAAACAAAATGGCAGTTGCCGTTTTCCACCGATTGCCGCCAGCAGATTTCATCAGGTGGCCATCTTTGTACCACCATAACTTGGAGGTCGTTTTCAGGACCGATTTAACTTCAAGAATCTCGATTGTGAGCAAGAATGAAGATTATATGCGGAGACGGGATGATGAGAATCTAGGATAAAACACAAATATGATGATAAAGTCGAATGATTTCATTGAACCGAATGATTACATGAACAAGAAATCATAACAATACATCATAACCCTCATGAATCTTCCATGGTTATCTTGGGTTGAGCTCAAACCCAAGATGAGACTCTCAAAAGGTAAGGGATAGCTCACATCTCTCAACTTTTCTTCCATCTCCTAAATAAAGCCATCCCTCCCTTTATATAGAGAGCCCATGTGCTAACTAGCCCACTAACTAGCAAGACACAAATACAATGAGCAAAACACAAATACAATCAAATAACACAAATATTAATTAAATCAAAGTTGATTTAATTAATATGAAGCTTGACTCCGTTGAACCGATCTTCCGTTAACTTTTACGTTGACCGTTGACCTAAACAGTTGACTTTTCTAGAAAAAGGTCTTCGGTCCAATCTTGCAAGCCTCGAGCATCACAACCCAGTCTCATAATCATATCACAATTGATTCTTCAGCCGAATGCTTCGTAAACAGATTTGATGGCGTCGGTCACATACATTTTAGCTCCAACATATTCCCCCTTAACTGATGCTTTCATATCTATTAAACTGCTGAAGTATCGCTCTGTCATATATCTTCAATCAGAAACTGATAAACCCGATACTTTCTGTTGTAGAGATTCCCCCTCTGAATAAGCTTCTTTTGTTCTCGTTTCTTCGGTTGAGAGACTAGTTTTCCGCTCACTCAGTTCACACGATCGGGTAAAATACTAAGAAAATTCCTAACCTCGGAGTCCAAATTGCAACAAACCGAATCAGATAAACCAATCAAACACTGAAAATGCTCCAACTTCTGATAGTCAACCCATTAATCCAGTTCCATAATAATTCCTCCCTATTTCTCTAAATCTCTCAAAACAATCCAACGGAAGCGCAAAAACTAGACGCTGAGAGTCGAACCGTCCCGCTCGGTTGCCTAGAGAAAATGGTCCAAAAATCCTGAAATCGGACAATCTTACGAAAAACCGGAAGCCGGATGCTCACAGTTGTGAATGATCCATGAATAAATCTTGTGTTCCGCGTGACTGGGTTGGATGCAAAAAATAAAAGTTCGATTTGAGTGACGGGTGAAAAACGTCACGAAAAATGTCACTCTAATCGAGAAAATGTGCCAAATCGGTGAAAAACTGAGATCCCGAGCGCAAAATAATAGCAACCGGAGTCTTTGAAATTTTGATTTCTAACAATCGAGCTCTGATAAATATTCCGTGAAGATTTCGAAGATTTACCGGTGAAAATGGCGCGATCTGAAAAATTCCATCAATTTTCTTCAAGTGACGAGCCCTCGAGAGATTTAATTGGAATATTCCAATAATTTAACTGAGATTCCAGTTGATACTGTTAACTGACATCAGGGCTGCAATTGCTAAAAATAAACCGTGAGACATAATGAGAAAAATTGCATAATTAACCGGATATTAAAGCTAACCCATCAATGATCGATAGCTAACGTACGCGTGACGTCTACAAACGAGAATTCCAATAAAAATAATCGGAATAAATCCATGACCAACAAAATATTTCAAAATTCTGTTATTGGCGTTAATATGTTTGTCTCGTTTTTTAAGACTAAAAATTCAGCCATATTTAACAAAAAATGCTAGAATAAATCGTTAGTGGTGTTAAACCTGTGACAACCCGTCCAAATCAGGTCAAACCTCTCTCCGTTGACTTTCGTTGACTTTTAAATTACGTAATAATTATGTGATTTACTGCCTTGATACGTGATTAACTGTGATAGTTAAATGGTTAACCGACTTCGATTCCACATTAAACTAAATATACATATATACGTACGTAGAATAATGCGTCTTTCGTATATTAACGGTGGAATTTCAATAATAAGAAAATAAATATAAAATTTGACATTTTATATTTTATCCAACCATTATAAACTGATAAAACGTTTTACGAGCTTCAAACGAGTGTTACGTTGTCAAGACTTAGCCAAATTCCAAACCGTTTAGCCGATTGGGCCCGGTAAGCCCAATAAGCCCAAAAATGTCCGGATCAACCCGAAAACTTACCCAAAGGTTCACCTCAACGTACCGAGTGAATCCGTCGATCCAGATACCCGACCCGCGGCCCGTATCACATTGGGCCGAAACCGGCCCAATCCCTTCTTTTCCTCCCTCGCGGCCCAAACCCTCCTCCCCTTTTCTTTTGGGCTCGGCCCGTATCCACCAAACCAAATCTAATGGGCTTCGGCCCATTCTCCCTTTCCATCCCGATTTGGGCTTCGGCCCAAATAAAAACAAATCAATAAATTTGTTTTAAGCCCACCAAGTTTTGTAAGTTTTATAAAAACCAACCCAACTATTTAACCCCCTAATATTTTTATAAAACTTGGATCAACAACGTTTATAAAAATAAAAATCACCATTCAATTGGATTAATTATAATTGGATTAGATTTTAAAAAGTTATAATTTTTATAAACTCCCAACACCTCCATATTTTATAAAAGCTCCTAGATTTTTATAAAACTTATAAAAACTAATCACCTCCTCTTGAGATTAGTTGGGATTAATGTGAGCTTGACAACACACTAATACACAATGGGTATTAATCCACCTTTTTAGTATAAGTAGGAGACAAATCCCCTACTTGCTCCCTTGCACCACAACACCCCAACACATCACTCTCCCTCTCCCTCCCTTATTTCGGCCGACCGCCACCGCCAACCACCCTGCCGCCGCCGGCCAGCCGCCCTCCGCCGCCGCTACGCCGCCGCGCCGGACCACCGGAAAACCACCACCACCATCCGATCCTCCCCATCTTTTCTTGTGAGTCTCCTAAACTCATTTCTCCTATGTTTTCTCACATACTTAACCACCCAAGAAAACCTACAAGTCTTGACAACCCACAAATAAATCAAAGAATGCTTGTGTTTGTTAAACAACTAACAAAAACTCTCTTTCTTAACCTCCTTCTTCCAAGATCAAACACTTGTTTGATGCATCTAGATGCTTAAAGATAGCCATCAAGTGTGGTGAAACACATTTGTGAAATCAAAAGAAAGTAACAAGTGTGCACCAAGATTCTTGTGTTTATGAAATCTTGATTTCATAGTTAGTTGTTTGAACAAACCTCCAAGCCTCTTCATATAAATTAAATGTTAACTAACAATCTATACATGTTTATATTTATTTGTCCTAACACAAATGTGTTAGTGATTGTTATTTATATTTCTTTGTCCTAACACAAATGTGTTAGTGATTGTTATTTATTTTCTTGTCCTAACACAAATGTG
Source organism: Deinandra increscens subsp. villosa (assembly GCA_039602395.1). Lineage (NCBI taxonomy): Eukaryota > Viridiplantae > Streptophyta > Magnoliopsida > Asterales > Asteraceae > Deinandra > Deinandra increscens. The sequence continues at coordinate 40,235,250 of JBCNJP010000003.1, read as the reverse complement.
TTAGTGATTGCATTTTTATTTAATCTTTGGTCCTAACACAAAGTGTTAGTAGAGAAGAACTTATGATTATGTTATAAAAATGCTAGAAAATGAAAGGATATAATGAACAAGTTTATGGACTTATTTAAATCAAAGTGATTAAATGAAAGTTACATATGTAACCTATGTTAAAAACAAAAAGAATATACTTCTTAAAATAAGTCAAGTAACATATTTAATGTGTTACAAATGATTAAATGATTGGACAAAAAGAATAAAATTTAATGCTAGATTTGATAAGAATAATATTTATGTCAAATGATTAATTTGACATAAATACTTGGATTTATTACAAGTTTTAACCTTTCTTAAAACTTACTAGAAATGGACATCTTTATAAAAAGATAAATGTTTTCATAAAAGATTTTTATAAAAATAAAGCAAGACAAGTCAATTGTTTATAAGAGTTACAAGGACTTTTAACGTTACTTTGATAAAAACAAAGTAGCCAAAAACGGATTAACGATCAACGGAGATTTCAAATAAAAGTCGAGTTTTATAAACTAAATGTTATAAATCCAAGCGTCGTCATAAATATTCTTATCAACGTTTTCTATTGATATTTCATGAACTTGAAATATTAATTAATCTTTGGAAATGATTAAATGTTAAAGACTTTAAATGTTTTTCCTTAGAGATTTATGTTTTATAAATAAAACAAACGTTAATAATTATTTTTGACAAATAATTATTTGCAAAAGACTTAAACCTTGTTTTATTCACCAAATAATTGTTAATCGTAATTATTTAAAATAATTATAACTTGCAAGATTAACAAATCGAATAAGTAATTATTTAATTAAAATAATTATTCGAACTCATGAAAATAATAATAAAAATTATTATTTCTGTTTACTCGATGTTCAAGACTTGATTGAATTATTGAAAAATGATTATTTGTTATATTTATTGGACATAAATATAAATAACCACGAACGTATTTAATTAAATAAATACAAACTAACGAGTTTCCAATAATACAAACGGACTTAAAACGTCAAGACTTGACCGGTATCACTTGGGTGACTTATGTTACTCAAATGATCATAGACCTTATGCATATGTTACTTAATTATTTAGGGCGTTACGTGCTACCGTCCTTCGCTGCTTAAATCCCGAATTATCTGCTGAATCTGTGAGTTTCACGGCCCCTTTTCCTTTTAACTGTTTTATACTTGGGGGAGAAATCATGAAAACTGATTAAATGCTTTTTACTTAATATTATGGTTTACTTGTTAGCCGTATGACTACTTGTTCTCTTACTGATTGCCCAACTTGGTACATTATCGTTATAAACGTTTGTACAACCGAAAATCCCATCATTAATTGATTTCAATTAGTTCTGTACGAAACGATAGCTAGTGAGTAGATCTATTTGGGTTGACAACCCTACCCTAACTGGTAGCTCCAGTTCTGACTCCGGATTGTCTAGGGGTACACGTCAGTTATTCTGCACTGTTTAACATCTCTGGGCAAGAGATGCCGGGTGGGTAAACCGTTAGTATTTGAAATCAAGGTTCATGTGAGATCATACAACCACAACAATAAACCCTGATAATATTTAAGTATACCGAAACTGTTTTACCACTGTTTTACAAATGTTTAACTATCGAGTCCTAAACCTGTGAACCTCACCAACTTTATGTTGACCCGTTTTATGTTCATGATTTCTTAGGTAATTGACGAGACTTTCTTGAAGACATGCAAATGGGGCTTACAAACGCTATCGGACCTGTCCTTGGAGTCATAGTCCCGACTATCCACTTTAACCGTTTTATGCTTTTAATAATCATTTAAGACTTATCTTTTTAAATTGTAAGACATTAATGTTTCCACTACCTTTTCCGCTGCTATGAAATGAATTTAATGTTTTATGAAGTTTTTAAATTATTAGAAGTGTTCTATGTATCCTCGACTATGATTCCATTCTCGCTCACACCCGAAACCGTTGACCGGGGTGTGACAGATTGGTATCAGAGCCGTGGTTATAGCGAACCAGGATAAACAAACAAAACAAAACGAAAACCAAGCCTGGACTATAACCCACTCCGAAGCTACCATTTGCATGTCAAGACCTCATATGTTTACTTATGTTTACTTATGTGTTACCACACTACCATGATGTTACTGACACAGTTCCTTTTGGAATATTTTCGCAGAGATGGCTTCTAAAGAGGTCATTTGCGTTGCCGATTCCGATGAGGAGCCGAGTGTTGAGTACACACCTTCACCAGAGGACTACGTGCCGTCAAGCCCCGAGACTGAGGGCGCTACTGTAGGAGTTATTCGCCCGACTCCCGTACCAGCAGGTTTTCTGAGTCCTATTAGACGTAGGACCTCCGACGACACCCCCGACCACCCTGCTCCCACCGCCACTGCTGGCGGTGCAGCCACTGCGGATGCTTCTAGCTCCGCCGACCCCTTCGCAGGCCGAGATCGGTCTGTGAAGACCTTTGTCGCCACGCCTGGTGGCGGCAGACGGGGATTTACCCCGGGACGGGCAGCTGGCCCATCCCGGACTAGGGAGGTCCGACGCACCTCTGGTGAGCCCGCGCCCAAGCGGCGCCAGGTGTTCGATTTACCCCACCTCGCCTGGATACCAGATCAGATCCAGCACTGGCGGATCATCGAGGAGTTCCCGAGCTGTTACGATCGGGGGGAGTCCTCGCTTCCTGACCCCTTCCGCCGAGTGCCCTTGGGTATCTCACCTTTCACTCACGAGCCCATCCCTGACACCGTCCCATTACTGGTGGCTCGTTTGAGACGCCTTGAGGCCGATCTGGGGGAGCTGAACGCTGATATCGGTCAGCTACCTGCAGCCACTGAGGTGTTTCACCTCAGTAACCAGATAGCCGAGCTGACCGGGCGCATGCGCGCCACTGACGGCGCCATGGAGTCCCTCCATGCCCACATGACTGGGGTCAGCATGGCCACGACTGACCTGCTTCTCTCGCACGAGAGGTTGCAGGGGAGAGTCTCTGCTTTGGAGTTCGTCTCCGGACGACTTCTCGCCGCTCTCCAGGCCTTGACCCAGAGACCACCGGTCTTCTTCATGCCCCCAGGACCTCCACCACCCCCACCAGCATTCTAGGTAGATGAGACCTAGTACCTTTTGATAGCCGTTTTATAGATGAAACATGTTAGCATTAGTCAGGATTGGGACTGCGAGCCCACGGTGCAAACTTGTTTATTTTGAATGTGTTTCGTCTGTAATATGGTAACAAACTTGATGTATGATTCCGATGATTATGCTATGGGAAAAATCTTTTGGTATGTTATGATTGATGTTTATGATTATGTTATGTTCATGTTATAGTTATGTTGTGATTGTGTAGTTATATCGTTATGACATGTTGTATCACTTCACCATTCCTATCTTATGTTCTTGGTTGTGTTGCGTGAAAATGTTTTGGCAATTGATGTATGTCGTGGCAGTTATTCTCGAGCATGCAATAACCCCATTTACATATTATCTAAATTTTTCTTTATGTTGACAATTGTAACTTAAAGCAAAATCATGCCACCGAGACGCCGAACCACCAGGAACTCTTCACCTCCTCCACCTCCTCCCCCTATGACTCCCGAGGAAATCGAGGAGATGATTGCTAATCGCGTAGCAGAAACTGTTGCCGCTGCGGAAGCCCAACGTCAAAACGACAATGGGGCGCGCGGTATGTACGAATTAACCAATGTTAGAAAAACACACGATTACAATTTTCCTAAATTGTATTCAACGTTTCGATCTAACAATTGCAGGCCCCCGTGAATGTTCATACAAGGACTTTATGAACTGCAAACCCTCGAATTTCAAGGGTTCTGAAGGCGCTGTTGGTTTAGTTCGCTGGTTTGAGAAAATGGAGTCCGTCTTCCGCATTAGCAACTGCCCCGAGCAGTACATGGTCAAGTATTCCACCTGCGCTCTGACTGATAGCGCTCTGACCTGGTGGAACTCCCATGCCGATGCTATGGGAACTGATTTGGCTTACGCCATGACTTGGGACGAGCTCAAACAGCTGCTTCGCGATGAGTACTGCCCTAGAGAAGAGCTTCAGAAACTCGAAGCTGAATTCTGGAACCTCACCATGAATGGAGCCGACGTTGCCGGCTATACCAAGAGGTTCCGTGAGCTCGCTCATCTCTGTCCAACCATGATCACTCCTCTCTACAAGAAGATTGAACGGTACATCTGGGGACTTGCACCTCATATCCAGGGGAATGTCCTTTCCTCAAATCCTCAGACTTTTCAGGATGCTGTGCGCCTGGCACACAACCTGGTTTACCAAGCCAACCGTCAAGGTGTGAATCTTGACAAGAAGAAGTCTGAGAACAAGGCCCCTGAAACCAGTACCACCCCCTCCACCAACAAGAAGCCTGATAACAAGCGGAAACGCGGATTCTGGAGGAATCGCGATGATAAGGCCCCTGCCAAGGAAGCTGAAACAGTGAAGGTCTTTGCTGCTACTACCCCTGCCCATGTTGTCCGAAAGACTGGATACAACGGTGGAGCACCTCTGTGCGACAAGTGCAATCTCCATCATACACTCGATTGTGGCAACGTCTATTGCAACATCTGCAAGACGAAAGGGCACGTAGCACGAGACTGTCCGAAACGCACCTGTTACGGTTGCGGAACTACCGGGCACTACAAGAAGGATTGCCCGAAGGCAGGAAACCAGGATCCGAATCAGGCTAGAGGAAAAGCCTTTGTAATCAATGCCGGGGATGCTCGCCGTGACCCCAACACGGTGACGGGTACGTTTCTACTAAACAATCATTATGCTTCCGTTTTATTCGATACTGGTGCAGATAGGAGCTTCGTTTTTACCGAATTTGGTCAATTACTTGAAATTACCCCTGTTGCCTTAGACACTAAGTTCACAGTAGAATTAGCAAACGGAGAATTAGTAGAAACTAGCATTATTTATCCCAATTGCTCACTAGAACTCTCCGATCATCCCTTCAGCATTGATTTGATGCCTGTAGAACTAGGAAGTTTTGATGTTATCATAGGCATGGACTGGTTATCTAAGAACCGTGCGGAAATCGTGTGCCATGAGAAAATAGTTAGGATGCCACTCGAAGATGGTAACACTCTAAACGTACAAGGCGAGAAGAGTGGAACCCAACTAAACCTCATATCTAGCATGAAGGCACGAAAGTTCCTTCGTAAAGGATGTCATGCCATCTTAGCACACGTAACTGAGAAGAAACCAAAGGAGAAGAACATAGCAGACGTTCCCGTTGTCCGCGAATACCCGGAAGTCTTTCCCGAAGACTTGCCAGGTTTACCGCCAACGCGACAAGTAGAGTTTCGCATTGACTTAGCCCCAGGTGCCGCCCCCGTAGCCAGATCCCCGTACCGTCTGGCACCTTCTGAGATGCAGGAGTTATCTAGCCAATTGCAAGAATTGCTAGATAAAGGCTTCATCCGACCAAGCCACTCTCCATGGGGAGCACCCGTACTATTTGTCAAGAAGAAAGATGGAACTTTTCGGATGTGCATCGACTATCGGGAGCTGAACAAACTGACTGTGAAGAACCGTTACCCGCTTCCTAGGATCGACGACCTGTTTGATCAACTTCAAGGATCGAGCTTCTACTCCAAGATCGATCTAAGATCAGGATACCATCAACTCAGAGTTAGAGATGAAGACGTTTCGAAGACAGCATTCAGAACACGCTATGGCCATTATGAGTTCCTCGTAATGCCATTTGGTTTGACAAACGCACCTGCAGTGTTCATGGATCTGATGAACCGCGTATGCAAACCCTACCTGGATAAGTTCGTTATCGTGTTCATTGACGACATCCTTATCTACTCCCGTAGTAAGGAAGAACACGAACAACATCTGAGACTTATTCTGGAGTTGTTGAAGAAGGAAGAACTCTACGCGAAATTTTCCAAATGCGACTTTTGGATTCGCGAAGTTCACTTTCTGGGTCATGTGATCAATGATCAAGGAATCCACGTGGATCCCACAAAAATTGAGGCAATCAAGGATTGGAGCACGCCAACGACTCCAACCGAGATTCGACAATTTTTAGGTCTTGCTGGCTATTACCGCCGATTTATCGAGAACTTCTCGAAGATAGCCCAGCCACTCACCGCCCTGACCCAGAAAGATAAGAAATTCATATGGGATGACAAGACTGAAGTAGCATTTCAGTTACTGAAGCAGAAGCTTTGTGATGCCCCGATTCTATCATTACCCGATGGAATCGAAGACTTCGTTGTTTACTGCGATGCCTCGCATCAAGGTTTAGGTTGTGTATTGATGCAACGAGAGAAAGTCATTGCTTACGCATCACGACAACTGAAGATTCACGAGAAGAATTATACCACTCATGACTTGGAACTCGGAGCCGTTGTCTTTGCTCTCAAGATCTGGAGGCACTATCTTTATGGTACCCAATGTACCATATTCACCGATCACAAGAGCCTCCAACATATTTTCAATCAGAAGGAATTGAATATGAGGCAACGCCGATGGGTGGAACTGCTAAATGACTACGAATGCGAGATTCGTTATCATCCAGGCAAGGCTAACGTTGTAGCCGATGCCTTAAGCAGGAAAGAGCATGCCAAACCTCGCCGCGTCCGAGCATTAGGTATGACCATCCACTCAAACCTTAATTCCCAAGTGCGCGACGCACAAATTGAAGCCCTCAAACCGGAAAACCTAACTGAAGAAAGTTTACGTGGGATGGAGAAGCAACTGGTAGAGAAACCTGATGGAACCAAGGTCTTCATGGATAGGTTATGGGTACCTGTCTATGGAGGACTAAGGCAACTAATTTTCGATGAAGCTCACAAGTCAAGGTATTCCATTCATCCCGGATCAGACAAGATGTACCACGGTCTGAAGAAACAGTTCTGGTGGCCTAACATGAAAGCCGAGATAGCCACCTATGTCGGCAAATGCTTAACTTGTTCAAAGGTCAAAGCCGAATACCAGAAGCCCTCTGGATTGTTGACTCAACCAGTGATCCCTGAATGGAAATGGGAAGAGATTTCCATGGACTTTATCACAAAATTGCCTAAATCCAGATCTGGATATGACGCTATCTGGGTGATAGTCGATCGATTGACGAAGTCCGCACACTTCTTACCGGTCAATGAGAAGGATAAGATGGATAAGCGAGCCAAACTTTACATAAAGGAAGTCGTCTCGCGCCACGGTGTGCCCAAATCCATCATATCCGACCGAGACAGTCGATTCACCGCACACTTCTGGAAATCTCTACAGAAAGCTTTGGGCACTCGACTCGATATGAGTACTGCCTACCATCCGCAGACAGATGGCCAAAGCGAGAGAACGATCCAAACGCTTGAGGACATGCTGAGAGCATGTGTGATAGATTTCGGACCTAAGTGGGACGAGCATCTCCCTCTTGCCGAATTCTCTTATAACAACAGTTATCACACCAGCATCCAAGCCGCCCCTTTCGAAGCACTTTATGGGAGAAAGTGCAGATCTCCACTCTGTTGGAATGAGATTGGCGACAGTCAGTTGACTGGACCCGAACTAATCTTTGAAACGACCGAATTGATCTTCAGAATCCGAGATCGTCTGAGAGCTGCCCGAGACAGGCAAAAGAGCTACGCCGACAACCGACGCAAACCCTTGTCTTTCAAAAAGGGTGATCGTGTCATGCTAAAGGTGTCACCTTGGAAAGGTGTCATCCGGTTCGGCAAACGAGGAAAGCTCAACCCTCGTTACATTGGTCCCTTTGAAATCACCGAAACCATCGGGCCAGTAGCTTACCGTTTGAACCTGCCCGCCGAGCTAAGCAGCGTTCACAATGTCTTCCATGTATGTAACCTTAAGAAATGCTTGTCTGATGAATCACTCATCGTTCCTCTTGATGAAATTCAAGTTGACGAAACCCTACACTTCATAGAGGAACCCGTGGAGATACTTGACCGGGAAATCAAAAAGCTGAAGCATAGCCGCATTCCCATAGTCAAGGTATGATGGAACTCTAGGCGAGGACCAGAGTACACGTGGGAACGCGAGGATCAAATGCGCCGAAAGTATCCACGCCTGTTTGAGAACGTCGCATCCACCAGTAACCAAAACTGAATTTCGGGACGAAATTCTTCTAACTGGGGGAGAATGTGACAACCCGTCCAAATCAGGTCAAACCTCTCTCCGTTGACTTTCGTTGACTTTTAAATTACGTAATAATTATGTGATTTACTGCCTTGATACGTGATTAACTGTGATAGTTAAATGGTTAACCGACTTCGATTCCACATTAAACTAAATATACATATATACGTACGTAGAATAATGCGTCTTTCGTATATTAACGGTGGAATTTCAATAATAAGAAAATAAATATAAAATTTGACATTTTATATTTTATCCAACCATTATAAACTGATAAAACGTTTTACGAGCTTCAAACGAGTGTTACGTTGTCAAGACTTAGCCAAATTCCAAACCGTTTAGCCGATTGGGCCCGGTAAGCCCAATAAGCCCAAAAATGTCCGGATCAACCCGAAAACTTACCCAAAGGTTCACCTCAACGTACCGAGTGAATCCGTCGATCCAGATACCCGACCCGCGGCCCGTATCACATTGGGCCGAAACCGGCCCAATCCCTTCTTTTCCTCCCTCGCGGCCCAAACCCTCCTCCCCTTTTCTTTTGGGCTCGGCCCGTATCCACCAAACCAAATCGAATGGGCTTCGGCCCATTCTCCCTTTCCATCCCGATTTGGGCTTCGGCCCAAATAAAAACAAATCAATAAATTTGTTTTAAGCCCACCAAGTTTTGTAAGTTTTATAAAAACCAACCCAACTATTTAACCCCCTAATATTTTTATAAAACTTGGATCAACAACGTTTATAAAAATAAAAATCACCATTCAATTGGATTAATTATAATTGGATTAGATTTTAAAAAGTTATAATTTTTATAAACTCCCAACACCTCCATATTTTATAAAAGCTCCTAGATTTTTATAAAACTTATAAAAACTAATCACCTCCTCTTGAGATTAGTTGGGATTAATGTGAGCTTGACAACACACTAATACACAATGGGTATTAATCCACCTTTTTAGTATAAGTAGGAGACAAATCCCCTACTTGCTCCCTTGCACCACAACACCCCAACACATCACTCTCCCTCTCCCTCCCTTATTTCGGCCGACCGCCACCGCCAACCACCCTGCCGCCGCCGGCCAGCCGCCCTCCGCCGTCGCTACGCCGCCGCGCCGGACCACCGGAAAACCACCACCACCATCCGATCCTCCCCATCTTTTCTTGTGAGTCTCCTAAACTCATTTCTCCTATGTTTTCTCACATACTTAACCACCCAAGAAAACCTACAAGTCTTGACAACCCACAAATAAATCAAAGAATGCTTGTGTTTGTTAAACAACTAACAAAAACTCTCTTTCTTAACCTCCTTCTTCCAAGATCAAACACTTGTTTGGTGCATCTAGATGCTTAAAGATAGCCATCAAGTGTGGTGAAACACATTTGTGAAATCAAAAGAAAGTAACAAGTGTGCACCAAGATTCTTGTGTTTATGAAATCTTGATTTCATAGTTAGTTGTTTGAACAAACCTCCAAGCCTCTTCATATAAATTAAATGTTAACTAACAATCTATACATGTTTATATTTATTTGTCCTAACACAAATGTGTTAGTGATTGTTATTTATATTTCTTTGTCCTAACACAAATGTGTTAGTGATTGTTATTTATTTTCTTGTCCTAACACAAATGTGTTAGTGATTGCATTTTTATTTAATCTTTGGTCCTAACACAAAGTGTTAGTAGATAAGAACTTATGATTATGTTATAAAAATGCTAGAAAATGAAAGGATATAATGAACAAGTTTATGGACTTATTTAAATCAAAGTGATTAAATGAAAGTTACATATGTAACCTATGTTAAAAACAAAAAGAATATACTTCTTAAAATAAGTCAAGTAACATATTTAATGTGTAACAAATGATTAAATGATTGGACAAAAAGAATAAAATTTAATGCTAGATTTGATAAGAATAATATTTATGTCAAATGATTAATTTGACATAAATACTTGGATTTATTACAAGTTTTAACCTTTCTTAAAACTTACTAGAAATGGACATTTTTATAAAAAGATAAATGTTTTCATAAAAGATTTTTATAAAAATAAAGCAAGACAAGTCAATTGTTTATAAGAGTTACAAGGACTTTTAACGTTACTTTGATAAAAACAAAGTAGCCAAAAACGGATTAACGATCAACGGAGATTTCAAATAAAAGTCGAGTTTTATAAACTAAATGTTAAAAATCCAAGCGTCGTCATAAATATTCTTATCAACGTTTTCTATTGATATTTCATGAACTTGAAATATTAATTAATCTTTGGAAATGATTAAATGTTAAAGACTTTAAATGTTTTTCCTTAGAGATTTATGTTTTATAAATAAAACAAACGTTAATAATTATTTTTGATAAATAATTATTTGCAAAAGACTTAAACCTTGTTTTATTCACCAAATAATTGTTAATCGTAATTATTTAAAATAATTATAACTTGCAAGATTAACAAATCGAATAAGTAATTATTTAATTAAAATAATTATTCGAACTCATGAAAATAATAATAAAAATTATTATTTCTGTTTACTCGATGTTCAAGACTTGATTGAATTATTGAAAAATGATTATTTGTTATATTTATTGGACATAAATATAAATAACCACGAACGTATTTAATTAAATAAATACAAACTAACGAGTTTCCAATAATACAAACGGACTTAAAACGTCAAGACTTGACCGGTATCACTTGGGTGACTTATGTTACTCAAATGATCATAGACCTTATGCATATGTTACTTAATTATTTAGGGCGTTACGTGCTACCGTCCTTCGCTACTTAAATCCCGAATTATCTGCTGAATCTGTGAGTTTCACGGCCCCTTTTCCTTTTAACTGTTTTATACTTGGGGGAGAAATCATGAAAACTGATTAAATGCTTTTTACTTAATATTATGGTTTACTTGTTAGCCGTATGACTACTTGTTCTCTTACTGATTGCCCAACTTGGTACATTATCGTTATAAACGTTTGTACAACCGAAAATCCCATCATTAATTGATTTCAATTAGTTCTGTACGAAACGATAGCTAGTGAGTAGATCTATTTGGGTTGACAACCCTACCCTAACTGGTAGCTCCAGTTCTGACTCCGGATTGTCTAGGGGTACACGTCAGTTATTCTGCACTGTTTAACATCTCTGGGCAAGAGATGCCGGGTGGGTAAACCGTTAGTATTTGAAATCAAGGTTCAGGTGAGATCATACAACCACAACAATAAACCCTGATAATATTTAAGTATACCGAAACTGTTTTACCACTGTTTTACAAATGTTTAACTATCGAGTCCTAAACCTGTGAACCTCACCAGCTTTATGTTGACCCGTTTTATGTTCATGATTTCTTAGGTAATTGACGAGACTTTCTTGAAGACATGCAAATGGGGCTTACAAACGCTATCGGACCTGTCCTTGGAGTCATAGTCCCGACTATCCACTTTAACCGTTTTATGCTTTTAATAATCATTTAAGACTTATCTTTTTAAATTGTAAGACATTAATGTTTCCGCTACCTTTTCCACTGCTATGAAATGAATTTAATGTTTTATGAAGTTTTTAAATTATTAGAAGTGTTCTATGTATCCTCGACTATGATTCCATTCTCGCTCACACCCGAAACCGTTGACCGGGGTGTGACAAAACCCCAAAAAGAAAACAGAATCCGTGTGAGGATTTAAAGACCAATCAGAATTCTCCTTCACATCAAATCTACGGTCAGAAAATAAAGGAACTATGGCTGAATTTTACGATTTGTGTGAGGGGACACCAGCCAATCACGAAAAATGATCTTACGGCTGGGACAAATCAGATCCAACGACTGAAAATGGAGGATCCGTGTGAAGCTGGGTGCGCCAATCATAACGCGCCATTACAAAGCCCTTCAACGATTGTTTGTCCATCGGCGGGTCCCAGGTGAATTTTGTCTTCCAATTAAAAGTCGACAACCAAAAAGTATGTTAGTCTCCTTCTTTGTCTTTCAACGACTAATTTAGGAAGGGGGCCCACGCATATGTATTCACCAATCACTAATCGACAGCCAAAAAAGAATTCTGGCGTTGACCGACCAGGTGAGAGAGAGGAATTACCATGCAGCCAATCAGTAAGTGACACATCATCATCATCATCCTCACAAACCTGCGAAACCCTAATCTTATAAGAAACACCACCGAAAAACGTAACCCACATCTGAAAACCGTAAAAGACCCATAACTACGTGAATACTCAACGGAATTCAATGAATTTTATACTGTTGAACTCGTGGCTCGATGCTCTACACCCCTGGATGTTAAAAAACCCTTAAAACTATCTCGAACGAAAACCTAATTCAAGTTCGCTAAGCTCCCGAGGTCCGTTAAGCATACCAGAAGTTCGCTAGGACGAATATGAAGTCCGCTAAGGAGTCAAGTCCGCTGAGACTTAACTAAGTCCGCTAAGACAAAGTTCTTGTCCGCTAAAACCAACTTAAATTCTGCTAACGAGACATCAAGTTCGCTAAGAAAAATTGAAGTCCGTTTAGACGATCTTCAAACCTTCCAACACATGAACAAAATCTGGAAAAAGATGAAGAACATGAAGAACATACCCCTTTGATCCTTGAATCAGTCCCGGAAATGAAAGGAAACGAGGGACTCTTGACACTAATCTGTTGTAGAACATGTTATGGCCACTCACACATCCCAAACAGCAGCAAAAACCAATCGAATCAACTTCAAAATCTGGAAATCCTCAAGAACACGAAGAACACCATGAAACACGCACTAGTGTATGTTTTTCCAGATCAGCCCAAACGGTTGAGATTCAGACGAAAACAATGGTTCCAATGGATCCGGAACGTGTTTTCCACTAAGAATCATGCTTCGTTTCATCCAAATCCATGAAATATAACCCCAAAAACAGAGAACCGAAGTCCAAAAATCTTCAAAAAACCCAAAAACGGGAATAAACTTACTGTCACGAAAACTCAGCACTGATCTGCCATTTTTCCACAGATTTGAACGATCTGAACATTAAAATACATCTAGATGAACTCCATAAACACAAACCTAGCATCAAATTTGTTAGAACAAGTTAGTGTGTCTGATACTAGGTCTAGGCGTTTTGGGAATGTAAAGCTTATTTTGTAAAGTTTCTGTCTCGGCGTACCAGTGGGCGTACCAGTTGGTACGCAGCTCCGGACCAACTGGTACGTTGGTTAAGTTGGTATGCTGGGCAGGTGACTATAAATAGTTTCGAGTCTTTTGTTCGGAGTAGTAGAGTGAGTTCATACAGTCTTAAGTGTGTGTTTTCATAAGTGTTCTCTCTCTGGTTCTCTCTGTAATCGTTTACTCTTGATATCAATCAAAGAAGCGTTTAATTACCTCGTGTTCATCGAATCGATCATATCACGCAATAGTAAGATCCGTATCTGGTTTTACAAGTGGTATCAGAGCTATCTATCTATCCAACTAAACTTCAGTCGTCAATCCTCAGCATCTCTGCATCCGGTCTTCAACTGAAATCTTGTCAGAAATAGAGCTTGCATGGCTGGATCATTCTTGAATAATCTTTGAACTTCAAGATCCATTTGTGAAAGATACTTCATACTCTCCCTTTCACCATGCTTGAGTCTTGTCACACAGAACCTGCAATTTCAGAAGACAGAAACGCGGCTTTCTTTTTCTTTTGAAAATTAATTTAATCTTGGCGCAAAACTTCTCTTCGAGAATCCAAGATATAGATTTTGAAATCATAATCTTGTATCTTGTATCTTGTATCGATCGGTCGAAAACAAATAAGAAATAAAATCTTTTTAGCTTTTTAAAACTTTAAATCAAAATACACTGAAAATCTTTTTGATTTTTCTAAGTTTATGCTAAAACGCACCTAAAATCTTTTTGGATTTTATCAGATATGAAACAAGTTGAAATTGTATAACCCAACAACAATCATGTCGGTACACCCGTAAACGCAGAGAAAGTCCGATGAGTTATACGAAACACCAAAGAAAATAAAGCAGAACGTCAAATGAACAACAATCAGGCCGATCTTTCGATACGCAGATAAAGTCCGATTGTTTGACAAAATAAAGAAAATCAAACACGTTTAAATCTTTGCAAAATAAACACATGTTTACACAGTGACTTCTCATTTTTCTATTTCCACATTTCTTTTCCTTGATATCTTGAGATATGCATCAAGATGTTGTCCACTTGGTCAAGCATTAGTATTTAATGTATATCACATCTGAATACTTTTTGATTTAATCTCGAGCCTACCAAGCACATCAAACAATGATCTTATGGCTTTTTCATCTAGTTTATCCATGAGTCAGACACGTAAGCCAATGTACCATCATTTCCCAAATATGTCGGATACAATTTCTCATTTTTTTAAGTTTTTGTATTTTTCCTTTTTCTCCCCATTAAAATGAAAACTCTATTTTTGAATTTTTATTTTAACAAAAACACAAAGACACTATTTGGTTTTTCAATTTTCTCCCCCTAAACTACATACAGAATGTAAAAGAAAGAAAATTGACCAACCGATACTGATACCTTTCAGTTTAAGTTTTCAGAAAAACTTCCATTTTTGAAATATGAAGCATTCAATTTAAGTTACGCAGGAAACTCCACTACCAGCAATTACTTGAAGCTTGAACTTCACAATCACTGACATGTCTTCTTGAAGCAACTTGTACACTGTGTCAGGACCAAATTTGAGCCTTTACTCATCCAATACACAGATTCAAGTGCGGAAATCATGAATCCATGATCAAATCATAGTGTTTGCTTGTTGAAATCCTTAGATTTCGCCTCTGAAACTCAAGAACTTGAGGGTTTTCACACACAAGTGCTCTCTATCTTCAAACAGCCGTCCAAGAGTTTATTTAGGGTTATTCTAGTGTTGCTATTTATACTGGAGAGAGCACAGGTCGTGATTGTGCTAAAAACAAGAGAATGTTATTGAAGTTAGTGCATTTTATGACATCAGACAGCCGAGATCGCCAAGAATGAGCCTGAAGTCGTCAAGACTGGTTGGTGACCTCGCCAAGGCTTGGTGAGGTCGCCAACCTTGGTGAGATCGCCAAGGGTTGGCGAGGTTGCCAAGGAGGCTTGCCCAAGTCGCCAAGAACTCTTGGTGAGGTCGCCAAGCCTTGGTGAGGTCGCCAAGAACAAAGCCCAGATCACCAAATTCAAATCCAAATCGCCAACATTCTTGGTGAGGTCGCCAAGAATGTTGGTGAGGTCGCCAAGAAAGTCCAGAAATCACTAAGTACGCTCCGGAAACGTCAATTATCATTATTGAATCATCAAGGGTTGTTATTACAAAGACACAATCAATTATTAGCATTTACCAAGTAATTTATCATGAAATGACCTAGATCTTGGATACAGACAATCACATTGCAATTGAAATGTACTAAGGCAATTTCTCCAACATCCATAATCAACACAAGCTAAGACATTTAGTCATGACATACAAAACATCAAACACTTGAATGATTAATATAAACATCAGGATAATTGTTCAAGTACAAGATACAAGCATAAGTGAAAGATATACACATGAGCACAAAAGCAAAGGATGCTATGTTTGAGTTGCCACCAACCCTATAAAGTTCTTACACATTTGGTTTAGACTTTAACCTACACTAGTCATATTGAAACCGTTTGTTCTGGATTTCATTTGAAATCCTAAAAAGAGTTTAAGTGTCAAAATGGTTGTTCCGGATTTCATTTGAAATCCCAAATGAGTTTAAGTATTAAGTGGTTGGTTGCGGATTTCATTTGAAACCCCAAGGATGGACAGTTGCAAGTGTTCCCATAAAACACTCCAACTTCCATAACAGGTATCCCATTTGGCAATACCTCAAAATGTCAAAGTTGTTTTCCGTTAAGTATATTCGTTGTGACCCAAACGGGCTCACAATTAAAGGGTTAGTGAAACTCACCTTAGGTTGCTCGGCTTACACTTCAAATAATCCAATTACGATTGCTAACGAAGACCTAATAATCACATTAAGGTCTTAGGTGTTAGGTTGTGTCTAAACTTTAACTACGTCACTATGGCCCATAACATAGCACGTTGGAACTACGACTCGACATACCGACACATGACACCGATGGTTGATCATAAACGAGGGTTCACATAACTCAGAAATCAAAGCATGTTTCATTATTGCATAATCATGTAAGTCATGGCATAACATTCAAATAAGTTGCACAAGTTTGGGTTTTGGTCTGGTACAGTTTCGCTACACAGTTTCGCTACGCAGTTTCGCTACGCAGTTTCGCTATGTGCACGGGCAGCACTTTCGCTAGGGAATACCCGATGACACAGTTTCGCTAGCTAGTTTCGCTCGAAACTGATGACACAGTTTTGCTAGCATAGCTTCGCTCGAAACTGGTTTGAACTTTCGTTCAGGGACAAGGTCTATGGTTGTTTCGCTCGGTAGTTTTGTTACTTAGTTTCACCGGCGACACTATAGTTCGCTACATAGTATCGCTGTATGAATATTCAAACAGTTTCGCTGTATAGTTTCGCCCAGAGAACACACAGTTTCGCTATTCGCGAAAAAAAAAACTCGTTTTTAAGACCAAAAATCACTCTAACAGTTTCCATACATCATGTAATCCAATATCTAGCATGCATAAACATTTACCAACATCACAGAGGCAATTTTAACACCTTAAACATGAGTTTTCATCATCAAATCACCAAAAACACATTTTAAGCATAAAATGACCTAACTAGCATGAATCTTCATTATGGCATGATTTTACACGTAAAGTTGCAGACTTTATGATAGATCTAGCATTCCTAAGCATCATACTACAAGCATACACGATTTCATGAAGATCTAAGCATGCTTTTTAAGAAAATACATAGAATATGCATGAAAATGGTTTTTGGAGACTCACGGTTTGATCTAGGATCCGAATGGGTGATGTCTCGAGGCTGAGATCACGGCCGCTCGTGGTGGTTCTCGGCTGACCAGAATCTCAGGAGAGTGTGTGTATGTTTTGGAGAAATGGTGTAAGTAAAATGAGAAGATTAGGGTTTTATAAAATATATAGGTCAGGAGCTAGTTTCGCTGGCAGTTTCGCTGGCCAAGCGAAACTAGTTCGGAGTGCTGCTAAATCGCAAGTTTAGCTACCGGGCGAATCTACAGTTTCGCTCGGTAGTTTCGCTGGCAACCAAAAAGGGCCAATTTACAAAGTTAATTAATTAAACACGTTGCACATAATAACAATAAGTAAATAAACACATAACACATATGGACGGGTTCGGTGATCAACCAAAGGTCGTGGACGTATTCGGCCTAGTTAAGCATTAGTTACTAAGTTAACACTTATAACGTAACTAACGGAGATTGTCTAACGGAAGTTAACCTTGAAATTCTCGGATGTCACATGTGGCGACCCTAAAACCTTTGCTTTCTTTTCCCCAACAACGACAGCCGAGGCTGCGAACGCTACAACGCAAGAATAATTTTCGGGACGAAAATTCCATTTACAAGGGGATGATGTGACATCCGAGAATTCCAAGGTTAACTTCCGTTAGACAATCTCCGTTAGTTACGTTATAAGTGTTAACTTAGTAACTAATACTTAACTAGACCGAATACGTCCACGACCTTTGGTTGATCACCGAACCCGACCACTTGTGTTATGTGTTCATTTATTTATTGTCATTATGTGCAATGTGATTTAAACGCATGATTATTATCAAAAGTATGACTATTTGTTTATTTGTTGAATTATGTGGAAAATTGTTTAAATTGCCTAGTTTAATGTTTAACCGGGTAATTAGAGTGTATGCATTTGTTCTAATCTTGGGCTAATCACTTGCTGATCATTGGGGCCCAAATCCCAATGATAAGCCCACCAAGGCTTTAGTATTTAAATGAGATAAAACCCTAATCCTCATTCTTTGCATGCTCCACCACAAAACACACACATACACTCTCCACCTCCTCTCTCTCTCGTGAACCACTTCTGGTCAGCCGTGAACCACCAAGGATCACCGTGATCTCAGCCTCGAAACATCATCCATCGAGCTTGGAAAACCAAACCGTGAGTCCCATGAACTTTTTATGCATTTCTTATGTGTTTTACTTTAAAGCATGACCAAACCTTCATGGAATCGTGTATGCTTCTGATATGATGCTTAGGAATGTTAGATCTAGCCTAAAGTCTGTAACTTTACGTGTAAAATCATGCCATAATGAAGATCCATGCTAGTTAGGTCATTTTATGCTTAAAAGTGTTCTTGAAGATTTGATGGTGAAAATCCATGTTTAAGGTGTTAAATTTGCTTGTGTGATGTTGGTGAATGTTTATGCATGCTAGATACTGAATTATATGAAGTATGGAAGCTGTTAGATCGATTTTTGGTCAGATTTACGTGTTTTCTGCGACTAGCGAAACTAGCCATTCGTTAGGCTAAACTGTAGTTTCGTAAACTGTTTGAATATTCATCCAGCGACACTATACAGTGAAACTATAGTGTCGCCTGTGAAACTAAGTGTATTGCTCGAACGAAACTACCGAGCGAAACAACCATAGACTCCTGAACGAAAGTTCAAATCAGTTTCGAGCGAAACTAGATAGCAAAACTGTGTCATCAGTTTCAAGCGAAACTATCTAGCGAAACTGTGCCTTCTATGAACGAAAGTTCAAACCAGTTTCGAGCGAATCTAGCTGGCGAAACTGTGTCATCGGGTATTCCCTAGCGAAAGTGCTGCCCGTGCATATAGCGAAACTGTGTAGCGAAACTGTGCCAGACCAAAACCCAAACTTGTGCAACTTATTTGAATGTTATGCCATGACTAACATGATTATGCAATAATGAAACATGCTTTGATTTCTGAGTGATGTGAACCCTCGTTTATGATCAACCATCGGTGTCGTGTGTCGGTATGTCGAGTCGTAGTTCCAACGTGCTATGTTATGGGCCATAGTGACGTAGTTAAAGTTTAGACACAACCTAACACCAAAGACCTTAATGTGATTATTAGGTCTTCGTTAACAATCATAATTGGATTATTTGAAGTGTAAGCTGAGCAACCTAAGGTGAGTTTCACTAACCCTTTAATTGTGAGCCCGTTTGGGTCACAACGAAATTACTTAACGGAAAACAACGCTGACATTTTGAGGTATTGCCAAATAGGATATCTGTTATGGAAGTTGGAGTGTTTTATGGGAAACACTTGCAACTGTCCATCCTTGGGGTTTCAAATGAAATCCGCAACCAACTATTTAATACTTAAACTCATTTGGGATTTCAAATGAAATCCGGAACAACCATTTTGACACTTAAACTCTTTTTAGGATTTCAAATGAAATCCAGAATAAACGGTTTTAATATGACTAGTGTAAGTTAAAGTCTAAACCAAATGATATCACATGATTTCTAAGGATGCCTTAAAACTTAAAAGTCCTCAACAATTTAGTACCATTAATTTGCGAAGCGAGGGGATGTTGGGTAGATCTACTGAGGGTACGACAAACCCTGCTCCGCGGTACACAAATGTGTAGCCAACCGGTTGGAGGCCGAACGGAGTTCAATATCAGCCTATTTTAGTTGTGGGTCCCATGAGGAACACAACTGGAGGCACAAACCATCGGCAAATGCCGAACTCTGTTACGTCAGCTTTGGTACGAACTTCCTTAGTGCATGGAAACCGGATTAGCTACCCGCGATATCGGTTGACCGCTTTAATCTTTACTTAACTAGTGCATATTCGATAATTCAGCACTTGGCATTGTTTTGCAAAACTATTACTTATTTATATGTTGATACATACGCTTATGAGACAGGGCCGCTGCATGACATGCCCACTGTGAACTCACCAACCGTTAGGTTGACACTTGTGTGGTTTTCACTTTTGCAGATCGCTGAGGAGTATCCATCGGAGGTTGGCATGGCACCCGAAGTTACTTATTTCATTTTGAACTTAATTTGGGAACTGAACAACAATTTATGTTTTGTAATTCAAGCACGTGGTTAGTGCTAAGACACTCATGTTTTCTTTCCGCTGCAAACTCTTAAACTGTTTTATGATGAATGTTTGGACTTTACTCTGATTCGTTTAGTATTTGTAGCTAATGGTTGTGGTCCTGGTTTGCTCGCACCCCTTAACGGTATAAACTCCATTAGTGGTTAATTTGGGGGTGTGACATTAGGCGTCCCGCATGAGTACCTCATGCTTTTCATGCTTGGTTAAAATTTGCTTGTCCATTGTATTCTTTTAATTGTGCTTGTTTTCAATCAATGCTTTTAATCTAGTTGGTCAAGACAAACATACACGAATCACTAAGGCTTTCTAGCCTCTTTCTTAGAAAATTGTGTCTTACGTACCATTTAGGAAAATGTGATTTCTTGATTTTCAATTCCCGGTTTGGGTGGTAAACATGTAGTAACTGGAAGTGTGGAAACGTTGATAGTTTGGGTCTCTGTCTAGAAAAGCGTTGCGCATAAATCCAAATCAACTGATGGACCAGAACACTCACATGTGACGCCCCGACGAGAGCGATGAAACCTATTAGGCCAAAGCATGTTTTACCACTACAACCCGAAACTTATTAGTCACGGTTGTAGCCTCTCAATCGGGAGGTGAGAACCACTCCGATGTGTTTTATCTCAATCGCTTGATTTTGTGATTTTCTCGCATTTATGTTTAATATGATTTTTGTAAACGTTGTCGATCTGAGTCACACCACGACACGATTCACTCACACATACATTTACATCTAAACATCATGATCTCTAAATTTGTTAATCGATCACCTCTTTGAAATTGCCTCCTAATCTTTGTCTCTCTTTCTCAGAATGTCGATTCATTTCAATGGGCGTTGTAAAGGCGATAGCAGCCAAAAAATGGCTTCGGTTATCGCGAAACAAATGGTCGAGGTCCTTCCTAATATCGTGGTTCAGATCTAGCAGGGCCTAGATGCCAAACCTGCCAATGTTGTTGTTTCTGAGTGCTCGTTCAAGCATTTTAATTCTTGTAACCCTCCAAAGTTTGAAGGCATGGAGAACACTTTTGTGAACAGCGATTGCCCGGACCAGCTAAAGGTCCCCCATGCCACCAGCACTCTGACTGAGAAAGCCCTCACCTGGTGGAACGGTAAAAGAGGATCCGTGGGTCTGACAAAGCCCTAGCCTTGTCATGGGCCAAACTTAAAATAGTCATAAGGGAAAAATACAGCCCCCGCAGCGGGGAAAAATCAAGAGTATACCGACCGCTTCTATGAACTAAAAATCTTGGTGTCTGAAATTGTCACTCCTGAATTCTGGGCTATTGAATGTTATGCTGGTGGATTACCTGAGCAAATACATGATTCTATCTAGGCCAACAATCATGCGGCACTTGACAGCGTTGTTCTCCTTGTTGCTCGTTTAACCGATAATCATGTTAAAGCGGGTACTCTGAAAAGGAGGAGTTCAAAGAAGGAATCGGGCGCTAAAAAGACCGAGATCATGGTCGATAAGGAGTCTAAATCCGAGTCCTCTACTACTAGATTTAATAAGAAGAAGCGAAAGGGCCAAAACTTTGATGTTACCGCCACTCCTGCAGCACCTGATGCACCTGCTATTCCTGCTAAGAAGCAGTATACCGGGACTCATCCACTTTGTGCCTGATGCACTAGCCATCACCTTATTCATGTTCCTTCCTGGAAATGCACTAACTGTGGGCGATTTGGTCACCTCACCCATGCTTGTCGCCTACCCATGCGAGCCCAACTAGTGGCCCAGTATCCTGCTCAGCCCATGATAGCCCAAGCTCCTAATGCTCATGTTCAAGTTAGGGCCTATTACAATTGTGGGTACACTACCCACCTTCGTAATGTATGTCCTGCTCTTGTCGTGGTCAATCAGCCTACCACTAATGTTGCTCGAGGTGCCCCTGCTCGGTCCTTTATTATCAACGCAAATCAGGTTTATGTTTTTCCTCTTTTCTCTATCTTATCAATCTCTAATGTTCGATACCATTAACACTAACTTGGTTGGTCATTGCTCATCAGGCTCAGGCGAACCAGGAGGTGGTCAATGGTACGTTCTTATTAATAATCGTTATGCCCCTATATTATTTGATTCTGGTGCGGACCTTAGCTTTGTATCGTTAGAGTTTGAGCCTTTGCTTGCCTCTTCTCGTGTTGCGCTTGATCACCCTCTATCTGTTGAAATTACGGACGGTAAACCGGTTGACCTCGACTTAGTGATTCGCGACTGCAAGCTGGACTTTAAGGGCCATATTATCACTACTGATCTTATTCCTATGTCTCTTTGGAGCTTCGATGTCATCATTGGTATGGATTAGTTATCTAAAAATCGTGCTGAGCTTGTTTGTTTTGATAAAATCATTCACATCCCTCATCCAAATGGCCAGTTTTTGTTATCCATGGTGATAAACCATCCGGTGGTCTTAAGCTTATGTCTTGCACCGAAGCCCACAAGTACTTAAGCAAGGATTATCCGGCATTCCTGGCTCATATAATGGAAGTTCGAGATAAAGAAACGGGAATCGAAGACATCCCGATCGTGCGAGATTTTCATGAAGTTTTTCCTGATGATATAACGGGTCTTCCTCCCGTTCACCGAATCGAATTCCGTATTGATCTTGTTCCGGGTGCCATTCCTGTTGCGAAGTCGCCTTATCGCCTCGCACCCTCAGAAATGCAAGAATTGGCAAAGCAACTTCAGGAGCTTTCTGATAAGGGTTTCATTCGACCATGTTCCTCTCCATATGGAGCACCTATTCTATTTGTCAAGAAAAATAATGGTTCATTTCGCATGTGCATCAATTATCATGAGCTTAACAAACTCACAATAAAAAACCGTTATCCTTTGCCTCGTATCGATGATCTATTCTACCAGATTCAAGTAGCTTCTTGTTTTTCCAAAATTGATCTTCGTTCCGGCTATCATCAGCTTCGAGTCACGGAGGAGGATGTTCACAAAACCACCTTCGGCACCCGATATGGTCATTTTGAGTTCACTGTTATGCCTTTTGGTTTGACAAACGCTCATGATGTATTCATGGACCTCATGAATCGCGTTTGTAAACCTTATCTTGATAAATTCGTGATCATCTTCATTGGAGATATCTTGATCTATTCTAAGTCGACAGCTGAGCATGAATCTCACTTGCGTCAGATGCTGGAGCTCCTAAAGAAAGAAAAACTTTACGCCAAGTTCTTTAAATGTGAATTTTGTCTAAGAGAGGTTCAATTTTTGGGACATATTATCAACGATAAAGGTATTCATGTTGATACTGCCAAAATCGAAGCTATTAAGAGTTGGTGTGCCCCTACTACACCTACTGAAGCCCGCTCGTTTCTTAGGTTAGTACGTTATTATCGGCGTTTCATTGCTAATTTCTCTTGTATCGTCGTTCCTCTTACTACTTTGACACAGAAAATTCAACCCTTCGAGTGGAGTCCTGCTTAAGAAACTGCCTTTCAGACACTTAAGCAAATGTTGTGTGAGGCTGCTATTTTAACTCTTCTAGACAGGACTGATGATTTTATGGTTTATTGCGATGCTTCGCATCAAGGCCTCGGTTGCGTTCTCATGCAACGATGGAATGTAATCGCATATGGATCAAGGAAACTCAAGAAGCACGAGAAGAATTACACGACGCATGATCTCAAGCTTGGTATGGTCGTGTTTGCTCTAAAATCTGGAGGCATTACCTTTACGGTACCAAGTGTGTGGTCTATACCGATCACAAAAGCCTTCAGCATATCTTCGATCAGAGAGATCTTAATATGCTCCAGCGTTGTTGGATGAGCTCTTAAACGACTATGACTATGAAATTTGTTATCAACCTGGTAAGGGCAATGTCGTGGCCGATGCCTTAAGTCGAAAAGATCATCTCAAGCTTGTCATGTTTCTGAGTTCTCTTCATATGTCTAATCTTAAAGCTCGCATCTTTAAGTGCACGGAATGATCTTACTACTGGATGAACCGATCAATCTACTGTACGAGAATGTAAATAAGCTTTGTTTTATTGATTTCACAAAGAGAATAATTACAAAGCTCTTTGGTTTCTCTCTCTAGAACACACACACAAAGTGTAAAATGTGACCAAGAGTTCTTCACATGCTAAACAAGTCAACCTATTTATAGGTTACACTCATTAATCTATGTACCATCCAACGTACCATTTGGTACGTTGGTCAGCGTACCAATGGTATGTTGCTTGGTACGCTGCCTCTAAGACTCACACAAACGCTCTTATCTAGATACAATACACGAGACACTTCATAGCATAGGAATATGCTCTAACAAACTCCCCCTTAACGTGTAGTGTGTCTATGATAACTAAACTTCAATCTTCAATCTTCAGCATCATTGCATCTGATCTTCAATGATGTATTGTTTAGTGTATATGAAAAATGGGGTCCTACACTATCAAATTTTAAATTTATAGAACTAGTTATTCACCAGGGGACTATACCAACACATTAAGGCAAGTATACCTGTCGTGCGTAGCACAGTATTGGTAAACACCGGGTTGTCGAACCTCAGGGACACGAACTTGTTGAAAACAGTCAATTTATAATTCAGCTGGTTTTTGGTTTTATTTTGAAATTGGATTTTAATTTGGAAAACTGAAAATGACAGTAATTAAAATGTTGTTTGGAAAAACAGAGTTTGGTAAAGGATCACTTAGGCATAGCTCCTCAAACTTAGGTTTGACAGGTGTATCGGTAATGCGTTACTACTTATCTCTGAGGTGAACTAGGGTCCTAAGACAAGGCTTACCTAGTTCCAATGGATAGATTCATGTTTAGGGTTATAGACACGCCCTACACGGTTACTACTGGTCCATGGTGAAGTACTGATAAGGTTGCGGTTTATGAAATGCCCTAGGCTGGGTCCCGAGTTATCGGTGGCTCAACTCACAACTGGTCGAAGGGTTAGGATAGGTATGGCCCTAACAGTCCTAGAGTTGTGAAGCGGTTACAATTGGGTTGATAGGTTGACCTAGTAGGTCCTAGACACGACTAAGTAGGAACAGACCCGAGTTATCGGTGAATGCTTGACTACTTGACAATGGGAAGGGTAGCTACTAGCTAAGGGTAAGGTGATTTCTCACTCAAACCCTATGGTGGACTCCTAATCGAATTCTAGGGTTTCCCTGATGATCGTGACTATTTCTAGCCACGCGCACGCTGCAGGTTCTGTTATTCGGCTATACAATAGTCTCCTAACAATAGATGGCTTTGCAAGCTAGGGTTAGGGTCCACAAGACCAGAGATTGACTAGATACAATAAGGAATTCAATTCATCAACCAAATCAAGCAATAATAACTTTTACTTCATAAATGCAAAATATAAGCAAAACCGATACAAAATTAAAGTCAAACCATGGTTGGATTCGCCTCGCCTAAGCGATACGATGAGTTTAGCCAACCATGTTAATGTTTAAACATAAACAAATCAGATCTAAACAAGAATGCATGGCTAAATGTAAACACAATACCAAATCGAAGCTCGAAATGATGAAAAACGCTAATTTCCGACTCGTCGAAGGCTTCGAATCTTCAAAGGGCTTCAACGAGGGCTTTCTCTGGCTTCTCTTCTGCTCTCCAAGATGTCCCAAATGGTGGAAATGAGCCCTGTATTTATAGGGGCCGAATTCCAAAAAATTCCAAAAATTTCCTAAAAAGGCTCCAGGCCGTGAAAGGGCTTTCACGGCCAGCAGATCAGGCCGTGAAAGGGCTTTCTGGCCACTGTTCTGAGTTACACGGCCTGGACTGGGCTTTCACGGCTTGGGCAGGGTCCTTCACGGCCGTGAAGGGTCTTTTACAGCATGCAGGTCAGGCCGTGAAGCAGTTTTCACCAGTGACTGGTCTGCGGCTCAGCATCACAGCTTGATCAAGGGGCTTCACAGCTTGGTCTAGGCCGTGAAAGGGTGTTTCAAGGCATGCAAGCCGTGAAGATTTTCTGCAACTTTTTATTTTGACTTCCGCGTTTGACCGGTTGACCCAAACTTTGACTTTTCTTCATTTTCACCTCGTTTTCCGTGCCAAACTTGTTTTAACCTGAAAACTCACAATAATCATTAGAAACAATTATAATTTGATATTTTCAAGTTTATTTTGACGTTTTTCAGCCCGAAATCAACTATATTTTCATATCCAAAACCACACACATCATTCAACTTGAATTTTCTTGTCGATTGGTCGAAAACAAATAAAAAACAAAAAATTTTTGGCTTTTTGAAACTTTACATCAAAACATACCGAAAATCTTTTTGATTTTTCTAAGTTTATGCTAAAACACACTTAAAATCTTTTTGGAATTTTCAGATATGAAATATAAATGCAATACAAAAACAAACTCAATGTTTTGGTATTTTGCGAGAAAGATCACGACGCAATATCATATGAGACATAACGCATCTAGCACATTTCAATTTCGACCTTAATCAACATGCAAGCCAAGATAATCGCAAATACAATATTTATGTTTATTTCAGCACGAACTAATCATATTTATCGTTTTCAGATATGCTTAAGGTAACTTTATCATGCACTGATAACTCGGCCTCCACTCTATCAGAAATACTGTAAAATCATCATGTTTATCATATAGAAGCAAATTTTCTAAGAGATTTAATCATCCTTGATGAGTCATGATAAAATAAAGCAAAACCCCAAATACCTAGCAATCAGGTCGGTCTTGTGGACACGCAGAGAAAGCCCAAGTATTTTAAATAATAAGAAAGCAAAACAAGTTGAAGTTGTATAATTCAACAACGATCAGGTCAATATTTCCGTATACGTAGAGAAAGTCCGATGAATTATATGAAACACCAAGAAAAATAAAGCATAAACTCAAACGAACAACAATCAGGTCGATCTTTCGATACGCAGAGAATGTCCGATCGTTTGAGAAAATAAAGAAGATCAAACAAGTTTAAATCTTTCCAAATGAAAACATCATTCATCAGGATATCTCTTATTCTATTTTTGTCAGAATCATCACATAGCATTCATCAAGAAGCAAATAACCAAAGATCATTAGGCAAGCTTTATGTTTATATCTTACTTGCAGATATCAGATTAGTCATGCACATTTACAGATTATGCAAGTACCTATAGCCTTTGGACTTAATCTATCCATAGTAGATAAACGTATATGCTGAAGTACTATCATTTCTCGCTTTTGTCGGATCAATTTCTCAATTTTTCATTTGTTTATATTTTCCATAATTTCTCCCCCTAAAATTCAAACAAACACTATTTTTTGAATTTTCAAATTTTCTCCCCCTAAAAATATGAACGAAAGAAAACCACAAGTATTCCACTGTCAGTAATCTCTTGATTACTAACAGGTCTTCTTGAAATACCTACAAACAATAGAAAAAAATAAGTTCGTAAAACCCCGACCCTCATCCACATTGGTGATAGGTCGTCCAGTGTCCTCAACAAAATCTGTATTGGCTGTAAAGACAACTTTTGGTCTCCATTCTTGTTTTGGTTTGTAAATCTTTGTTGAACCATTGTCAACTGATGAGTGACAATCAAAACTACTATCCAACTTTTCTGAAGTAAGTTTCTTTTTCCAGAATAAGTTAGTGTTGGGTATTGGTTCACCAAAAATAACGCCATCAGGATCAACATACATTGTATGTTTGGCATTTAATGATGAACTTTTAGTTGTCGTAGGACAACTATTTGCATAATGATCCTTCTGTCGACAAACATAAAAATGTCGACTACCAGTTGAATTGATTGAAATTGGTTTTCCAAACTGATCAATCAAACATTCATCATAAAGTTTTGAAAAGACAGGTTTAGGTTTCTTTGGTTTTTGAAATTCTGGAAAACATTTTGGAGAATCATGAAAACCTGAATCATCTCCATAACCAAAGAATTTATCTTGATGATAGAACCTATTCGATTTAGCAGAATAAAATGAATCTCAATTTATACCGCCTTGTGGTGTAGCATCAGATATACAAGAAGACTCTTCAAAAGAAATCTTTTCATCTGGTGAAGATAATTTCTTCTTCCAACATTGTGACTTCTTATTTGAAAACTCCTTCTGTTTCTTTTTCTGCTTAGCTTTGAATTCCTTCTTGTCGAAATCCTAAATTTGCATTTTTTTCCATCAAATCCTAAACCACCATTCTTCTGCTTGAAATTATCTTGAACAGAATTCGGTATTTCATGACCTTGTTTGGCAAGCTTTGTAAATTCAGCCTTAATTCCTTTCAAATCATTCTTCCCAGAAATCAACGAATCATCTATCACAATCTCTGAAAACTTTTGCACTTTAACTTTTCCTGGATTTTCATTAAACACATTTTCTTTTTCAAGAAATGTAGATTTTGAATCAAACTTTAATCCATTGCTGTAATTAACCTCCTTTTTTATTCTTCTTAAATTTTGACTTCATTGTTTTTTCAGACTTAACACCATCTCCTTCAGGATAATCATGCAACTTCTGGGTTGAATTATCATGGGCGTTTTCAGATCAACCACTTGAGCAGGAAATTCATCATTATCAACATCTTTGCATGGTTTGCCATCTCGTTCCAGATGATACAGATGATTCTAAAATAATTTCAACAGGATACAGACACATCCTTTTGAATTTCTGCAGCTAAACCATCACAAACTTTATTTTTCCATTTCTCCACTTCTTTTGTCAGAAAATTATTTTCATCAATCAACTTTCCCATCTTATTCTCTAACTCCTCAATCTTACCTTGGAACTTCAAATCTTGATCAGCTGTTTTCTGAGAAATTGTAGACATGGGTTCTTCACGCTGTTTCTTTACAATATCCCATATCCGCTTTGCTTTTCGACAATTCTTGACTTGACTTTTAGATTTATATGCAAAGCTAACAGAAGAAGTGCAATAACTTTTTTATTTTGATCATAGGATTTCCTTTCTTCAAGTGAAAAATCCCATCTCGCCTTACAATCACCACCAAAAGTTGGATACTTATATTCATTTGATACCGATAACCACAACGTTTTATCCGAATCAAAATTATATGCTCTAAAATTTTTTGCCCAACCATGATAATCTCCTAGATTTATCAACTTCGGCACATTCTGACTATGACTCGTAATGAATGCATCAATTTCATACATTTTGAAAATTGTGAAATTGGATATCAAAACTTCAACCTCAAAAGCGAAGGTCTTAGAAGTGGATTTTGGGGTTCAAACCAGAGGGTACTGGCCGTTGGGTGAGTAAAAGTGTAGATCTCGTCGATACGGTCGTTTTGGCTAGTATTAGCTCCCGTAACTCTTAACGGTTCTCAAATAACGTCAGTTTTCGTGAACACCACTTTTCTATCAGCGTACCAAAACTTTGACCAACTTACCAAAGCTTTGGCCAGACCAAACTCTTCAGCGTACCAGTGAACTCAGCGTACCATAATTCTCAGCGTACCAACTCAGCGGCGTACCAGTGAACTCAACGTACCAATAAACATTAACGTACCACCTTGGTAGGCGTAACTACTCCGGACCAGCGATGAAGATTTCCTTACGTACCAACGAACGTACCAGCGGCATACCAGTAGTTTATCCAGCGTACCACAACATTCAACCGGCGTACCAAACTGAGATTTTTCAAATTTTCAAGAATTTGAAGGTTTTAGATTGTAATTTGCAGCAGTAAGCAACGAAAACACACTAGGAACGTTTAGAAATCAAATTTAACCCCCAAAACACTCGAACTTGATGAACACCCAAAGAAACCCACTTTCTCTCACTAGAAAGACCCAATTTTGATCAATTCAAACCAGCAGAGCAACCTGGATTTGCTCGGATACCACTTGTAAGTACACGGAATGATCTTACTACTGGATGAACAAATCAATCTAGTGCACGAGAATGTAATAAGCTTTCTTTTATTGATTTCACAAAGAGAACAATTACAAAGCTCTTTGGTTTCTCTCTCTAGAACACACACACAAAGTGTAAAATCTGACCAAGAGTTCTTCACATGCTAAACAAATCAACTTATTTATAGGTAACACTCATTAAGCTGCGTACCATCCAACGTACCATTTGATACGTTGGTCAGCGTACCAATGGTATGTTTCTTGTTACGCTGCCCCTAAGACTCACACAAACGCTCTTATCTAGATACAATACGCGAGACACTTTGTAGCATAGGAATATGCTCTAACAGCATCCTTGAAGCTCAACGCGCATCGGTCATTTAGGGTAATCTGCATAATGAGTTATCTTGTGGCACTAAACTTCAATTTGTGACCAAGTTTGATGGTCTTCTCTATTTCTTGGATCGTCTGTGGATTCCCGACCGAGAGGGTTTTCGGGCATTTATCATGAATGAGACTCACAAGTCTTATTATTCCATTCATCCCGGTTATGATAAGATGTATCTCAATCTTCGCAAGCCCCTAATAGTGGCTCGGTATGAAGAATGACATTGCACTTTACATGGCGAAATGTCTTACTTGCTTCAAAGTCAAGGCCGAGCACCAGCGACCCGCCGGTTTACTCGAGCAACCAAGGATTCCCATTTGGAAGTGGGAGGATATCAGAATGGACTTCGTTACGAAACATCCAAAATCTTCCAAGGGATGTGATGCAATTTCGGTTATTGTCGATCGTTTGACCAAATCTGCTCATTTTCTCCCAATCCATGAGACCGATGGAGCCCCGGTATTGGCTCAAATATATGTTAATGAGATCGTTTTGCTGCCATGGCACTCCTTTGAGTATTATCTCTGATCACGACAGTCGTTTTATTTCGCATGTCTGGCAATTCCTTCATACTTCTTTGGGGACTCAGTTGGACTTCAACACTGCCTACCACCCTCAAACAGATGGTCTATCTGAGCGCACCATTCAAACTCTTGAGGACATGCTTCGGGCATGTGTCATTGATTACGGTGGGATTTGGAGTTCATGTTTGCCATTGATCGAGTTTTCTTAAAATAATAGCTATCATTCGAGCATCGGTATGGCCCTGTTCCAAGCTCTCTATGGTCGTAAATATCGTTCGCCTATTTGTTGGACCGAGGTCGGTGAATCTCAAACCACCGGTCCCGAGTTGATTCAGGCAACGAAGGATAAAATCTCTCAGATTCGTGATCATTTGCGTGCTGCTAGAAGTCGTCAGAAGAGTTATACTTATAGATGATGTAGACCCCTTGAGTTTGAAAAAGGATACTTCTTTCTCCTAAAGGTATCTCCTTGGAAAGGTGTCCTCAAATTTGGCACAAAGGGGAAACTAGCACCTTGTTATGTCGGTCCATTCAAGATCCTCGAGAAAATCAGAAAAATGGCTTACAACTTGATCTTCCTCCTGAGCTGGCTAATGTTCACCCAACATTTCATGTTTGAACCTTTGTAAGTGTTTGGCTTATGAGAACCTACACATTCCACTTAAGGGTGTTCAGATCGATGAGTCTTTGCACTTTGTCAAGAAATCCGTTGAGATTATGGATCGTGAAGTCAACAAACTCAAGCGCTGCCGAATTCCGATCGTGAGGTTCGTTGGGAGTTCAAGCGGGGACCAGAGTTCACATGGGAGCGTGAGGAACAGATGAAAGCTAAATATCCTCATTTGTTTGTCTAGTCTTCTTGCATTTTAATTTCGGGACGAAATTTCCAAAAGTAGGGGAGACTGTAACATTTCGGGTTTTTTTCCAATTTGTCAGATTTGACCCGATTTTATGTATTAAACCAGTGATCGATAATAAATAAATATTTGTGTTTCCTATGATGTTTTATACCTCATTTGATGTGATTTGATCCATCATTAATTAAGTCTATTGTTTAATTGATGAGTCGATTTGCCTTTATTCGGATTTTACGCGAACACGTCGCTAATTACGTTTTAATTGGGGATTTTATCAATCTAAGCATGTATGACACTTGTGTGTAATACTAGTTATGCACACAAGCAAATACAAGCAATGATTAGTGTGAATTCAAGGTCTAGAACGCAATCGGTGAAAGTTCGGTATATTCCGGCGATTTCCATTTTAACCGGGAGAGATCACGTTTTTGAGTTTTCTATATCAAATTTATCATGTTTATGAGTCTTATAATCACAAAGCACATTATGAGTCATCACACACTTGATCAGATCGCAAAACGTTGGTGATTTGCTTAAAAGTGATAAAAACGACAAAACCGATCAAAAATGCATTTTGTATGATATTTAATTAACCGTTAATCGTTGAGGCATATTTATATCAATTTGAGTGGATTAAATATGTTTAATATGATAGGGGGCTTAAAATGAGGGATATAGAAAAAACTGGGGTCAAATCGGAGCTAGAACGAAGAAATTAGAGCAAAAACAGTACGCGTGACACTCGCGAACCGACAAAAACGGGAAACCGCATTTTTAGCCCTATTTTTAGAGTATTTAACCTCTTATTCTCATTTTAGCCTCCACATTTCACCTCCTAATCACCCTAAAAACCCTAAAAAGCTTATAGAGAGAGGATCAAGATCTTGGAGGTTTGGAGCTCAAGTTTGGTGAAAACAAGTAAGAAAAGTGTTGGTTTTCGGTCTTTGGAACGTTTTTCTTCATTCTCGCTTCTACCCTCTTCTTCTCTTGCCATGATCTAACCAAGATCAGTTCTTTATCATCTTTCAAATCAAGATCTAAGTCTTAGATCATAGATCTAGTGATTTTATGCAAGAATATTGGATTTTTATAAGATTTTCTTAAACTTTTATGATTTTTTTGTTGATTAGTTGTTAGATCTTGATGATCCATGGTTAGGGCTGATTAAAGTTATCTTTTTTATGAATGTTTTATCATGGAGAAATCATCATACTTGAAAGATCTAATATCCATGACCTAAAAATATGATTTTTATGATAAAAAAAAAACTCATTTTTCTTGATTTTCTTCATGGATCTTCATAGATCTCTAATGTTCTTGATCATCTTTGATTAGATCTTGTTCTAAATTTAGGAAATCATGAACTTGGTTATAGATATAGAGCTAGACCTAGTGTAATCATCAACTTAGCTATAGATCTAGGGTTTTGTTAGGAAAAAGTGGCATTTTTATGATTAAAATTGATTATCTTCCATGTTTTACCGTCTAGATCATACTAGATCTTGTTAGATCTTAAATCTATGAATTTAAATCTTTAGACCTACCTTCAAATGTCATCTTTTACCTAGATCTAAGGGTTCATCTTGCTTAGAATTAAAATCTAATGGCTAGATCTAGTTTTTTTTAATGAAAAATATGGCATTTTATGAATGTTTTTTATTATATTTATGTTATGACCCTAATTATGTGTTAGATCTAGTTTTCATCATAATAAATGTCATCATGATATTTGGGGACTAGAATAACCATGTTTTGGGTCTTTAGGTAATATTTTGACCTCATAAATATAAATATTGTTTTAAAAAATTAATATTGTTGACCTCATGAAAAATAATATTGTTTTGACAAATAAATATTGTTTTGATCGTCATAAAAATAAATAATTAATTATTTATATATTAAGTTTTGAATCATTAGGATAGACGACCATTCTCGTACGTTATCACTCGATAAATCACCAACGAGCCGCGTATCCGATTGTGTCCATCATGTCACTTTGAGTCGCATGCTTTATCTATATGTTTACTTATTTATTTATTTGTTGGTATTACGCTTTCACATTCGATCGTTAAGGTGATCTCCGGGTTTGATATTGCGCTGCTATCCTAGTTTCTCTCTCGCTTGCTTCACCATCAGGTGAGTATTCATAGCCCCATTTTTTTTTTGGTGCAACATGTACCATTTATCAAACTCTAGAACGGTTTTCTCTAAATCTATGTGCGTACTCTATGTTCGATTATGTGTTAGTCTTGTATGGTAATCTATGTTTGGGAATGACCTCTAGAACGACCTCGTGTGACATTAACTGTAGAAAGCCGCGTAATAGATCTATTGGCTTGACAAGCCCACTTGGCATGCCTCGCGTGTGGCACCTCGTGATTGAAAACCTTACGGTCAGGTTCGGATCATACACCCATATGTGCTCGATATCATGGTATTAATGTACTTGATTTTCACTTAATCGCATAGAACACATGATTTAAACTATGATTTGATTAAACCTATGTTTACTCACCAACTCTCGTAGTTGACCTTTATTTTTACATGTTTCAGGTGCTGCTATGTGATTCAGGTATCGTCGCTTAGGATTGCATGGGACTAGTAGACCTTATTAAATAAAATCAGAACTTTTATGAGATGTTTGAACTCTATGTTGTTGAATGCTTTTGATGTCTATGTTGGTTTGTTTAATGGAAATGAAATGATTAAATATAACAACTTAAATAGTGTTGTGAGCATCTGGACAATCTTCGCGTCCCGACGTAATTCTGACGTCGGTCGGGGTGTGACAGTAACCAATATCCAAAGTTAAGATACTATGCACATATTCAAGAATGCAACTTACAAAGCACCATGAAGGTTGAGTATTAGCTTTTAAGATGTGAATGCAATTAACAGAAAAAAACCACAATCCAAACAAAAGCTATCACATATAACAACTATGGATGACAGTGTGAACATGAAAAAGAAGAAAAATGAATCAAACTTAGAAATCAACTTAAGATAATCATACATGGCACTTTTGCATCACATAATGTACAACAAGCTTCAAAGTGAATGTAAAAAACAGAATAAATCATAAACCAAACAAAATATCACATAAAATAGTTGTGGATGATAAAAGTGTGATCGTGAAAGGGACAAAAAACAAATGAAACATATAAGTCAACTAAATATCATTAGATGTGGCCCTTTTGTATCATAAAATATACAACCAGCTTCAGCAATGACAATATTAAAAACATGCAACAAACACATACCGGATTACCTGAAACTTAGACAACTGCTTAGTAGTTAATTCAGTTGTTCAACTTTGATAGATTATCCAACTACTCTCCTTTAGACAAATTATATGCCCTTTTAGAGCTTCTAATGTGTAGCAAAGAAAACATAAATCAATATTCAATTGGAAAAAAATGCTGACCTTAGCAGAGATGAAAAACAACTGAAGATTCTAAAACTTACGGTTGAAGATCTTTAAGCTACAACATGAATATATACAAACAATTAGGTTCTTACACAGTTTTAATTGAAATTTGAATTGACAACAATACAAAGAACATGAATTTGTACCTCCACAGTGTTTTAAATTA
Source organism: Deinandra increscens subsp. villosa (assembly GCA_039602395.1). Taxonomy (NCBI): domain Eukaryota; kingdom Viridiplantae; phylum Streptophyta; class Magnoliopsida; order Asterales; family Asteraceae; genus Deinandra; species Deinandra increscens. Next base: position 40,199,936 of record JBCNJP010000003.1, on the reverse strand, counting down.
CGATTTCATTTGAGAGGTAGAAAGTGTATTTATAAAGGCCTTCTTGCACAATTTCAATTGAAATTTGAATTGACAACTAAGAAGGGATTTCATCCTTTGGTTATTTCTCTGATTCTTTGATTCTCCTATCTATCTCTGATTACCCAAAAACTTGAAGAAAGGTATGTCTGATTTGAGGGTGCGTCGAAAGGGATGTGAAGTCACCCTTAAAAGGTCGAATCCATCTGCAAAAGCAAGGCTGGTTTGGGACTTTGGGTTCCGGTTCAAAAGAAATCGTGGATGTCTTGCTGCAATGAACACTAGAACGGGAAATAAAGGGGGGGGGGGGGTATGGATCGATAATGTGGTTGTAGTGAAAAAGGGTTCTTAGACTTTGAAAGATGAAAAACAATTGAAAGACTGCGTCCCACTCGACTTTGGATCAAAAGTGTCTTCCATGAAGATTTCCTGGTTCCGTCCTGATTTCTGGTTGCGATGAAGGACATATCGAGAAATAAAGGGTGGAGAAACATGGATCAATAAGCAGACCGAAGTCAAGAAGGCAAAGCGTCTTAAAATTAAGACGTCCATAATTACGAAAATGCTCTTTTTATCAATATACATTATATGGTAGTAATAAAGATATGTATATTTACCCCTCGAATGTAAAGGGCATTGAAGTTGCTCATTTTCCTGTTTAAGGTTCTCCACTTCGTGTTTAGTTAATGATTATTTCGATCGGTAACACGACTAACCAACTCGTCACAGTGTTGAACCACTCAAGTCCAAAAAGAATCCGACTTTTGTTGATCTTCGGATATATGAATGTATGCCTTCACCAACATGACTTCTTGATCGACACTCCAAGGCGTTCTACTCGCCTGATTCACAAATTTTCCCGCTTTCTTCCCCTTCTTAACTCTCTTCCACGTCCTCCTCTTGTTGATCTTCATCCATCTCCTCCTCTACTCTTCCTCCTGTTCATCTTCATCTTCATCGGATGCGTCTGCAATACGTAGTGGCTCTCGAATTTGTGTATTTTGGTACATGGATTGTTGTTGGTTGCTTGATGAATATTGGTGGACTTGCGAAGAATGTAATGGGAATGAATCGGGTTGAGCTCCGTATCGACCCGATAGTAAATCAACATAGGAATGTTATTGATAAAACCTGGTTGTGGATGCGGTTGTGTGTAGAAAACGGGTTGGTCGGGTGCAAAAGTATGTGGAGGCGGTTGTGTCGGAGGTAAAGATTGACCGGTTGTTCAAACTTTCGGTCGAAATTTGCGGGTGAAGGCGGGTGATATTTTCTTATTTGGATCCATAGCAAAAATTGAGAAGAGTATATGGAGTAGAAAGGTAGGAATCAGGTAGAAATTGTGATTGAATGATGAGTTTATTTATAGTTTAAAGGGGTTAAAAAAAAAGAACTAAATGCTAGTAGCCGTTGCTACTAGCCGTTGAACAGTCGAAAATGGTCAAAAATTGCCCCTAAGCCTTGGGTTACCTCCGGTTAATTATACCCGTAAAGGATAGTTTGGATCTACCCGAAAAAACTAACCGAGCCAAAAGGGGTGGTAGCCAAACTAGCCGTTGAAACCGGCCTAACAGAGGGGTGTTTACGCGAGAGAGTATACCGCCCCTAGAGAAATTGATGAGTTTAAATGATTTAGCACTTTAACTAACTGGTCATTGTAAAAAAAAAATGTAAAGGTGAAAGGTAATAAAAGAGGTTTAAGAAATGAATTCGAAAAGGAAGTGAAGTAAAGGTTGTGGTTGTTATTTCAACGGCTGGGGAGAAAAAGTATGCGAGAGAGAAGGATGATCGATCACCTTGATATGCATGCGCAGCAACAACCCATGATAACTTTTTTCCCAAATTTATTTAATTTATTAGGGTTTTGAAAGAAGAAGGATCATGACGTTGTTGAAAGGCGCATGGGTTGGTGGTGGCAGATTGGGTGGTAGTGGGGGTGGCGGTGGTGGTGTTGTCGACGATTCCACTGAGTTCGACGCCATTTCCAGAGACGGCCGGCTCTCCTCCGTCCACAGCATCCGCAGTGGCATCCTCCCCTCGCTCGGTGCTCAATCTACTCGCCACGTCAAGCTCCGTCCCTTCACCATCAACCCCTTGCATCGCCGTTACAGGTACGTCGATACGTTAATTAGATATTCCATACGTGGAGCTAGCTAGCTAGCTAATTAGGTCGTTATATTGCAGAATTTGGCAGGTTTATTTAGTGGTGCTTGTGTTTTACACAGCATGGGTTTCTCCGTTTGAGTTTGGATTTCTGGATGCACCTGATCGTCCCCTGGCTATCACGGATAATGTTGTGAATGGATTTTTTGCGATTGATATTGTTTTGACCTTCTTTGTGGCGTACCTGGATAAAATTAGTTACCTGCTTATTGATGATCGTTGCCTGATTGCTTGGAGGTATTTAAGGACATGGTTCTTCTTTGATGTCATATCCACAATTCCCTCTGAAATTGGGCGTAGAATGCTCCCTGATTCTCTCCAACCCTATGGCTACTTCAATATGCTTCGGCTTTGGCGTCTCCGAAGGGTTGGTGATATGTTTGCAAGGTGAGCCTTTTTGTTTCTGTATTATTCTGCAGCAACTGCCAGGTTCATATATAATTAGACACTTCCACTTAACAACATTAAATAAATGTCACAAGCTGCTACGCCATCATTAAATATGAAATAAAAGGCATACTCATCATATCACTCCCACACCACATTTTGTGTAAATAAAATGAGTGCTTAGCTTGGTGGCCTTCTTTGATATCCTTGTAGGTGCAGTGCTGCCCAATTGAAACTTTCTGAAAAGCTAGCTTTATGACATCCATAGGCATATTTCCTTTATTAAACACTTGAAAAGGCCAAACAAGAAATGACAAAAAATTCTTTTTAACGAGGACAAAATGCCATTGGTTTGTTACTTATACACTCATTTTAATGCCAATGATGTTGAATTTCTAAATTTCAACAGGTTAGAGAAAGATCGTAAGTACAACTATTTCTGGGTTCGATTGGCAAAGCTTATTTTTGTAAGTATATGCATGTATTGTGCTTTTAGGTGGAAAAAGGGAGGGCCGTGCTAGTTATATAAACTGCCAAAACAACTTCTTTTTTGCATACATACATGTGTGTGTGTGTATACACATGCACATATATTTGGTATGTCACAAAAACATTGTTACTTTCGTAATATTCCAATTTATTGTTAAAATAATACAGGAGATCTAGAAAACGCTTTGGTCCATTTACGAGTTGTTCAACCTATTACCTTTAAGCTAAAGTTTTTTGTTATTATTTTGCATGGTCGGCATGATAGAGATAAAATAAACTTGAATCTCTGCGTTCATAAGTAAATGGGTGTAATGGGAAACCTCTAATTCTTTTGTTTGAAGGAAATGCATTGAATCGAAGTTGGGTGATGATGGCTTTGATGTGATTGTAGGTTTCACTGTTTACAGTTCACTTATCTGCGTGCATTTTGTATCTCATTGCACACCGTTACAAGGATCCATCAAGTACATGGTTGGGACTCTCACCAGATGCAGATAAAGCAAGTCTAACAATACTTTATATAAGAGCAGTTTATTGGACTACTACAACAATGACTACTACTGGCTATGGTGATATACACGCTGTCAATTGGAAGGAAATGGTATTTACCTCCTGCTTCATGCTTTTCAACATGGGTTTGAGTGCGTATTTCATTGGAAATATGACCACTTTGATCGTTGAAAGGACCGGTCGAACGAGGAAGTTTGTAAGTTGATCGTTTTTCCCCGCACATAAATGAAGTGACAATGTTAACCCATTTAATTATAAATGGGCTACTTGATTTGGGTTATGTCTTATGTATAGCCTGATAAATAGTCAAAAGTATAGTATAAATTGTATTTAATCGTACCTTTTGTTATTATATTTGCCAATATATATAACTATTTACAATTATTTCAGAAGAAGGTTTTTAAGTTATCTCTGCCTATTTCTACCTATACTAACAAATTACTTATTTTAACCTGCTATCCAACATTCCAACCTACCCATTTTGCCATCTCTAACTTGAAACTGATCATTGGAGCTTATTTTTTTTTTGGCAGTTTGTTCATTTACTTATTATATGATAATCGAGTTGTATTTGAGCTATGAATATTTGAGTATTTGTAGAGAGAGACGATTCAAGCTGCATCAGGTTTTGCACAAAGGAACCACCTCCCTCCTCGCCTGCAAGATCAGATGCTTTCTCACTTGAGCTTGAAGTACCGAGCTGACTCAGAATGGTTGCAGCAGCAAGAGATCATTGATCTGCTACCAAAAGCCATTCAATCAAGCATTTCAAATTTTCTCTTCTATGGCCTTGTTGATCAAGTGTACTTGTTTAATGGTGTGTCAAATGACACACTCTTTCAATTGGTAACAACTAGTATTAGCTTCTCATATAATTGTTTGACAAAAATGAGTTTGATTGACTTATAGTGATTTCATGTTTTGTAGGTCTCAGAGATGAGAGCTGAGTATTTTCCACCCAAAGAAGATGTGATCTTGCAAAATGAAGCTCCCACAGACTTCTATATTTTGGTGTCTGGTGCTGTGGTAATGTCAACCTCTTCTCTTGTAAAAAACATTCAATCTATGAGCAAACAGTTGGCTATTTAGAAATATAGATATTTCATAGGTAAAGTAAACGGGAGATGATTCATACACCACTCTAATTACTTCACACGCCACATGCATTGTTGTGTGTATATTGATTGTACCATGTGGTGTGCAAGTTATTTTGTGGTGTGTACAAATCACCTGCTGAGGTAGACAGTAACTTAATTGTTGTTATCTTGCGTAATGACGATTTAAAAAGAACTGTCTAATTGTTGGATTTTATTTAACACAGGAGTTGATTTCGCGAAGGGGTGGAGTTGAACAGGTACTTTACATATGACATATATCCTTTTTGTGTATCTGTACGGAACTATGACATTCATTATTTACTTTTCTACAGAAAGGTGTGCTGTAATTTGACATGAATTGATGTGCGTGCTTGTAGGTTGTTAGAGAGTTAAAGACTGGAGATGTATGTGGTGAAATAGGTGTGCTATGTTATAGGCCACAAGTATTTACTGTTCGTACAAGACGATTAAGCCAGCTGCTAAGATTGAATCGCACTCAATTTCGAAACATTATCCAGTCAAATGTTGCTGATGGCACAATAATCATCAGCAATCTTCTTCAGGTATCATACTGCAAATTATATTTTATTTGTTTTTTGTACTAAAAAAGAGTTAGATAATATAAATTTGCTACTGTAACCACAATTGAAATCTTGGACCTGGACTGGCTAGCAGCTCCGGGGTCTTTAAAAAATAAGGAAAAATAAAATAAGTAAGTTATATTATATATTAAGCAACTTCGAGCATGTTTGGCTAACCATTTAAAAATGACTTATTGACTTATGCTTTTCAAAAAGTCAATTAGTGAAAATTTATGTTTGGAGTGCAAAAGCACTTTTCAAAATAACTTTTGAAAAAGGAGGTTTATGTATCATTTCAAAAGCCAAGAAATCTTGGCTTTTGAAACTCCATTTGGCTTTTTGAAACAAAAATTACTAATATACCCTTATTTAACCTTATATTCACCTAACCTTATAACCACATAACCCCTTTTTAGTCATTTTACATATAAAATAAGTAATCTCACTATAAAAGCTAATCCAAACATTTTTTTTAAAACTCCTTTTCAAAAAGTTATAAGTTAATAAGCACTTTTACCAAAAGCACTTTTGCACTCAAATAAGCACTCCCAAACATACCCTTCATTGATACATGCCTTTTTGATTCTTTATTTCAATATATTGTGCATCATGAATGGGAAAATATTTGAATGAATTATAATGGAGGGGAAACCCTCAATATATACATTTATACAGTAAACAGACCTTAGGGAAGCCTATATTGGACCATGAGTCATACTAATAAACAACAACCATACTCAGAAACTCCCATTAAAAGCCCAAGAGTACTATTAGTAGTGTTTGGGAAGGGTGAGATGTAGGCAACCTTACCTCTACCGTAAAGGATGTAAAGGATAGAGATGTTGATTCCATAGAGAGAACCCAACTCCGAATTACATGAAGACGCATGAGTGAGAAGAAAGAAATGAAAAAATAAACCAAGAAAACAAAGAGCACACCAAGACAAGTTAACCCACCATCCCCGAATAATAAATAATAATTAAAAAAAAATAAGAATAAAAAGGTTCAGAATAAAAAAATTATAATTGAATCCTACCTAGAACATCCTTAGCCCTAAACCTAAACCTACCAACCTCCCCTATGCATCTTTTACCCTTAATCCTACGCCTCCACGACGTCCTATCCTAGACTATATTTTCAAAGAGGTGCAACTCCAACAAATTCTCCTAATGCACTCGTTCCACGTCAGTTTAGGTCTGCCTTTCCCTCTACACCCCTCAACGTGATGGAATCAACAACTCTGACTGGCGTCGTTAAGTCAACTGCCTCCTCTTCACGTCCCTAAACCATTTCAATCTTCTTTCCCGTATCTTCTCTAAAATACATGCAACCACAAACTTTTCCGGAAAGACTTCATTTCTTATTCTGTCCAACCGTGTATGCCCACGCATCCATCTCAACATCCTCATCTCAGTGACCTCCAGCTTGCGCACCTATGTCTTCTTGATGGCCCAACATTCTGAACCGTGAAACATTGTCGGTCTGACGTCAACCTTATAGAATTTTCTCTTTAGTTTAACAGGGAACCTTTTGTCGCACAAAACACTAGTGGCCACTCGCCATCTAAACCAACCCACACCTACGCGTTAAGCCACATCACAATCTAAGTCCCCCCGTTTTGCACAAACCAATTTAAATACTTAAACATGGTTACAGGCGGAACCTCCGCGGAACCTCCGCGGAACCTCCTGGCCTTTAATTGTAATCCGGACACAAGTACTTGGAATTAGAACGATTAATTCTTCGACCTTTAGATTCCAAAGCAGCTTTCCACTCCTCAAGCTTTTCGTTCAGGCTCCGTTTACTTTCCATGATAAGCATAATATACAACAACAACAACCATACCTAGTAAAGTCCCACCAATAGCATTAGTTCTATTAGTAGGGTCTGGCTAGGGTGGTATGTAGGCCAACCTTACCTCCACCCCGAAGGATAGAAAGGCTGCTTCTAGGTAAACCAACAGTCCGAACCACAATAGAAAGGCTGCTTCTAGGTAAACCAACAGTCCGAACCACAATTTATCGCGCCCGCGGAAACCAGAAAGCGATGGGGAAAACGGAAGGAAAACCACACACGCACATGGATCCACACACACACACACAAAAATTTACTAACATTTTCTAGGGGTCCTTAGCTTGAATCCTACGTGTCCACAATATCCTATCATTGACCATGTTCTCAAAGAAGTGCAAATCTAGCAAATCAAGCCTAATACACTCACCCCACATCAGTTTAGGTCTACCTCTCTCTCTCCTCCACTCGACCGTGATGCTATCAACCATAGTTGTCAATAGCGAATAGCGGTAAATAGCGACAAGCTACCTATATGCTATGTAGCGATAGCGATAAAATGGCGACCGCTATTTTGTATTTAGCGATAAACTAGTAAAAAATTATAGAAAATTACTTTCATTAAGAATTCAAAATATTAAAGCAAATTAGTAATTATAATCACTAACTAAATATTCAAACACTACCAAAATAGCTATAGTACGCTATCACTAACTCAATATTCATCTAAATCTTCATATGTTAACTTCTTAAAGAACCAATTCAGCTATGAAAAAAGGAGAATAACAACTCATATGTAATTAACAACTTTCACAAGAAAAATTAGCCATCTTAAACTACCTCAAGAACTATTTGGACCATAAAAGAACCACAATTAAGCAAGAACACACGAGTGACTTGATCAATTGAAGCATATTTAACAGTCAATGGAAGTCAACAAACCTGATTAAGGGCTAATGATGAAGCAAATCAAACCAGAAGTCGTTGAGAAGATGATAGTGAAGCATTCAGATGGAGGAACGATCGTGAATCAGAAGATAGAGCAGCAATAGTGAATTAGAGATGAGCAAATGATTGTGAAGAAGAAGAAGATGAGCAAACGATCGTGAAGAAGAAGAAGATGAGCGTCACCGTTGTATGTTTGACGTGAACGACATTTAAAAAGCCCTAAATGCTTTTCTACTAAACGTACGTACATATTATACTAAAATAAACAGAAAATTAAAAAAGTTCAAAATTGCCTTTTTGTCGCTATTTCACCGCTATTTAGGAATAGCGAGCCGCCATCGCATCGCTACGTAGCGCGCTATAGCGATCACTACGGTCGATATTGACAACTATGGTATTAACCAAATGAACTGGCGCCGTCAACTACGTGACCGAACCATCTTAATCTTCCCTCCCGTATCTTCCTTGAGATACTCCCTACCGCAAATATCTCTCGAAAGACCTCATTTCTAATACGGTCTAACTTAGTGTGACTACTCATCCACCTCAACATCCTCATCTTAGCCATCTCTAGCTTGCACACTGTTAGAGAATATCTGAGTTCAATAACTATGTCAGTTTACTTGCCCATCAAGTAGTCAAGTGGTTGGGTATTTACTATCTAAGTAGTTAAGTATTTACTTTCTAGTTGTAACAATTATTTTTAGTACCTATATATATATTAATGTAATCTCAAGTTATCAAGTGTGAAATACAAAGATATTTCTCCATCTGTATATATTCTGTTTTATCTGGTTTCATCTCTGTTTACATGGTATCAGAGCCAGTTTAAATTCCAGTTTAATGATAATCACACCTCAGGTTAAACTCAGTAGTTCAAACTCAGTTCATCAGTCACGACCCCAAGCCACAAAATCTTTTTTCGAGCCACATCCAAATCTCACCTCCGCCACCATCAGAACCGCCACCCTCCGAATAGCAGCCCCCCAGAAATCGTCGTCGGAATCTCACCGACGCGCCGCCTGTAACTAGGGGTGTTCATTGGTTCGGTTTACGGTTTATTCAGTTTATTCGATTCGGTTTATTCGGTTTGAAGTTTTTTTTTATGATAACCATAACCAAACCAAACCGTATTGAAAATCTCACAAACCGAATCGAATAAACCATATTTAATACGATTCGGTTTCGGTTGAGAACCGAATTAATCGTATTCAAACCGTTTAAGCCGTATTCACCAAATAACATATTTTGCGTACCTTTTTACTAATAAAAAACAAAGAGCAAACATTTTTAACATATCCCTAGTCCAAAACCCGTTATCCCTAGAGTTTAAAACGATAATCCGATATACAACCAAAATACTTCTAACCAAAATACATAGAACCAAAATACCCACAACCAAATACTTACAACTAAAGTACCCACAACCAAATACCTACAACTAAAGTACCCACAACCAAATACCTACAACCCAAATACCTACAACCCAAATACCTACAACTCGTATGAATAAATCGAGGGATCGAACTCACATACCTATGCTTCAAACGAAAACAGTAGGTCGAGGTAGCAGGTAAGCGCTTGTTTTTGGTAGAGTGGAAGAGGAGAAGTCAATGACTACTCTTTACGAACTAGGGTGGGAACGTGGAGTAGAGACGTAGAGTGAGTGGTAGAGTTATCGGTAGACTTATTTTACCCTAAAAGAAACCATGGATATATGGGTCGTATTTAGTTAGATTGTGGATAAGTGGTGTAATGGTTTATAAATATATTATATATATATATATATATATATATATATATATATATATATATATATATATATATATATATATAGGGTTAGGTTCAAATGAGAACTTTTTGTTTTGAGAACTTTTGAGAACTAAATCTCAACCACTAATTTTCAGGTGGGGACCACTATAATTCGGATACGATTGAAAACCAAACCGTAAACCGAATTCACAATTCGGATTGGTTTATTTGGATATGGATACGGTTTGGTTTGTCGGTTTATTCGGATTTCGGTTATTTCCGCACACCCCTACCTGTAACCGCCTATGCGTCGCCACCCTCCGCCACGCGCTGGCGTGTGAGTCGCTGAAAACTCGTCAGTTTTGTTCAATAACCGTCGCTGAACCTCCCAATCCCATCTTTGTACTCAATTTTGGGTTTCGATCAACTTCTAAAATCCACATAATTCGTACAGAGCTCTGTACTTAGTCTGTAAAAGTCCAGAAATTATGTTAACACCATGTTAACATTCTGTTAAGTTTTACTAGAACTCTGTTAAGTCCGTTATCTCCGTTACACGTTGCTAACGGATCTGTGTCACAAAATTCGGTTAAATTTCTGTTAACGTTCAGGATTTCTTAAAATCTGTTAATTTTTCATTATTTTTTCTAGGGCAGTTATTTTCGCTATTATATCCAGTCATCTGGTCTTTTTCATTTTCAAATATTGATCCATTCACTTGGTCATATTTTTTATTTGAAGTTTTATTTCTCAATCTTAACTAAAATTTGAAATGACTTATAAAACTGAAAATGAAAATGAGTCGGGAAAGTAACTTTGATACCCAAATAATAGCAACCCGACTCCCAGACACCAAACTGGATGACTCCAACTTTTATGAATGGAACAAAACAGTTCGTATCTTTTTACGAAGTGTTGGGATGACTTCTCATCTCACATCAGATCTTCCTACAGATAATACTAAAGATAATACTAAAGATCAGTGGCTACAAAGCGATGCTCGGTTGTTCCTATTTATTAGAAATTCAATCGACAAATCTGTCATTTCACTTGTCAATCACTGTGAGTTCGTCAAAGAGTTGATGAACTATTTGGAATTTCTATATTCGGGACAAAGTAACGTGTCTAGAATCTACAGTGTTTGCAAGTATTTTCACAGGGGGGAGCAATCTGATATGTCACTCATCACATATGTCATGGAGTTCAAGATGACATATGAAGAGTTAAATTCTCTTCTACCCCTCAGTGCTAACGTGCGGTTTATACAAGCCCAACGTGAACAAATTGTTGTGATGAGTTTCTTGACTGGCCTTCGACCAGAATTTGACATCATGCGATCTCAGCTTTTGAATGAATCCGCCATTCTGTCTCTTCAGGAGACATTGGCTCGCATACTTCGACGTGAAAGTATTCCCTCCCCCACAACTTATGTTCATAATAGTGCATTGGTTAGTCGAGGGGGATTCCGAGGAGGCCATCGAGGTAGTTCACGTGGCGGTTACAATGGTCGAGCTCTCACAACTCATTTCGTTGCTACTCCTAATAGCAACCCTGACACAACATTCTGGTGAAACTTTGGCTGAAGACAGCCATCTGGTCCTACGTGACATCTCGGGACATATGGTCCTACAGGACATCTGGTCCTTCGGGACACCTCGGTATTCGAAACACCTGGCTAAACAGCTGTCTGTATCTTGGCTATTTGGATTTGGCAAGTCTGATTTAGCAATCTTGGGTTGAGCAACCACCTAGTCGTGTTGCTAGGGGGGGGGGAGGGTGGTGTTACCTTCTCGTGATCTTGATCACATCTGGGGTGTTATTATCTAGCGACTATAGTCACTTCTGGGGTGTTATTATCTGGTGACTACAGTCACATGTGTGGTGTTATTATCTCGTGTTATTATCTCGTGACTAGGGTCACATCTGGAGTGTTAACTTAGATAGAAAGATCTAGATATTTAGAAATATACATATATATTATTTAACAGTTAGCAAGACGATATGAGAAAAATTCCTGCATTAATTTCAGCGGCTAGAGGAGACAGTAACGGTGTTCAAAGTCTCAAGGGGAGGGAGGGGAGAATCACGAGGGGTCTCTCAAAGTTGAAAATTGGTAATGCGGAAAGTCAAAAACCGAGATCAGTGGCTTGAGGAAGGTTGTGAAAAAATTCATGAACCGGGCAAGGCAAACAAAAAAAAAAACAAAGTGCTCTAACCCAAAATCATGGAAAGGAGAAGCATCGAATCAAGAGGGAGCAATCTCAATGATACACATGCAACGAGTTTGGACACTATGCAATCATGTGCTTAAGTAAGTATCTAAATTATGCAAAACCAAACAAGTTTGAAGAATATTTGGTGCATGGAACCGATGTTGTTTCATGGGATGATATATGGTGTGTTGATTAAGGGTGTTAGTAACCCTTTAGAGAAAAAAAAACCATCTTTGTCTCTCAATACCTAATCTAAAACATCACACGACGGGAAACAAGGGGTTGTTCACCCATTTTAAAGTGTGTTTGGGATAGAAATGCAAGAAAGTGAAAGTGATTTTATTTTCATTCACGAGGTGGGTGAAATAAAATTGGTGGTGGAGAATTCGATAAGGACGGTTCGTTACATTGTGTGCCAAAACACACCAATAATTCTTTGAGTTTGGATCAACTCACGCATCAAGGTTTAGAAGTTGTATTTGATGGTGAGAAATGTTACATTGAGAGAATGATCAAAAGGGGGTATAATGATGACGAAGCAATGGAGGCTGAATCACTAATTGAAATTGAGGATGCGTATTTGGAGAAGTACTTTAAGAAAGTTGATGAAGATATGACGTATGAAACAGAAGGAAAAATTAGAAGCCTACATGCAAGGGTGGTTCTACCGTGGGGAACATGGCAATGATGATCAAACTATAAACATCATCTTGGAAGAAAGTGGTGATATAAATATATGATGGAATTGGATCTGGAAGATTACGTGAGAGGGAACACATTGTGAAGGATAAGAAGGCACTTATGGAATATTTTGACTTGATAGGAAAAGATTGCACCATGATCTAAAAAGAGAAGAGGAAGCACTTGTGGAGTAAAATGAATCGATAGGAAAGCGCTAAGACCGGCGAGTCAATCATCCTCGTCAAACGAAAATTCAATTGAAAGTTGCAGTAACTTTCTTGAATTATTAAAGGTACACGATCTATTAATGAAGCATAAAATGGCCTTTAATATTGAGTTTGAGCGTTTAGTTAAATGGTTCATTGAGGATCATTTAAGGATATGGAAGAAGGATATGGAAGAAAGACTCATTTCCACCAACATTCAAGAATGGTAGTAGGATTGATATACTAGATCTATACTTATGTGTACAAAGTGAGGGTGGATACGATAACATTTTTGAGGATGGTAATTGGGCACAGGTAGCTGAGAAGGTGAAATTTCCTAGGAAGTTGGCACGTGAAAATAAGTTAAGTTATGTGAAGTATTTGGATTTTTTGGAATACTAGCTACTATTCCGAGATGAAGGCACGTGTGAAGTATTCAAAGGAAGAGGAAGCAGAGATGCGTGCATGTAATGCATGGGGAGAAAAGAAATCAGAATTCGAGGTGCCCAAGTGGAAGAAGCAAAGAGTTAGTGTGAAAAGGGATTTCCCTCAAGGATGTGGTCCAAGCGGCGTGCAAGGCATAGAACAAGAAAGTGAACCCGAGGAGGACGTGAAGGAAGCTAAGAAGAAGAGGATTACATAATCCTCGAGTGTGAAGATCAAACCTGAAGATTCGATGAAGACGTGACATTCAACAAATGAAGGAGAAGTATTAGTAATTAATTGTTAATGTTACGTGAACTTTGCATTCGTATTAGAGTCGAACACTATTATTATGGGTCAGAGGCCATATTATCGAGTCATTGGTTATACATAATAAGGGAGCCCAACCCGTTAGTTGGTGATGTGGAATTCCGGTTACAAGTTAATCAAGAACCGTTAGTTCCGTTAACAGTTTGGTGGTTAATAGCCTAACTATTAACAGAAGTCATTAGGTCGCGTCCGCCCACATGGTTAAATAGGGTTAGTTTGTTTCATTTAAATGTTGGTTGATTGTTTACATTTTCTTTAACATATTCAATTAAACAGTTTACATTGTTCTTGTTCTCGTTCATTCGATTACTACACACACACTTTATCAAAATTGCAATTCGATCCTATGGAGAAATCACATATAGGGGTGAGAGCAATACAAATGTGCACCACCGACATTTTGGCACTCTATAGTGGCAGTGACAACAAGGACGGAAAATCGCGATTAGAACTTTAAAAATGAACATGAACATGGACGATGAAGTACGGAAACTAGAACATGGGGCCGTTCCCTGAAACCGACGACGGCTAGGGTTGGTACAAAGAGCTTGCCTAAGCTCTCATACCATGTAAAACAGTAAAACGTGAATGGGAAAATATTTGAATTAGTTACAACGGAGGGGAGCCTTCAATATATAGAATATGTAAACCTGGATAGCCTCTATTGGCCCATCAGCCATTAACTAAACAAACTAAATAGTAAATACACTGTATACATTTACGTGCACAATTGTCACTTTTTTACAAGAATTCCTAGATTTTCCAGGATTAATAGAGCACACCTGCACTTTGCGAGTGCAGGATTTGAACCTTAACAGTTTGGTCGTGGGACATATACCTTAGCCACTTGGAAGTCCCCTTAAGGACATGCATGATTAACGTTGTTAATATTTGAATATATGATGCAGCATTTGAAAGAAAGGACAGACCCAATAATGGAAGCAGTATTGGTAGATACAGAGAATATGTTGTCTCAAGGAAGGATGGATGTGCCTCTGAGTTTATGTTTTGCTGTATCAAGAGGTGATGATGTATTGCTTCATAAATTGCTTAGACGAGGTGGCCTTGATGCAAATGAGATGGATAGTAATGGACACACAGTCTTGGTATGCAAACTCTCCTTTTCTTTCTTCAGAACCCAAGGGGAAGAAGGGGTTTATCAGGGTCCCATTGGTTGTGTTGGGTTGGGTTACACGTGTATATCAAAACAAAAGTTGGGTTGGGTCAAAAAGTTTTGTCCATTTTTTTTTTGTGAACATGACTATAAAAATTAGATGATTTTAGTAACGGATAATGATGTAGTGGTTACCCAAGTATTCAACTTGATGTTGATACATTAAGGTGAGCTATATATTGAAGCTAGTTTAGTGGGGGCCCTAAGTATGTTTTTGATTTCATGTATACTGATTCTTGCCTAAAACATGCAAGAATGTCTTAAATGAAAGTGGTCACATTTATAACATTTTGACACCTCATCAAGGGTCTCTTTCTCTTTTGGGGAGTTCCTAGAGCAGTTTTTGTCATCCGGTATATTTTTTCCTTGAATTGAAAGTGGAACCGCATACATACATACTGGGGTGGCCTACAACGTAGTTTCAATATATTGGTGACCTCCTTATGTCCTCCCTTTCAAGCTGTTTCACTCTTGCAGTGTTATGTTTGCCCACAGAAATTATGTTAAACTCATTTTCAGTTTGCTTTCCCAGAATCTTGCTGCAGCCACTGGAAGTTTAGAATGTGTGCTTTTACTCTTAGATTATGGAGCAGATCCAAATAAAAGAGGTATCGTATGATCATATCTATCTTTAATCTGATCATATCTATCTTTAATCGCGCCAAAAGTAGTTTTAACCCATTTGTGAGAAGAAAAACAAAGGGTCAGTTGGGGTGTATTATATTTATATTGTATCGTAACAGATTCTGAAGGAAATGTTCCGCTGTGGAGTGCAATCATTGGGCGCAATGAAGCTGTGATTAAACTGCTTGTAGACAATGGTGCTACTTTGACTTCAGGGGATGTGGGGGAGTTCGCTTCGTGTGCTGTTGAAGAAAACAGCATTGAAATGCTTAAAGACATAATAAAACACGGTGGGGATGTTACAGTGCGGAACAATATGGGAACTACAGCACTGCACAAGGCCATTTCCGAAGAGAAAACAAAAGTTGTGGAGTTCCTAATCAATCACGGAGCCAACATTGACATTCCAGATGTGCATGGGTGGACCCCACGTGATTTGGCAGATCATCAGTCACACGAAGACATTCTTGAACTGTTTCAGAATATGCCTGCACCTAGAGCGAAACCACCCAGCGGCAGGAAGGTAAAGCTTGATGGCGCGTCATACATAAAGAAGTACCAAAGTGAGCCCAGAATGCACCATATGCCAACTGAAACTCCGAGGACTTCATCCGCAGGCATGAATGACGTCAGGAGACGGCCTGATGACTTCAGCAATTCGGTTTTTGGGATCGTGTCATCTGCTAGTAGGAAAAAAAATGCAGGTAAGCAATTCTATCCGAATGAACATCCTCGCTTTCCAGCAAATGGTTATCATGTATGTAAACTGACCGAATCGACTCATTTTCATATCCTTTGACTGTCCAGGTGAAATGGGGTTTATGCCATCACCTCTACCTATGTTTAGCGCTGCTGAACGGATGCATCAAATTTCTAGAGTAACGATTAGTTGTCCGGAGGTAAACGAGGAAGAAGGGAAACTTATACGACTTCCTGGATCCATGCAGGACCTACTAGATATCGGTGCGAAAAAGTTTTCGATTTCTCCTAAGAAGGTTATAACCAAAGAGGGAGCTCTAATTGAAGATATAGAGGTAATTAGAGATGGAGATCATCTGATTCTTGCTAGTGAGCGTTGGGTCCATAAGTAAAGTGTATACACATGACGATAGCTTCTTAGTTTTTGTAGTTTAAATTAATAAAAAAGTAAGTGAGGTGGAAGATAGAAAGTAATGGAAAGAAAGGTGCAGGTAGGGATTAGTTAGGAGTAGTGAGTGGATAGTGTTTGTAAATTTTATATACCAGTTATTTAAATATAGTTTTTGTACAAATCAAGAATCTCCATAAAAAGAAAGTAAAACCTAAGATAAACCGTATAAAGGAAATTGTTTGTTGTATTGTGTATTTGTGATGTTGAATACAAGGGTATAAATACTAATCTAATATTACATAAGATATTCTCTAGAGGGATAGGGGTGTTCATTGGTTCGGTTTACGGTTTATTCGGTTTATTCGATTCGGTTTATTTGGTTTGAAGTTTTTTTTTTATGATAACCATAACCAAACCAAACCGTATTAAAAATCTTACAAACCGAATCGAATAAACCATATTCAATATGATTCGGTTTTGGTTGAGAACCAAATAAATCGTATTCAAACCATTTAAACCGTATTCAGCAAATAACATATTTTGTGTATATTTTTGCTAACAAAAAAAAAAACAAAGAACACACATCTTTAACATATCCTTAGAGTTAAAAACCATAATCCGATATACAACCAAAATACCTACAACAAAAACAGTAGGTCAAGGTAGCAGGTAGGCGTTTGTTTTTTGTAGAGTGGAAGAGAAGAAGATGATGACTACTTTTTACGAACTGGGTTGGGGACGTGGAGTAGAGACGTAGAGTGAGTGGTAGAGGAATCGAAAGACTTGTTTTACCCTAAAAAAACCATGGATATATGGGTCGTATTTAGTTGGACTGTGGATAAGTGGGCTTAGCTTAAATAGTTAAATGGTTTATAAATAAATAAAAATATAAATATACATATATATATAGGGTTAGGATCCTGCGAAAACGCATCTTTTTGTGAAAACTGCGAAAACACATATTAAAACTCACGTAACTTTTTCATACGTTAACTATTTTTCATAAAATTTGCGCCAAAAGTCTTAGAATTACATTATCTTTAAATCTGGAGCAAAATATTAAAAAAAAAACCGAACGTTTTTTTTCCCGTGTGATGCACATGTGCATCATATAATTAAAAAAAGTTATAAAATGCTATTTTTTTCTTTAAATCTAAAGATAACACAACTATAAGATTTAGGGTGCAATTTCTTTTTAAACTATTAATGTATATCACATGTATGAGCGTTTTTTTTGTATGATGCACATGTGCATCAATCAAAAAAAACGGAAAAAATGATGAAAATATATGACATATGGTGCGACTAAGAAAAAAAAATATTAACTCATACTAAAAGTATGAGTTTTTTTTGTGATGCACATGTGCGCCACACAAAAAAATATTTAAAAAAATAAAAAAAGCGTTAAGTTTTTTTAAAACTTTTATAGGATTAAAGATAATATAATTTTAAGACTTTTGGTGCAAATTTTTTAAAAAAATATTAACGTATGAAAAAGTTATGTAGGTTTTAAGATTTGTTTATATATATATATATATATATATATATATATATATATATATATATATATATATAGGTAAAAGATCCGTGTAGACCCCTTATTTTTTGTAGACCCCGTAGACCCCTTATAAAACTCAATAAAACTCATTAAAACTCACTAAAAATAAAACTCAGTTTTGTTAATTTAGTTTTTTTTATTTGCGATAAGCTTTTAAGAACAAAAAAAAAAGACAATTAAAAAAAAGAAAAATGAAAAACATTAAAAATTGAACATTTTAAGACAACGAGTTTTAAAAATCAATGAGTTTAAAACTCAATAAACTCAATAAAACTCAGTGTTGCGTTTAAAACTCATTATTTTAAAACTCATTGTCTTAAAATGTTCGATTTTTAATGTTTTTTGTTCTTTTTTTAATTTATTTATTTATTTATTTGGTTCTTAAAAGCTTATCGTAATAAAAAAACCAAATTTACAACACTGAGTTTTATTTTTATTGAGTTTTATAGGGGTCTACGGGGTCTACAAAATTTAAGGGGTCTACACGGAACCCTACCCTATATATATATATATATATATATATATATATATATATATATATATATATATATATATCTTATTTGGTTTTAAACGGATAACCGAATAAACCGATTAAACCGAATAAAAACAAAACTCGAAACCATAACCGAATCGTAAACCGAATTAATAATTCGAATACGGTTGAAAACCGAACCATAAACCGAATTCACAATTCGGGTTGGTTTATTCGGATATGGATACGGTTCGGTTTGTCGATTTATTCGGATTTCGGTTATTTCTGCACACCCCTAGAGGGAGATGTTCAAATGAGAAGTTTGTTTTGGTAAGAAGGATAAGAAGGAATTTCAGTCATTGAATCTTGATCTAATAAAAAAGGAAGGAGGGGTATTTTAGTCTTAGCCACTTTTGTTGACTTTTTATCTACTTCTCCCATTTTCTTTAAACATTCATAACTTTCACATACGACATTATTTAAAAAAAAAATTACACCATAAAAACAAGCATTTTTTTATCTTTAAAATGCATATAGTGTTGCTATATAAAAATGAAAAGAAAAAAATACTCTTTCGATTTTTGACACAGGTCATTGTGTCATTGTGTCAAAATGTTCAGATCATTGTGTCATTGTGTCGTCGTGTCAAAAGTATATATAGTGTTGCTATATATAAAATTAAATACTCTTTCGGTTTTTGGCACAATATGAAACAATGATCTGAACATTTTGACACGTTATTGTGTCATTGTGTCAAAATGTTCAGATCATTGTGTCATTGTGTCGTCGTGTCAAAAGTATATATAGTGTTGCTATATATAAAATTAATTACTCTTTCGGTTTTTTGCATCATATGAAACAATGATCTGAACATTTTGACACATCATTGTGTCAAAATGTTCAGATCATTGTGTCATTGTGTCGTCGTGTCAAAAGTATATATAGTGTTGCTATATATAAAATTAATTACTCTTTTGGTTTTTTGCATCATATGAAACAATGATCTGAACATTTTGACACATCATTGTGTCATTGTGTCAAAATGTTCAGATCATTATGTCATTGTGTTGTCGTGTCAAAAAGATATATATTGTGCTGCTATATATATAATTAAAAAAATTACTCTTTCAGTTTTTTAACACCATATGATACAATGATCTGAACATTTTGACACAATATGACACAATGATCTGAACATTTTGACACAATGACACAACGACACAATGACACAATGATATGAACATTTTGATACAATCAAAAGAGTAAAAAAAATTAATTTTTTATATAGCAACACTATACGCGTTTTAACTTCTAAAGTGGTCTTAGATTTCATGATCAGGGATCATTTCATGCATTAATGGCATCGGGACAAAGTGTGTGGTTTTTTCATCCTTTTCATCAGTAACCCAAATCTGAGTTGCCTTTAACATGCCGCATTCTGGTATCAGTGTTGTAAAATAGGGAACTAGCCTTCAACATTTCAGAAACAATCTTATCGTTACGCTCAATTTTGCTTTGTGATGTTCCTATCTTGGCTTTAAGTTCCTCAACTTCCTTGGTTAAAGTTTCAACTTGAGAGTTAGCAATTTTAAGATATGTATTCTTATCACTCAACTAGGTTTGAAGATTCTTAACATCTAACTTAACAGCTTCCAGTTTCTCTCTAAAAATTCTGGTCTTATCTTTATATTCCCTAAGGTCTCTAGCAGTTGATTCGTGATTTAGGGTTTCATTAATTAACAAACTTACTTTCCCATTCTTTACATTCTTTAAACACAGAACACAGATTGACATTTTAGAATTAGAACATACCTCATGACTGCTTGAGCTGGCTTCAGAACCTGGAATGATGTTTACAATGAAGGCATGATGACAAATTTCAGCAGCTCTCTTCTCTGCTTCTTCTTCAGCCAAGAGTGCCACATGATCAAGTGTCAAACTCAGATCTTCCAGTTGAGTAGTCCAATCATACCTTGGTGTGTGTTGTACCACTAGTGCTCTGTCATTTTTCATAGCCTCTTTCTTCATTGCTTCCTTCCTCTCATCATCCCTTTCCACCTTTGGCTTGGTACACTCTCTAGCATAGTGCCCATACTCATTGCAATTATAGCACCGCAGATTTGCCTTGTTGAAACTGAGCTTTATGCCTTTCCCTCCATTCCAGTCCTTCTTCCCTGTTTTGGCAATAAACTGTTTTGCCCTTAAGGCAGACATCTCCATATGATAGGAGATATCCATGTGCTCCAGATCTTCAGGGTTGACTTGATTGACATCATCAGGAGTTAAGTTGGTGGGAAGTAGAGAACCAGCAACGAGTGCCTGATAGCAACTCATGATACCTACACCAAGAGCAAAGCTAGGATCTTTGGTTAGATTATTGATATATAAAGAGATTAAATTGGATGCACCCGATGAGCTAGTCCCAGGGGTTTGTGATACAAACGTCATCTGATTAGTGATGTAATTGCTTGGACATGCAGCTGGTTGTGAGATGAAGGATTGGTTGACATGGTTCATCAATGCACCATTTCCCAACTTTCTAGCTCTTTTCTGCTTCTTTTCTTCATAAGCTCTAATAGTAGACATGAGCTCACTCAATGGTGATGTTCCCATTGCCAAGTCTTCTCGATTAACTCTATGGTTCTGTCCCAAATTGGTGAAAGTGAATTCACCAACTTCTTATTTACTTTAGCTTGAGTGTATGTAACCTTGATGAATCTCTGCAGTTTGGCTCCATATTTTCCCCAGGCACATAGTTGAATTCATTGAATTGTTCCCTGAGATTCTCCCTCCGAGATTCTTTTATGTAATCATTTCCTTCATATGCAAAAACGAGAGCATCCCAGAGTGTTTTAGCAGATTTATACTATTTGAAAGCTTCAGCTACCTCGGGGGATAAGGCCATGATCAATGCAGCCAAAGCCTTCCTGTCACGTTCAACCCTTTCCCAGTCATCTTCGGTCCAGTCTGACTTCTCTTTGGGTTGACCCACCTGACCAGCTGCAGGAGTTGTCTTAGGAACATAGTCACCCACTTCAACCGAACGCATGATCTTAGGATCATTATAGTTGACATAATTCACAAACCGGTATTTCCAGCTCATGAAATCGTTCCCCGACATCAGACGAGGGGGTCTGGCGTTGGTTCCAATCTTCGCGTCCATTTCCAAAGTTGCACTGGACAAGCTTGACATATCGAATGCCAATGAAGAACAAATGATGAGTCGAACAGAGGTTTTCGGTCGGACAAGGGTTGGATCGGAAAGTACCTTTCGATCGAACAAAGGTCAATCGAAAAGTGTGGTTTTCTGTCGAGAAGGGTGATCGGAAAGTGCTTTTTGATCGAACGAGGGTCAATCGAAAAGTATGGGTTTTCAGTCGAGAAGGGTGATCGGAAAGTGATTTTCGATCGAACAAGGGTCAATCGAAAAGTATGCTTCTCAATCAGGCAGAAATTCAACTCGATCGAAAAGTATTTGCTGAACGAAAAGTCATGAAAGAGACTTTCTGGTCGAAAAGGGAGAGACATGGAAGGATCGAAAAGTCACGAAAAGGGACTTGCCGATCGAAGAGTGAGGGACCGTGAAGTACTCTTCGATCGAGAAGTCGATCGAAAAGTATGCAACAGGATCGAAAAGCCAAAATTTCGATCGAAATAAGGGTCAAACCACAGATTTCGATCGACAGGCTTATAAAACACTAGCAGCTGGCTTCTGTCCTAAGCGTAACCTGCAAAAACACCTCCTGTTTCGTGCTAAAAGCTGAAAATCACCAAGAAAACTTAAATCGTTAGTCACAAAAACTTGAATCTGATATCGCGAGAGCCACGAAACTTGCGTTTCTTGGCTCTGATACCAATTGTAAGGATCTAAAAAGCCCCTCACGCGATATCTAGTCTACTAATCACCGTGCGGAATCCGGTGTTTATAGATGATTCAAGAATAATAAAATAAAACAGTAACGAAAGTATGGAAAACAATAGGAAAACACAAACCAGTCGAAGAATGCTTGAAGAAATTCGATTACCTCACACCTTGTAAGAGTCGAAATTCTCGCAGAGAATTTCGATGTACACCTTTGCCAAAACACACAATCAAGAACCTAAAACTAGTCACCTACCTATTCCTTATATAGAGATGACCTAAACTTGTTAACCAAGTTACAAAAATTCGGCCCATACACTATATTCGACCGGACCTCTTTAACCCAACACCAACCCATACAATTTAGCCCAATTACAATATAAACTAGCCCACTAAATATCTAATGCAAAAGCCTCATATTTTTAAGATCTCTACATGACCAAAATTCATCTTTAGTCACACAATCAAATTGTCATAAAATAAAATACGACCAAATTATACTTATGGTCACATAGTTTTTGCATTTATCATGACCATATTTCATCTTTAGTCACACATAAAATTGTCGGAAAATAAAAGATGGCCAAACTTAATACTTATAATCACATAGTTTTTTCATTTATCATGACTATATTTCATCTTCAGTCACACATCAAATTGTCAAAAAATAAAAGATGACCAAATTATACTTATAATCACATTTTTTTTCCATTTATCATGACTATAATTCATCTTTAGTCACACGTTAAATTGTCATAACATGAAAGATGACCAAATTATGCTTATAGTCATATATTTTATTCATTATCATGACTAAAATTCATCTTTAGTCACACGTTAAATTGTCATAACATGAAAGATGACCAAATTATGCGTATAGTTATATATTTTATTCATTATCCTGACTAAAATTCATCTTTAGTCACACGTCAAATTATCATAAAATTAAAGATGACCAGATTATACTTACAGTCAAATATTTCTCATTTATCATAACAATGAATTATCTTTAGTCACACATCCAAAATTAAAACGGTAGCCATAAAATATTTAGATTGGCATAAACTTTTCTTAGTGTTAACTTTTATTCACACCTAATAAAATGAAAGATGACCATATTATACTCATGGTCACATGTTTACCAATTTATTGCGACGATGATTTATCTTTAGTCACACGTCCAAATTGAAAATGTGACCATAAACGATAACTTACAGTTACACCAATAACTTTTTTGACCAAAATATGTTTAACTTACTATCACACTCAAAAGTCACACCAATAACTTTCTTGACCAAAATATGTTTAACTTCCTATCACACTCAAAATTAAGATGTCAATATATATCATATTTAGCCACATTTAATTACATAAACAATTGCTTCATATGACCATATACGTATCTATAGTCATTCTTAAATATTATAAAAAAGATATCACAAGTGGTGATATTTGATCATATTGTTCAAGATGTGACTCGTACGTAATTATTACATATGTAATATAAAAGTGTGATCATATTAACGGAATCAGGCTTACAATAGTCCCACAAAAGTCACACAAAACGATCTTACTAGTTTTCTGTATGTCATATTTATACATATTTATACTAGTGCATTTATTTTCCACCCAGTTTTACCATTATAAATAGGGTTTTACCCCCAAAACATTGATAGAGTTTTTACTAGGGTAAGGCTACAACCTGAGTGGATATCCACTAAGAATATACACGTAAATTTTAATTCTAATCTACAATTTACTGGTTTCTAACACCCAAACTTAAATCTCTACTAATTAAGTTTCCTTATATAAGCATAATTTTCATGGAGCAAATTATCATAGAAAGATAAGTACATATATTTTTTCCGTTGATTAGATGAGACATCCAGGATCTACCGTCCCATAAAAGCTAAGAAGTCGCGATCTAATTAATTAACATGAGTAAAACGCAGATAGCCCTTGTTGGAGGGGAGCTGAGCCGTCTCGAACCCATTTGGAAACATTTTCGTTGCTTCGTCATCAGACACACTGGGGGCGATCACCACCGCCTCACCCTCTTTCCAGTTGGCCGGGGTCGCTATTTTGTGCTTCGCAGCCTTCAGCAACGAGTCCAAGGCCCTCACCACCTCATCCATGTTCCTCCCAGTGCTAGCCGGATACAGAAAACTCAACTTTATCTGCACGTACAATCACCATTCATCCATATATATTAATTAGTTGGAAAGACTCCCAGATCCGCTCTCAAGTCTAACGTTTTTAAAGTTTCAGGGCGGTTTGGTTAATCTAAAAGCAAAATCGAACCGTACGTAACTAACTGTTTGATTTCGCTTTTTGAAAATATATTTTGAAATCCCCAGGCGGTTGTGTACGTAAGTGTTAAATGATCAGATTATTAATTACAAGTTCTTGACCTTCTTGTCGGGGCCGACAATGTGCAGAGCACGTGAGGGGGCAGGCTGTCCACTACTATCTTTCTCATCAGGATCCACCATGTTAAGCTGCTTGATGATCTCCCGGTTCGGGTCAGCAGCAATCGGATACGTCACCTTCTTTCCCTTCTGCGCGCATGCATATTTGCCCCAATTAAT
This sequence comes from Deinandra increscens subsp. villosa, assembly GCA_039602395.1. NCBI lineage: Eukaryota > Viridiplantae > Streptophyta > Magnoliopsida > Asterales > Asteraceae > Deinandra > Deinandra increscens. The sequence continues at coordinate 40,174,982 of JBCNJP010000003.1, read as the reverse complement.
TAACTAAATTACATAAATCATGTATTATGTATATGTATAATTAAGTACACTATAGGCTTCAATATCTTTGATCCACTCCTTGTGAGACCGGACGTCATCACATGATAAACCTAGCAGCTTCACGCCCCTCTCGGCAAACTTGTCGGCATATGCCGCCATGGCCGCCAGCTCCGTTGTGCAAACGGGTGTGAAATCACCTGCAAATATATATGTAACACTTACTTAGTTACTTAGAGATCATCATGCATGATTAATTAATTAATATTAAGAGTTTGAAACTCGAATAATTAATTAACCAGGGTGGGAGAAGATGATTGTGAATGAGTTGGCAACGTAGTCATGGAGATTGATTTTGCCGTGGGTGGTGTCAACGTGTAGGTTCGGGAGAGTGTCTCCGATGGTTAGGCCGGGCATTTTGACTTTTGACTTGACGGACGGACGGACGGACGGAAATTATTATTATGTAAATGTAATGTTGTAAATGTGAAGTGAAACGGGGGGTGGAAGTAGGGATATATATGAAGGTGGGATTGGATGGGGACACGTGGCGTCATGATAACGTACGTGGCTGGTGTATGTACACTACTTCACCTTCAACACCACGTGTTCACTCGCATTCAACTTGACGATTACTATATTGGACAACTAAGCGTTCACAATTTTGTTATTCATTTTGAGTAGTGGATATCAACAATTCGTTATAAGTATTAGGATTGACTGAAGAAAAATAATATATTTAGAATATGATTTATATATATATATATAAATTTACTTTAGAAAACAACGATACTTTTTTTATTTTATTTAATATGATAACAATACTATTCCACTTAAATATATATAAGAAAGTGGGTGGTAAAGTTCATGTAAGAACTATTATTTATTGTAAGAACTTAAGAACCAACTTAAATGAGGGATAATTAAGTAATTTTGTCCTTTCTTTTTAATTCCTCTACTACATTCTATTGTACAAACTTGTAAAAAACTAAGGAAAAATTATTTCAAATAAAGTTTTTTGGGTAATTTGATATTTTTTTTAAATTTAATTTCACATATATCCACTCATATCCACCCAATGACTTAAAAAAAAAGTTTTATTTTTGTTTTTTTTACTGTCCGACTATGTTGCATATATGCAACATATGAAACATAAAATGTTGCACATATGAAACATAAAAACATAAAATGTTGCATATATGCAACATACAATGTTGTATATATGCAACATGATATGTTTCATATGTTGCATATATGCAACATACCATGTTGCATAAGTGCAACATGGTATGTTTCATATGTTGTATATGCAACATACCATGTTGCATATATGCAACATTATATGTTTTGTATGTTGCATATGTGCAACATTATATGTTTTCATATATGTTGCATATATGCAACATAGTCGGACTTACAAAAAAAAACGATTTTTGTTTAGTTTTTTGTTTTTTTAGGTCGTTAAGTTGTCATTATGTGTATAGACATGAAGGAAAAAAGAAGAAGAAGCATATAAATTTTCTAAATAACCTTCATTCAATTGAAATTTAATGGTTCTTACATTAGTTCTTAAGTTCTTACAATAATATTGGTTTGTACTAGAACTTTACCCATAAGAAAGTAGTCTTCTCAAATGTAAATGCATAAAAAGCAAATATATGAAAATATGTCTTTTAAAATATTTTGTTGTGCGACTGCTGTGGATAACAATTATATACACCCGAAATAGACAAAATTAAAACCCGAGTGTGACCCCCACTCCCAGGCTTGGCTCTAGGAGGGGTCACACATCTGATTTACTCATGAACACAAGGTACAACAGAGAAAACTAAGCAACGAAAATTATAAACTTTTATTTATAAAGCCAAGTACTACAAGTAAGAGAGATAATTTACATAAAGTAATTCTAAATATCACTACGTTTTATTACTATAACTATACCAGCTTGCCAAAACCTCTCCTCCGATACCTTGCCCGTCTAATCCTTTATTACAAAGGTCTTCTCATAGCTAGTTGAAGTCTCACCTTGATCTGACATACATATATTTTTGGAAAGGTCAGCTTACGCTGATGAGTTCTATATTTTAAGACTTTACCTCGTTATGAGGTTAAAACTTTTGGACCTGCAAGATTCCTTTTTTCACAAACATTTATAAAGTATAACACATAACCGGATCATACAAACCATAACAGTCATTTATAACTAGGCATATTTTTCAATAAAAGATATCTACCACACTATACTTACTAATCTTTTGATTGCTTCTCAGTCTATATATTTACTCCCATCCGCTATTTTATAAGCAGAGACTATGATATTCTTTCATGACTAACTTCCATCCGCTATTTTATAAGCGGAGATCTAGCTTCCATTCGCTAATTATAAGCAGAGACTTATCTTCCATCCGTTATAAGCAGAGTCTATTTTTAATAACAATTCTAACTCCCCTAGTACTACTACTCACCCCTAGTTAAATAGTAAAGTGACTTAGGTTTATTAGTAGACAACGATAATGAAATAGCTTGAGCGTGTGGATCTTCTACCTAGTCGTAATGAAATCAATGTAAACGATTAAAACACAGAGAGTAAATACAAATGACTTGTATTAACCACAGAGATGACCACAAAGTACACAGAGAAGATCTGACTCAGAAGCCCTTTAATTCTATACAAGATGATCTATTTATACAAGCTGAAATACGATCGGCCGAACCTCAAGTTCGGCCACACGTTCGGAGCTGTCCGAACTCCAGGTTCGATGGGAGTTCGGACCTCAACAGTCTTGTGCGAATCGTCTTGTATTCGATACTTCACATGACGATCGGTACTATGTATCAACAAACTCCCCCTCGGCATGTGCAGTATCATCTCCTCTATTTAAACTTGTATCTTCAATCAAACTCTTCCTCGATCTTGACGATGAGTTCAATCTTGAATACTTGATATTGCATCGTGTGTAATCTCTTTATCAACAATCTTCAGAAGACTTGAAGTTGTAATGCTCTCTTCCCACTTAGAAACCTGCCAACATAAATAATCTTGGTGCAAAATGTCTCTTCGAGACTCCAAGATATTTTGATTTTGAAAATTGATTTTGTATTTCGTGTTGATCAATCGAACACAAATAAGAAACAAAATCTTTTTGAATTTTTAAAAATATATATCAAAACACATCTAAAATCTTTTTGGTATTTTCTGATAAGAAAAGTAAAGGCATTACAGAATTAGACACTATTTTTGTGTTTTGTGAGAAAGATCACAACTTGGGATCATATTGGTCATAACATGCTGAACTACATTTCAATTTCAATTATTGAAGCACATAAGCCATGCCGATTGCAGATATAATTTGACCAACTTTAAACTCTGGCACAATCATACTCATAACATCTGGATATGTTAAGGTATTGATTAAGTTTGTATTGACCAGTGTACCCCACACTATCAGACATACTCAGATATGCTTTTGCTTATCACATTTTGTGATTTCATTTGTGATTTTAATCACATAATGATTGTAACCATGATATAGTCAACTGTGTTCCATGCAAAAAGAAATAAGAACGTTAGATCGTCTACCTTAAGGTCGATCTTTCGATACGCAGATAAGGCCTCGGATTTAGAAAAATAAGAAAATAAAACAAGTTGAAATTGTATAACTCAACAACAATTAGGTCGGTACTCCCGTACACATAGAGAAAGTCCGATGAGTTATACGAAACACCAAAGAAAATAAAGCAGAACGTCAAACGAACAACGATCAGGTCGGTCTTTCGACACGCAGAGAAAGTCCCATCGTTTGACAAGATAGAGAAAATCAAACAAGTTTAAATCTTTGCAAAATGAACACATGTATACACAGTGACTTTTCATTTTACTTTTCACATATCTTTTCCTTGATATATCATGAGATATTCATCAAGATGTTGTCCACTAGGTCAAGCATCAGATTTAGTATATATCACATTTGTATACTTTCTGACTTGCCGAGCCTACCTTGCACATCGATCAAATGGTCTTATGGCGTTTTCATCTACTTTATCCATGAGTCAGACACTGTCAGCCAATGTACCATCATTTCCCACACATGTCGGATACAATTTCTCATTTTTCAATGTTTTTGGCTTTTTGCATTTTTCATGTTTTTGTCTTTTTCAAAATTTCTCCCCCTAAAAATGACAACTCTATTTATAGATTTTCATTTTTACTACTTGAAAAAAAATAACACACTATTTTTGTATTTTCTAAAATACAAACTCCCCCTCAGAATGAGACGAAGTGAAAAACAAGAAAAATTGATCAACCAACACAAATACTAGCAGTTTAGCATTTTGAAAACAAAATTGATTTTAAAATTCAATTTAATTAAAAACAGATATTTTACAATCATCAATTATGCAATCACCAAAAGGTCTTCCGGAAACACCTACTGGACACCAAATAAAACATTAGTTGCGTGGGGATCGACCCGAATCAAGAGCGTCGGGCCGCCCGGTGTCTTCCACAAAGTCCTTGTTGGCCTTGGAAACAACTATTGGTTTCCAAATTTGTAAAAGTTTTAATTTTTTATCAGAACCCGAATCAGATTCAACCGACGTACTCGACTTAGACCAAGACGATTTACGAGTTGATTCAATCGTTGGGGACCATGGTTCATAAAAAATTTGACCTTTGTTATCTACATATTTGGCAATTTTGTGGATATATGCAGTCGTCGGACAATCAGCAGCTAGATGTCTCGGTTGACGACATACATAACAAAGTCGTTCTCTAAAATTGTTTAAAAAATGTTTTGATTTTTGAAAATCAGATGAATGTTCAGAATGAAATTTATCAAAGAAATCATCAGAAGAATCATACCTAGGAGATGGACTCCTTGAAGATGAAGATCTTCCAGAATAATAAGAAAATTCCTTCTAAGATGGTGATTTCTTTGCAACTTTTGCCTTAGAAGCCTTCGTCTCAGCCTTCACTGATTTCTTTGCTTGAACCGGTTCTTCCAACACTTTGTAACCTAAACCTTTGTGTTTAGATCCTTGAGTCTTTGAAGAATTGGACGAAGAACCCAAAGCAACTCTTGACTTAGCGTCACTAGTGAATTTTTCTTTGATATCTTTCAGCTTGTTCTTCTCAATTAACCCTTTTTCTTCGTCAGTTGCGGATGAAGAACTTGAAGCAACTTTATGAAAAACTTTTTCATTTTCCAGCAAAACAGACTTTGACACAAATTTTGGAGCTTCACCCAAAGGTTTCTTCGTCTTTTTAGACTTGGACTTGTTCTTCTTGGGCGGAGTAACAAACTTTGAATAATCAAACCATTCAGTCTTAGAATTAAACGGAGCAGAAGTAACTTCAATTAAATCCACTGGTTGAGGAACCAAATGAATATCATCCTTCTTAGAACTCTCCGAACTATGATCCTGCTTGTATAAGAAATTTAGCAATGTCGGTGACAAATTGCAATTCTTTACTTGTCTTTTTAACTCCAAAATCTCCAATTTCAAGTCATTAATTTTCTGTTGACCTTCAAACACCTCTTGTTGTGACTTGATGAACTTTGCATTGAGATCATCATACTCATAAGTTTGTAACTTCCTGATCTCACATTCAGCATATAATTCTTTAAGTACATTTTCTCTCTTTTGCTTGTAGATCTTAACATCTTTTGTTAACACTTCATTCTTGTCTCTGTAAAGAATATTTTCATCTTGAAGCGTAGAAATCTTGTTTTGAAGTTTCTATACAGTAATAGTAGTTTTAGCAATAAGAGCAGTAGCATCTTTATATTTTTGCTGAACCGGATAACTCTTCTCAAACAGATTCTCAAAATCTTGAGCTGTGTCTAACGCTTCAGCTTTGGCTTTCTCACACTCTTCAGCCAATTGAGCCTTTTTCTTCAAAACATCTTCATGAATATGAACCAACTCATAATACTTCTTTTAAAATCCTCTAACTCTTTCTTTAACACCACAATTTCTTCAGTTGAAATTTGGCGACGTTGTTCAAAACTTGCAATTTCCTTGAGCAACTTCTCACATTTATAACATTTAAATTCGTCATCTTTTGAAATCTCAGAAATCTTAGGTAATTCTTCTTGAACCAAAGTGGCACTTGAATAAGAATCATAATCAGTCAGAAGACTATCATCATCATCATGACAAACAGTCAAAGCAATTGAGGTTGGAGTATGATTCTTTTTAACTTCAGAATCTGCATTCCATGCAAATTCATTTGAATGTGAAAATGTATTGGTCCAATCATGAGCAAAAGTAACTGATTTCTTCTCAACCTTTTCAGCTTCATTTGATGGATGAAAAACTAAATGAGCATGTTGACCAGTCTTCAATTTACTTTCCGCAGAACTTGGACATTCTCGAGCAAAGTGACCATAAACTGAACACTTATAACATTTCACCTTAGACTTGTCCAAACCAATCTTCCCTTCCTGATTCAGTCTCTTCTTACCAGTTCTATTGAAAAATTTCGTTGTTCTTCGAACCAACATAGCATACTTTCGATCCATTTCCTCTAAATGATCATAATCAATCTGATCGTAATCTTCATTTTCTAACTCAGCATTACTCACAGCACCAGTGATAACACCAAAATATGAAGATACCAATGCAGACATCAACGCATTATAATCATCGACAGTTTGAACAGACAATGCACTTTGAGTCGAAGAACTAGGAATTGACACAGTACAACCAGCAGATGAATAACTTGGAGTTTCAGATTTACCTGCCAGAAATGCTGTAGGGGGTGCGGAACTAAGAATATTAGATTTCCCAGCATTTATGGTTGAATCATTGTTACCATAATACACTGCAAGATTTTGAACTTGCTCGGGAAGTGACTTGTTCACCTTTAACTCCATATCCCTTGCTTGGATTCTTTGAATTAGATCATTAAAAGACAATTTTGGATAATCTTTATCATTAGTAACCATCATCACATAATTTTCCCACTTCTCTGGTAGAGCTTCCATGATCTTTTCTTCCTTATCAGCTTCATCTTTTGTGAGATTCACCAACTTCATTTCACTCATTAAATATGCAAATCTTGCAATCAGATTCGGAATCGATTCATTTTGATAATGCTTGAAACTATCAAATTCCTTCTTCAACACCTTTTGTCGACTTTTCTTGTACTGGTCATTGCCTTCACATCGCTTTTCTAGAGCATCCCACAAACTCTTTGCGGTATAGTTGCTTGAAAATTGATGTAGTAAATCAGTAGGCAATGCCATTGTTAAAGTGCCATAAGCCTTTTTCTCAGCTTGATATGCTTTCTTTTGTTCACCGAAAAGCTTCCTTTGAAGAATTGGTTCCCCGTCTTCACCTTTAGGATATGTATATGGTTCAGAATATGATAACCGCATATCGATATCATTTGCGGAAACAAATGCTTCGAATCGTGTCACCCAACTATGATAATCTTCCAATTTGATTAATTTGGGAACTTTGGACTTGAGCGTGTGGATCTTCTTCTTAGTCGTGTGGATCTTCTTCTTAGTCGTAATGAAATCAATGTAAACGATTAAAACACAGAGAGTAAATACAAATGACTTGTATTAACCACAGAGATGACCACAAAGTACACATAGAAGATCTGACTCGGAAGCCCTTTAATTCTATACAAGATGATCTATTTATACAAGCTGAAATACGATCGGCCGAACCTCAAGTTCGGCCACACGTTCGGAGCTGTCCGAACTCCAGGTTCGCTGGGAGTTCGGACCTCAGCAGTCTTGTGCGAATCGTCTTGTATTCGATACTTCACATGACGATCAATACTATGTATCAACAGATAATGCATTCATATAGTGCAAAAAGTGAACATCCCTCAATTTACCATTAGAGAAATATATATATATATATATATATATATATATATATATATATATATATTTATATAGGATGTACCAGTGGCGTATCCACCACCCTTTTCATATATCGGGTAACTAATATAATTATGCTTATATATAGGAGGTACCAATGCGTATCCACTACATAATAATAAAGCGAATGCATCACCTGTTCTCATGTATAAATACATATAATAATTCCCTTATCACTTGACTATTTAATTTCAAAGAAAATATAGCACATACCGTATCATAGTCATTATAATTGCGTAATAACACGAAAAAGCAATAAAATCATTTTCACAATATATCATTTATTTATCTGCCCAAAAGCAGTTTAACAGTTTATCCATTTAAGACATTTTACGTTTGAGAATTTCAATGCATTTTCCTAACACTTCACGTATAAGCATCTTAATACATTTTCATAACAATTCACATGTATATCAATTCAAAAGCAATTTAATAGTTTAACAATTTAAGATATTTGTTTAATAGTTTATCAATTTAAGATATTTCACCCATAATCATTTTAAATATACTTTCATGACCTTTCACGTATATAGGCAACATTTTAGTTATAAAAAATTTGAACGTATTTTCATAATACTTGTATGTATATCAGCCCGAAAACATTTAAAACATTTAAAAGTGGACTCATAGAACTTACCTTATTCTCTTATGTAGTTAATTTAGACAGAACATCCCCTATGCCTCCTAGTTAACCTAATTGCGTATCGTATGGCGTTAACGCAAAGTTTTATATAACAAACACTTCTTATGTTTATTTTAACATTTTATTATGTTAATAATATATAATTATTAAGGTTATCTATTTAAAATGACCAAAATGCCCTTTAGCCAATTATTCTTATTCTTTTAATGATAATAAGAAGATGCACATTCCTATAAGTAAATGCTCACTCCGGGATAGCCCAAGGAGGTATGCAAGGTCCTATTTGGGATTTATACATCACCCTCGCTATGCTAGAAACCCCCAGTGTACACGCTCTTACCCTTGCGGTCCGCACGGACTTCTAAGTATCCGAATAACTCAGTATATTTATTTATTATCATTGATCACTTTTTAAGCCATATATATTTGTTATATATATATGAACATGTTATCATACCATAAATCAAGCCCCCATACCTCCCAGATAGTTCAATATCAATTAACTATATTTCAAAACACTAATTTCCCGTTTTTTTCTTATTTAATTTTCAAAAACTCATTTTTATTCGAAAACAAGTTAGGGTATCATCCATTATAACATTTTATATTATACCTTAAAATATAAAACCTTAATTCAACCCCGTTTACCCAATTTTGGTAGAACAACGTTACGAAAACCCTAATTTCAGCGTATTTTCAAAATAATTACCAAACATTTCCCAAACCTAAAATAAACTTAGAGCTTTCTTAAAATACATTATTTTACGATTACATACAAAAATTCAGACCCTGAATCCCAACCGATCACCCAATTTTAGCAAAATAAGCTCAAGAACCCTAACTTTTATACTTTTTTAGAAACGTAACAAAACAACAACAGTATCAAAACTGAAAGAGGTTATTGTTCAGCATACCAAATAATGGGTGACTGCAAAATTTCAGCTCTTAACTGCTCCTAGTTTGCTCGTATTACTCCAATGAAGATTCCAGCAGAAAAGTGGATTTTCGGGTTATATTTGAGTGAATTGGCGAGGATTCTTGTCGAATTGGACCTCCTATTTATACTTACAGGGTCGCAACAAGGTATAAACACGTATGTGGGTGATTAATCGAGCTAATTCGACGCGTAGGTGATCAAATCATGTGCTCCAAGTTAAAGTCGTGGCTTATTTCAAGACTGCTGTTGCAGATGAAGGTCACGGACCGCAACGTATAGTTCGTCAGTGGCTTGCGGTCCGCGAGCCATAGTGTTCCAGGCAGATTTTTGGAAATTACAACTTTAGCCCCTAACTTTCTATTAAATGCAATTTTACCCTCTAAACTTCCACCCCATTATCATTTTATGCTCTAAGACCTTATAAGATATATTTCTCAAAGTTTCTAAGGTTCGGGACACGCATGATGATATATATATATATACATACACACGTATATATATTTATATATTTACATATTTTTCACTAATTTGTATTTTAGCCCCTCAATCTTTTATATACTTATCATTTTATGTCTTGAATCACATTATGATATACTTCTAATAATTTCTAAGCCTCGGGATACATATAATAAATATAAACACGTATAATACTAGCATACGTTACATTTTATTTATTTTTAACAACCTGATTGACATAAAAATATGTTCTTATCTAGTTTTCACACTTTTAACTATTCAAACACGTATTCCCATGTATATATGCATTAAGTAATTATTTCACATCTATTCATGTTATTCAAACATATATTTACACACAGATTTAATATAATGCGAAAATAATTTCTACCGATTCGTAAATTAGAAACCTCAAAAAGGTTTGGAACCTAAGATTTCTAGCGGTTCGTAACCGATTTGTACTGTACCGGTTAAAAACCGGTTCGGTTAGGTTAACCCGTTTTTTCTAGTGCACCTCTAGGCACTAGCAATCATTTAAGTGTGTTTTCTTGTTTTCACAATATCATATGTATTACACATGCGCAATAATCTCAAATAATGGTATCATGCCATGGATTATAATAATATTGCACATGTGCAGTATAATCATGCCATGGATTATAATAATATTGCACATGTGTAGTATAATCATGCCATAGATTATAATAATATTGTACGTGTGCAATAATCTCAAATAATGGTATTATATTGTGTAGTATAATCATGTCATTGATTATAATAATATTGCACATGTGCAATAATCTCAAATAATGGTATTATGTTATGCAGTGTAATCACGTCATGGATTATAATAATATTGCACATGTGTAATAATCTCAAATAATGCTATCATGTCATGGATTATAATAATATTTCACATGTGCATTAATGTTATCTTGTGTGTGTGTGTGTGTTTTAATTTTTTATAAACATTATATCTATTGCATAATTTATTATACTTTTAACTGCCATATTGTAGCCATGTATCATTACACGTTACCGTAAGTCATTTACTAATGCACTGTGTATTATTAACAACCTCTATGTTTATCATCATATTGCAGGTAACATATTAGAAAATGCACACCTTCATAAGTATATACACATGCCGTTTTGGAATTTAGTAATTGACAGGACAATTTATGAAGAAAAAATGGGAAGCCTTTATGGATGATTATGGTTTGACTGAGCAAGCTTGGTTGAGTGATATGTATGCTATACGTGAAAAAATTGTGTTCCGGATGCTTTAGTTATCTCGATGTCCTGTTTGATGAAGATTACATAATGTTGATACCTGATATGTGCGTCGTGTGAAGTATCCAATCAAGATTCAAGAACCAAGTTCAAGGCTTAGTTTACTGCCAGCCGAACCTAGTCCGAATCTGGAGTGCCGAACCTAGAGTTCGGACAGGGTTCGGCCAGCAACTATAAATAGGTTGCTTAGTCCTTGTTTTGGGAACGAGTGAGAGTCTGAGCTAGCCTTAAGTGTGTGTTTACTAAGGTCTTCTCTGTGTCATTGTTTCTGAGTGTTTCTGATTGTAATTGTTCGTGAGATCAATAAAACAATCGGTTAACTACTTGTTTCATATTCTGAATAGCTAGACTGAGTAGACAATCCAACGCTCACGAATTTTCAAGTGGTATTAGAGCTTTCTGGTTCATTCTACTGATCTATGGTTGCTATCCTCGGATTTTTGACACGAAATGAGTATTTTTGAGTGTTTTTGCAAATTTTTGATCATTTCGATCGAGTCTTTTGTGAGAATTTTGCTCCTAAATCGTTCCTCATCACTTTTTCTGGTCTACTGCTGCAAATCTTGTCAAATTCTGTCCAAAATCAAAATTTTTGAGCAAAAATGCTGAAGTTCGGCTGTTACTGTTCAGGTTCGGACTAACTGCTCTGAAGTCCTAGTTCGGACGAGGTTCGGACAGAGTTCGTTTCAAGTTCGGTTACTGTTCGGACATTTTTCTGGTTTGTGAGTAGTTCGGTCGAGGTTCGGATCGGTTTGTAGTTCGGAACAAGTTCGGAACTGGTTCGTAAGTTCGGAAGGAGTTCGGTGATCTTTCGGCACTGTTAAGGTTCGTTTGAAGTTCGGACTATTGTTTAAAGTTCGAAGAGAGTTCGGATCAGGTTCGGACAAGGTGTTTAGGTTCGGATAGGGTTCGAAAAAACATAATTCAAATTTTCAACGATGTCAGAATTTCAAGCTTTTGCCGTGATGCAGAGTGTAATGCAAACCATGAGGAACTTTGATAACGAAATTGGAACAAGTCAGAAAGCTCCCAAGTTGTTGAAGTTGGAAGATTATCAGAATTGGAAGCAACAATTTTCTGTTTATATAAGCACGAATGATATCGATTTGTGGATTCCAATCAAGAAGCTTTATCAACATCCGACTGATCAAGGAGATTTCAAGGAAGTCCATACCTTCGACATTGCTGAAAGAAAATTATACGAGCTTGAACAAAAGGCTTTCGGTTATCTTACGATGGCATTACCCACTGAGTTGTTACATCAATTTAGTACTTGCAAGAAATCTAAGTAATTGTGGGATGCTTTATCAGCAAGATGTGAGGGTAATGATGATTACAAGAAGAGTCGGAAAAATGTGTTGAATAAAGAATTTGATAATTTTCAACATTATGACAATGAAAACATTACCGCTCTTGTTTCATGGTTTTCACATCTGATTAGTGAATTAAAGGTAGTTGGAATTGAGAAAACTGATGCAGACTTGAAAGAAAAGATTATGGAAGCTTTGCCTGAAAAGTGGGAAAATTGTGTTTTATTACTCACTCATGATAAAGAATACTCTACATTGGCATTTCATGAGCTTACTGGAAAACTTCATGCTCGGGAAATGGAAATGTTAAATTCAAAAAAGTCAACTGCTACTGTTGGTCCCGAAACAACAATCGTTCACGATATCGTAAACACAAACAAGTGCGGAAACCTTGTTTGTGAGTGATTCGAGAAGAACATGATAAAAAAGACTTGATTTAAGATGAAGAACAAAGCAACACAGTCAAATCTTAAATGGAGAATAATCAATCTTCTATTAGAACGAGTTTCCAATCGTGAATACAAGAGAGAAAACCCAAAATCGTAATCACAAAACAACTAATCATAAACTAGTTGGGTATATATACTACCCTAGCAAAAGCCCTAATGTAGATCGTAAACCCACAAGGTGAAACCGACCCTCCAAGCCCAAACCGTATACACATGAAGCCCAATCCAAAGTATCCCAAGTCTAATGTTCATGCCTCACAATGTATAGCCCAACAATCTTCCCCTAAGCATGAACCATTAGACTGTTTAAGGAAGAAGCAAATCAAATCAGAAGGTGTGAGACTCCTTCCTTGACCACCATTCACGCTGCACAATCCGGTTTGCTGTTCCATGAAAGATTCCCACCCTTATAGCATTTTCAAAGTCAAGTTCATCACCTAGGATAGGTTGGGTGGCCAGGAGCTTGATATCACGTTCTCCAAACCTCAGCAAGTCAACTGGATCATAGAAGCGAAATTCTCGCATCTTCTTGCAAACCACCACCACCTCATGAGTTGTTGGATCATAAAACCAATTATCAAAATTTTTCACAAGCATACCATCTTCAATCTCGTCCAACATGTTGATCACTCGAGTTCTTTTGGTGGGTGGTCACCTCACTTCTCCAACAGGCTCATTTGTGACAGGATCAGTTCCAGTTTGAACCAATCTTGTTTGCTTGAGGTCAAAGTTAGCAAAGTTTTCTTCAAGATGGCTCATCAGATTGTTACGAACAAGGTCTCCATGAGCATTCATCCATGTGTTGATGAACGGAGCCCTCAGCAAATTTCTCATCTCTGTCTTAGTCCAGGAGTGAAATTGACCACGAGTTCTGTAGTACTCCACTGGACTATAGCCATCTCTAATTACAGCAACCAGCTTCTTCTCAGCATCGTAGTGCCAGCACAAAATAGGTTCACGGCTCCCCCTTTTGTCAATTTCACTTTCTCCCACATCAATTGAGTACAGCTTAGGGGGAGGTCCCTGGAAGAAATCCTTGAACCAATTCTCATGACTTTCTGGTGCTTTCGAGATGAATCTTCCTCCTGGAACATAGTCATACATCTCAATGGTGTCATCGCCTTCATCTTCATGCACTACATCAGCAGCTTCAGCACCTTGAGAAGAACTCTAAGCATTTGAACTATCAGCTCCCTTCAAATCTTCCAACTTCTTCCTTAGTTCAAGATATCTTGCATACAAAAATCCAATACTGGCTTCATTCTTGCTCGCCTTCTCCTTCAATCTCTTGTTTTCTTCCTTCAGTTCTCTTATTTCTCCCTCTCTCTTCCTGTTCTGAGATAACAAAAAGTTGATTTGAGGATCAGTGCTTATCCGAAGGTCTACACGGGAGATCACCAGTTTGAATATTTTCTCCAAGTGTTGGATATATGCAGAAGCTTGGAATGGTTGGAACCTGGCTAGATTCTGTAGAAACATTTACTCTCACTGGGCTGGGTTCAACAAACGAGCTATCAACTTCGAAGGATTGCCTTTTGTCACACCCCCCTCCGCCGCCCCATGCCAGGTGCGGATGGAGGGTGTGGGACCGGCTGTCCGTATCAGTTCCCGAGGCACCAACTAAATAACAAACGCACAAGCATACAAAACGGACATCCAGTCCTCATAGTGAAACCCTAGGCTGACTCTGACTGAGGATGCATAGAGCACCTCTTAGCAGACCTAATAGAATCGATAGCCACCGGATTTGACCTCGGACTGAACAAACATGAGATACATTATTACAAGGGAAATATAGTCATAACAGGTCTTCAGAAAGAAACATCATTCGTTTATTATACAGAACCCTATCCATAGTGACAACAACCATCAGAATATTCCAAGTTCAGATTAGATCCACACCTACACTTGCTTACCTGCAACATAAGTCAATCACAGAGTCAACAACATACGTTGTTGGTGAGTCGTAACTACCATCATCATATTAACAGTTTTCAAACACATACAGATTATGAATTTATCATGCCGCACCCAAGGTCAACACTCAGATACTCTACGGACACGTTGCGCGTAGCCGTACGCCCTCTACGAGTAGTTTTTAAGTTCAACATATAAGTACATATTCCCCCTAGTAACTTAATACTAGAGGATCCGGGTGAATATGGATTGTTCAACTATATCGGTCGCTATAATCCCTTATATGTCTAGTGGTCTCAACATTTATTCCATCACGATACACAGACGTCTTAGCGGCTCAACCGCTTTACAAAACAAAGCACACACGCAAACCACACTCAAACAAAGTTATGAAATAACACACAACAGATAACATAATAATTTATTAGACACACCACACGAGATTTCTGCCATCATAGTTCACAATAGTCTCCATGCTTCTAATCCTTGCGTCTTCCAAACGACGTCAGGTGTTTGATGTGGGATGACACCTTCTTAGCTTCTTCTGCCAGTTTCCTTTCCTTCTTCAACTGCTTCTCCAGCCTTTTTGCTAAAGCTTTGTTTTCTTCCCTAAGAGCGTCGATTACCGGAGAGTTAGGTCCTGAATGATCTGCATACGGGGTTGGGGCGAAAACTGTGCCTGGTCCTGAAAAAGATGATCTTGGCAGATCCTGATATGATCCGTACGGAACATATGGGTATGCAGAAGACAAAAAAGGCATGTATGACTGCTGCATAGGTGGGGAAGTCGAGTACTGATATAGCTGTGGCGGATAAAACGACGGCTGAGGTGGATAGTATGGCATACCCATGGCATAGCGATCCTTGAACAATAGTAGGATACATGATAGGTTGCTGATAGATGGATTGCTGCTGGAATCCAGGTGGCTGCTGAAATGAAGAACTCTGATGGTAGGCAGGTGGCTGCTGATATGTAGATGGTGGTTGACTGTTAGACCTTAGTAACTGGGGAAAACTGTAGCGTTCAGACACGGGTTAACTGCTCTGGCCCTGCATCATTGCAGCTACATACGGGTCTCTAACATCATTTGCCAAAGCTGCGATGGGATCCTATATTAGAACATCCACAAGATTCCCCATTTGAGGAAAAGTTGCAATGGGATCATGTTGCATAGGAACCGATTCCTCGGGTCCTTCTTCGATATCTGCTGCATAAACTGGGGAGGCATACACATGCTGGAATTGATGTTCTGAGTGATAGCTTACTGTGTGACCTGCTGATACTGCAATCACTACCTGTTGTACGGGAATGGTCTCATCACCAACTTCTTCAGGCTCCTCCTCAGGGTCTTCTTGGTCCGTCGCTACATCGCGAGCATTCCATTCCGATGGTGCAATGTGAATGGTATGACTTGGGCGCACCGACATTCTGGGTTTAGTACTTCTTTTCTTAGGAGGCTTCGGTACGTCCATAGTCGATGCCGCAGGCGATGGAATCTTCTTTTGAGTAGGTGCTGTAAAATATCCTGAAAGGTCAGGGCTCATGGGTGGTACGGGTTGACTTGGGCCGCCTTCCTCCTTCTTGCTCTTGCTACCCTTGCTACTCCCACTATTCCTGCTACCTGATTTTAAAGATTTTGCAAAGTTCCACATCTTTCACAGAGGTACCTGTGAATAAAGTTTTAATATACAATAATATATATATATATATATATATATATATATACACATTTTCCGTGCACTCCTAGATTTTCTTCACTTAATTTCTACTAATATTCATCCTTGAACGCACTAGTGTACACATAAAATAACGATCGGTATCCACGTGTCTATTAGACTCGCTCGTATCATGATGTACCTGTGGGTAACAATGACAGCGTGCACTTTCTGCAATTGCTACCGACCTTACATCATGCTATGAGTAATCTAATATACCAATTTCAACTTAGGTTAATACTTATCACGGAAGACCATTAGCATCCATGTGTCTGTTAGAGTTCACCGAGTCTTAGTGTACCTGTGGGTAGGAATGGCAGTTTGCAAGGCTGTAACTTCTACCGACCTTACACTAAACCTCGATTACTTTCTAACATACAAATTTTCAGCCTAGATCACAAATTTGGCTCATGCAATAACTTAGAGGTCCAACTAGGTTCAAGCTTAGGGGCTCTAAGAACTCCTAATTTGCTGGAACCTTTGGCTCTGATACCAACCTGTCACACCCCCCTCCGCCGCCCCCTGCCAGGTGCGGAGGGAGGGTGTGGGACCGACTGTCCGTATCAGTTCCCGAGGCACCAACTAAATAACAAACACACAAGCATACAAAACGGACATCCAGTCCTCACAGTGAAACCCTAGGCCGACTCTGACTGAGGATGCACAGAGCACCTCTTAGCCGACCTAATAGAATCGATAGCCACCGGATATGACCCAGGACTGAACAAACATGAGATACATTATTACAAGGGAAACATAGTCATAACAGGTCTTCAGAAACAAACATCATTCGTTTATTATACAGAACCCTATCCATAGTGACAACAACCATCAGAATATTCCAAGTTCAGATTAGATCCACACCTACACTTGCTTACCTGCAACATAAGTCAATCACAGAGTCAACAACATACGTTGTTGGTGAGTCGTAACTACCATCATCATATTAACAGTTTTCAAACACATACAGATTATGAATTTATCATGCCGCACCCAAGGTCAACACTCAGATACTCTACGGACACGTTGCGCGTAGCCGTACGCCCTCTACGAGTAGTTTTTAAGTTCAACATATAAGTACATATTCCCCCTAGTAACTTAATACTAGAGGATCCGGGTGAATATGGATCGTTCAACTATATCGGTCGCTATAATCCCTTATATGTCTAGTGGTCTCAACCTTAATGACCAGAAAGTCTCTAATGACCCACACAGGGCATTCTGACTCACAGTGTTCGACAAGATAAACATAACAGATATAACAGATACATCTGTAAACAGAAATGTGATCTCAAACAGTTAACTAATAAAGGAAGTCAGAGGACTCACATCAATGAAGTCAGAAACGGAGTACAATATAGACTGCGATCCAAGATTCGCTAGAATATCCTATCTTCGGTATCTAACAACCTATCAGAATTATCATGTATGTTCTTGTCATATACAATGCTAATGAGTCCATTAACAATCTCAGGTTCAAAGTACTAAAGAATACAGTCTCCAGATTAACTGGCTAAGATTTTAGTTCATTTGAAATCAGGACAATTATTCTGTCATTTTCCTTCAGAGGCATACCGCTTAGAATATAGTATTTCTGGGTGGTACGCATCAAATGATAACTCGAGTTACTCATTTCAAATTCGGGCGTACCGCGCTGATAAATCTATTTTTTTGGCGGTACGCTGTAATCTGATAATCTGATTACTGTCCTTTATTTTCAGGGCGTACTGCTCTGCATGCACCCAACTTGGGCGGTACGCCCCAATCTGGCCCGACTATTTTATCTTTTAGTGCCATTTTTACATATTGACGTTTTGGAGCCAGAATGTTTGCTAGATCATTTGTATACCATTTTGGGGTTGTTCAGTAGTTCGTTTGTGGTCCATATTCTTAATCAAAGCATAACCTCAATTCCCGAGCTTTCCATTAATGGTAGGTTTCATCAACTTGACCCCCGTTTTATACGAATGTTATTAGGGATAGATTTCTTGTGTTTAGGTGACCTATTTCCTCATTAGAAACACTGATCATTTCTGGATTCATGTGATCTTTACTTATAAAGTTTCTAATTATAGAAAATTCAACATGCATGCATTGAAGGTGTAAGTCCCAAAACGATCCTTACACGATATCAACGATCAATCGAAGGTGCGGAATCCCGACGATTGATTGATTCAAGAACAAAGATGAAAACAGTAAACGATGAAGAACACGATTAAATAAACAAACAATAGTAATCACCTTTGATGCGTGCACACGATTAAATAATCGTCTGGTACACAAACTTGATGCAAACCCAAAAATTCCTCCCGTGTCTCTCTCAACTAGCTAACCTCTAATATGGGTATTAAGATTTGTTTATATAGATAAACAAATCTTAAACCTAATTTTCGGATTAGACTAAACAGGCCCACTAAACACCCCTTAAACTCTTTCTAATTGGGCCCTAACATGTCCAAAATGGCCCAATGACCCAATACAATGAAAACCCAACCATTTTACACCTATTCATATGCATAGGCCTTCAAAATAATCTGCCAAGTGATGATTTAATACACAAGCCACAAATTATACCCTTACAATCTTCCCCTTGGCTTGTCATATTAAATTTCTTCTACTTTCAATCTTCAGACTTGTAGTCTTCTCCTTGGCTTGAGCATGGGTTGATGAAGATTCTTTTCTTTAACAATCTTTAATGGGCAGCATATGGGATGTTAGATGGCCCTCTCTCTTTATCAGCATCAGCTTGAACTTCAAATGCTAAACACGTAATGAGAGGAGGATTCTCAAATACTTGCTCCTTCTTGAAAACTGTTGAGTCCTTGTTGAATCATCAGTAATTGTCTTGACTTAACTTCAGAGGATATATTTTGAAAACCTCTATCTTGGCATTCTTGAATCTCTTGTTGTGACTGCTCTGCATCTTTTCTTCATTCAGCTTCCCCTAAACTTGCGAATGGTATCTTTTGAGTCTTCAGAAGCTTCACTTGAAAATCCAACAAACTTCCCCTGAGCATAGGGTAAGTCCTTTTTTGGCTGGTTCTTCAACTTGATCAGAAGCAGAGTTCTTGCTTTAGTAAACTGAGTCCTTGACCTTCTTGTCCATGAGTTATCTTTTTCTGACTTAACCTGTTAAGCACAACATGGAACAAACCCAAACACTAACCATCATATGATACCTGGTTACTGGGTTAGCAGGAGAACAACATTCTTTATCACAAACCCTAACATTGATTAGGGGTTTCCTATAAACACTTCCCCCTAAACCTGAGGACTCTTCACATTATCTCCCCCTAATATTATGAAGGGAGTCATACATTCTTGCATAAAACCCATAAAACTTATTAAAACCTTTAAATTAACCTGGCATGGTTGAAAAATAAACAATAAAAACTTAAGATAACTCAAAAAAAAAAAAAAACAAACATACCAAATTATTAAACGAGAAGGTTTCTATGGGATCGAACCGTATGAATTTGACCGAGGAACCCTTTTCAGCTTCTGTTACTCGAACACGTCCAGGTGATTGCCAATATAATGATCCACTTTAAACTCTAACCCTTTTCTTAATCAGGTTGTTTGTCACTTTATTATATTTTATTGGTGCATTAATTATGAACAGCAAATGGGTTTCAACAAATCCTAGGTACATATTATTACACACTATCAAGCATATAAATTCCCTACCACATATTTTCACAACTTGAACCAGAAGTTTGAAACTGAGCTCGAGACTTGGTAGATAAGAGAAAGAATAGATCACATAGATTTTTTTGGTATAATATACAAAGTCAACTGAATTTTTAAAACATTTTTAATAATGCTCTCATCAGTGACAAAAGCTGAGGGTTTTGGACTCTTGAGGGTCTCTCTTGATGTGCTCTTTGGCATCTATTGGGTGTATATTTTTTATATATATTTTTTATTTTTTTAATCTTATATATATATATATATATATATATATATATATATATATATATATATATTACTTTAGGTGATCTGGAAGCACTTATGTATGGACAACTCCAGGTCATTGTTCATGCAAAGCAGAGGAGAGCCTTACATACATGTGAAGCATCCCCAGGTCATTGCTCACGCAAAGCAGAGGAGACACCGACTTTTTGAGCTCAATTTCACACTCTTGGAGACAACCATATGTATCGGGAACTTGAACATGCAGTCAAATAGAGATGCAATTAACCTAAGTGCTGTTACCCAACAAACCGCCACATGTTATCTTTAAGTGTGTAACACATACCTTTTTAGATTAAAGAGTCGAGCCTACCAACATATCACCATGGATCATGTCTTTCACATTTGCCTTACGCGTGTCAGCCATCTCCAAGACGGAAATTTATTTCACTTCCCACCTTCTCAAAACGCACAAACAAAAGATTAAAAATTAAAAAGCATAAATTTTTGAGGGTCAACAATTTCATATTTTTCTATTCTTCCCCTTGCTTTTTGATTTTTAATAACAACACACCCCAACTAAAACTAAAACTCTATTTTTCTAGTTTTCTAGAATTTTTTATTTTTTTTATGAACACACTGACACATCACTAAATATCTACTAAAACTGGCCAAGCTAACCTTCAAAGTTATCTTTTGAAAATTTTCAGAAATGGGTTTTATTTCATGCACAACCGTACTTCACATCAAATTAGCCAAGAAACAAATAATTCAGACAGTACCTTGCTGATTTGTTAGAGTTACCTCTCATCAGAAGAACATCCCTACTATTGAGAATTTGCATGTCATGTCATGGAGAGATGCCTCTTATCCTGTGCCTGGAATAATCACTATCATAAACAAACAAGGTTAATGAAAGTCCTCCTTGACCGTTCCTGCAAACACTGAGAGATCAGTTAGCCAATAGTACCAAGGCCATTGTGGTTCTGGGTACTCCTGAGGAGTCAATAAATGATACTTCTTTTAAGTACATGCCTTTTGAAAAATTAGGAAGTGTGGATGGAGCTGCCTTGATCTTTGGTTTCCAAGTTCCAGGTGATTTAACATTTGTTTTAGTCACTTTTGAAGTAGTGACTTTAGGTATTTCAACCTTCTTTATTTCAGGTTTCCTTTTCAAAACAGTTTTAGTTACTTTTGGAGGGGTAACTTTAGGTTTTTCAACAGTGTGTTGTTTTGAAATTGGTTTCTTCACCTTTTTATGAAAATTTTCATAATTTGGAAAAAAAAATTTTGATTTGAAAATTTTCTTTGCTCTTTGGCAGCGCCCCAATGTTGATCAGAGGGTTTTATCTTAGGAGAAACAGTCTTCATTGCCTTAGGTGGTTGCACCTTCATTAGCTTAGACTTAACTGATTCCTGATATGAAACACTTTGACTGTGCGGATAATATGGCTCATAGGGGCGATAATGACAATTTAGGGCAATGTGGCCAGGATTGCCATAATTAAAGCAAGTCTGCTTCTTGAGATAGTAGTCAGACGTGTAACCGTTTGTCTTTAGCTGCTGAGGTGGAGCACCATCTGCTTGTGTCTGCATCTTTGACCCGTTTGCAGATCTTCGGTTGACTGTGGACTGGTTCCTCGAAGTTTGAGTTGAATCTATCTTTTCAGTTCTTGTGGTCCATGTATTCTTTGATGTCGAGGCAGCATTTCTACAACTGCAACTGCATGAGCCTACTGAAGAAACTGAAGACTTGTTTGTCATCTTGGGCCTTTCAATCTTGATAGGAATAGAAGTTGGAGGCTTGATGGTGATCTTGGGCCTTATGCTCTTAATGTCAGATGATAAACCACCATCATGACCCAAGCCTTTGAACTTAGTGGTGAATGAGGGTCGCTCTTCTCCTTTAATCGGAATGAACATAGACCCTGTTGTCATGAATATCTTACCATTGGGCCTTGTAGTCATCACCACTCGTTCCCGCTTTACCTCATCCACAACTTTGGAATAAGGAGTCTCGATCTTTGGATAAGGAACCAACTTTTCTTCATTAGCTCTCTTCAGTTCACTAGAGCTTGAACCTGCACACTCAGTAGTGTTATTTGACTGAGTTGCTTCAGTGGCTGTCTGTTCATATTTATGCACTGGTTGAGGCCCATATACCATGGTTGCTTCAGTGGCTGTCTTTTCATATTTATGCACTGGTTGAGGCCAGGTGTTTCCTTAACCTACTCGAGTCGCTCTTCTGATTTGAATAAAGCATGATGAGAGTCCATCATTTTCTTTTGTATAACTTGATGTTTCTCAAGGGCAGATTGGGAAGTGTCAAGTTTGGTTCTTAGTTCCTCTACCTCTTTTGTTAGCTCTTCTACCTTAGCGTTAGCATACCTAAGATAGGTGCTTTTATTGCTTACCTGAGTTTGAAGACTTTTAATGTCTACCGGAATGGCCTCAAGTTTATCTCTAAATATTCTGGTCTTACCTTTGGACTCCCTAAGGTCTCTAGCAGCGATTTCATGATTTTTACATTCGTTTGTAAACTTGCTCTCCCATTGTTTAATCAAAGCACAACAAGTGGGGTTTGAGCATTCCTTGCAGTTACAGATCCAAGCTCCATCGGCATGATTGATCTTCCGCTTTTCCACATGTTTTTCGCGGAATGTTCGGAAAAGATATATCTCCTGACTGAGTTCTTTACCTAAAGAGTCTATCCTCTTTTTGTAGGGTTCGACTTGTTTTAGATGAGTCTTTAGTTTGTACTCTGCATTCATACGGTCTCTTTCTTCAGTTCGAAACAGTTGCTTATATTGGTCGATTGATTCGGAACATGTCGAGTTCGAACATATCTGAGTTTGATCACTCACAAGAGGAGAAGCAACTTGAGTACTTGTCATTGTCTTCTTTGGATGAACTTCTGGATCAAATACGAACTGAAAGACTTGAATAGATTGAAAAGGGATGGATCGAAAAGTCTCAACTTGATCGGAAAGCAGGTTTTCGATCGGAAAGATGGTTTTCGATTGAAAAGGTCAATCGAAAAGTGTGCTTCTCGATTGGGCAGAAATTCGACTTGATCGAAAAGTGTACGTTGATCGAAAAGTCACGAAGGGACTTTACGATCGAAAGGCGAAACTGATTGAAAAGTCACGAAGGGACTTTCCGATCAAAACGGAGCTGATCGAAAAGTCACGAAGGGACTTTCCGATCGAAACGGAGCTGATCGAAAAGTCACGAAGGGACTTTCCGATCGAAACAGAGCTGGTCGAAAGTCACGAAGGGACTTTTCGATCGAAACGGAGCTGATCGAAAGTCACGAAGGGACTTTCCGATCGAAACGCTGGCTTCTGTCCTTAATGTAACCTAGAATGACAATCACAAGAAACTCACAAACAAAACCGTTAGTAACACCTTGAAGCACTTGGAGCAAAAATATGAAAATTAAAAAAAGGAATTACTCCACAAGGTGCCAAAAAAATTCAACGATCAAAACCTCGTCAAAATAATTTTGCACCAACTTCAAATGAGTGGCCGTTTCTTGCTTCAAAAACCGGATGACGTGGACCCTTATTTCAATTAAATACAATGGCATTATCGTAATTAATGTGAAGTTCAAACTACGAACATAACAAAATTGATTTTTTTTCGAGAATTTGATTTCGACCGAAAAGTCGATTTCGGTTGAAATGGAAAATATATTTCGTCCGAAATCTAAAAGACGAACACCGAGAGAAACGAGAACCCTGAGTCCAAATCAATCCCAAAATTTACGGGATTTTGATATCCTTTTGAAATTTAAAGAAAATCTCAATCTTTCCTTTTTTCTTTTATTTTTTGTTCGAGAATCTCAGCCACCAAATAGACTTCGCAGAATTGATTTTGACATGAAATTAGTTAACCCAAATCAATTGTAATCGGTTTAAAAAAAAATCTGTTGACAATTTAATTATGACCTCAATTTTCGAAATCAGAATTTCATTCAATGAAACCACAAATGAGTAATCAAAATAATTTTATGAAACCTAATCTTATTATTTTTTTCAGCCGTAAAGCACAAAGATCACACAAAAAACGAATTGAGTAACACAAAATCACTTGAATCGGATATCGTGAGAACCTCGAAACGAAGTTACTTAGCTCTGATACCAATTGTAAGTCCCAAAACGATCCTTACACGATATCAACGATCAATCGAAGGTGCGGAATCCCGGCGATTGATTGATTCAAGAACAAAGATGAAAATAGTAAACGATGAAGAACATGATTAAACAAGCAAACAATATTAATCACCTTTGATGCGTGCGTGCACACGATTAAATAATCGTCTGGTACAGAAACTTGATGCAAACCGAAAAAGTCCTTCTGTGTCTCTCTCAACTAGCTAACCTCTAATATGGGTATTAAGATTTGTTTATATAGATAAACAAATCTTAAACCTAATTTTCGGATTAGACTAAACAGGCCCACTAAACACCCCTTAAACTCTTTCTAATTGGGCCCTAACATGTCCAAAATGGCCCAATGACTCAATACAATGAAAACCCAACTATTTTACACCTATTCATATGCATAGGCCTTCAAAATAATCTGCCAAGTGATGATTTAATACACAAGCCACAAATTATACCCTTACAGAAGGGTTGTACCTTGTGAAGGAATTCTTGTACAATCGATCTCTCTGAATCCCTTGCTCCCTTAGATCTCCAATCCAACTCTCTAGAACAGATTTGGGCCTGCATGTATGATCCATGATCATAATATGAGAGTATGATCACAAAGAATCCTAAATAACATTATTATGCAAAAATCAAGATATCCTTACCTTGATTATCCTTGAATTTAGCTTCCATACTCCTCAGCCACCACCAAAATGAGCCAATAACACTGATTTGATGAGAGTTCAAGCAATGTGTGAGGGTTTCATCAAGTTAATATAGCCTTGATGTGTAAAAGGGTGATCAAGAAGCTTACCTTTGATGATTAATCCCTCCACAAAGCTCCTAAGGCTGGAATATGATGGCAACAGGGCTCTGGTACAACAATGGAAGAGTTCTGGCCGGACATGTGCAGAGAATCACAAGTGCATAATGGTTATAAAGGCCAAAATCCTAGTTTTTAACAAACTGGAATCGACGCGTACCGCCCCAAAATATTATATTTGGGGCGTACCGCCCGGATTTTGAGATTCGGGTATGCGGGGATCCGATGGGTGCCGCAACCCGACCCTTTTATCAAACGGGTTGCATACCGCCTCGGATTTTCCAATCCTAGGCGTACCGCCTCAAATTGTGTTCCAGGAATTTTGAATATTTTTCATTTAAAATTTCCAGCTCAGATCATGGTTTGGGCACAAGGGTTACATTCTCTCCCCCTTAAAGGAATTTCGTCCCGGAATTCGTTAGGCATTAATTGAATAATTGTGGGTATTTTCTCCTCATATCTACTTCGAATTCCCACGTATATTCGGAACCGCGTCTAGCATCCCACTTGATTTTTACCATTGGAATCATTTTCTTACGTAATTTCTTCGTGATCCGTTCTACTATTTCAACGGGCTGTTCCGGGAAGTTCAGCTTTTTATCAATTTTGATTTCTTTTAACGAAACCGCGAGAGCTTCATCTACCATACATTTTCGTAGATTTGATACGTGAAACACGTCGTGAACCCCGCTAAGTTCCTCAGGCAATTCTAGCTGATAAGCCACTTCTCCTACTCTTGATATTATATTGAAAGGTCCGATATGTTGTGGACTCAAAGTTTTCCTCTTTTGACAAATCGAATTATACCCTTCCAGGGTGATATATTTAACATCACCATGTCACCTTCTGCAAACTCAAGCGGTCTTCGGCGTCGATCTGCGTAACTCTTTTGTCGGTCCTGAGCGGTTTTTAGCCTCTTACGGATTTCCCTAATCTTTTCAGTAGTTTCCATAATCAGCTCAGGTCCTGTATGTTCGCCTTCTCCCACCTCAGACCAACACACCGGTGTTCGAAATTTTCTACCGTATAATTCTTCAAACGAGGCCATTTTAATACTGGTATGATAGCTATTATTATATGAAAATTCGACTAGTGGGAGATGGTCATCCCAACTACCACCAAATTCTATAACACAAGATCTTAGCATATCTTCTAGTGTTTGAATCGTTCTCTCACTCTGCCCATCAGTTTGGGGATGATAAGCTGTGCTAAACTTTAACTTGGTCCCCATTGCTTCTTGAAAACTTCGCCAAAAGTAAGAGGTGAATCTGCTATCTCTATCAGAGATTATAGACTTTGGCAGTCCATGCTTCGATATGATTTCGTTTACAAACAGCTTTGACAGTTGCTTTCCATTATAAGTTTCAACCATTGGTAAGAAGTGAGCAGATTTTGTCAAAGGTCCACGACTACCCAAATGGCATCGTTTCCGCTACTAGTCTTTGGAAGCTTTGTCACGAAATCCATAGTAATTTCTTCCCACTTCCACTCGGGGAGTTCTATTTGCTGAAGACAACCGGCAGGCTTCTGATGCTCAACCTTTACTTGTAAGCAAGTTGGGCATTTTTCTACATAGGCAACAATTGCCTTTTTCATTCCCGGCCACCAATAATTAGCCCTCAAATTCTGATACATTTTGTCACCTCCTAGATGAAGCATATATTTAGACTTGTAGGCTTCTCGAAGAATTACATCACGTAAACCTCCTTCTGTAGGCACCCATACACGTTTGCCTAGTCTGAGGATGCCATCTGCTTCCGATGTTAATTTCCTTACGACAGTCATCATCTCATCTCGTTCGACATTTGAGTCAGCCATCTGTTTCTTTTGTGCTTCAATGATTACTCCAATTAGATCCATGCTTACGTCTAATCTCAGGGCTCGAACTCGGAGTGGTTTAACTCTTTCCTTTCTGCTTAGCGCATCTGCCACCACATTGCCTTTTCCTGGGTGATACTTGATTTCACAATCATAATCGCTCAACACCTCCATCTAGCGTCTTTATCGCATATTTAATTCTTTCTGACTAAACAAATGTTGTAAACTTTTGTGATCGGAGAATATCACAAATTTTGTTCCATACAAGTAGTGTCTCCAAATTTTAAGAGCAAAGACTATTGCTCCTAATTCCAAGTCGTGAGTGGTGTAGTTCTTTTCATGCTTTTTGAGTTGTCTGGATGCGTATGCGATTACCTTATCTTTCTACATCAAGACACATTCGAGTCCATTGATAGAAGCATCACAATAAACCACAAAGTTTTCAGTACCCTCTGGTAATGAAAGTATAGGAGCAGAGCTTAGTTTCTGTTTAAGCAGCTCAAAAGCATTGGTATGCTTAGGTTTTCAATCAAATTTCACATTCTTCTGAGTAAGAGAAGTCAGAGGTGTGGCTATCTTTGAGAAATCCTGAATAAATCTTCGATAATAACCAGCTAGTCCTAAGAAACGTCGAATTTCGGTAGGACTCTTTGGTTGCTCCTATTTAGCAATAGCTTCCACTTTTGCTGGGTCTACTTGAATTCCGGCTTCGCTGACAATGTGACCCAGAAATTGCACTTCTCTTAGCCAAAAGTCACACTTAGAAAACTTTACGCAGAGTTTCTCAGATCGTAACAACTCTAATATCTTTCTTAAATGTTCACCATGCTCTTCTCGGTTGCGGGAGTAAATCAAAATGTCATCAATAAACACAATTACAAACTTGTCGAGGTATGGTTTGCACACCCGATTCATTAGATCCATGAATATTTCTGGCGCATTAGGTAATCCAAAAGGCATAACTGTAAATTCATAATGGCCATATCTTGTTCTGAATGCTGTTCTCGGAACATCTTCTTCACGCACTCTGACTTGATGATATCCGGATCTCAAATCTATTTTTGAGAAATAACTAGCCCCTTGCAATTGGTCAAATAAGTCATCAATTCTAGGCAAAGGGTATTTATTTTTTGATGGTTACACGATTGAGGTCACGATAATCGATGCACATTCGCATCGTGCCATCCTTCTTTTTCACAAAAAGAACCGGCGCTCCCCAAGGTGAAGAGATGCATCTAATGAAACCTTTATCGAGAAGCTCCTGAAGTTGATTCTTTAATTCTTGCATTTCTGAAGGTACAAGTCGATATAGTTTTTTTGCTATCGGGGATGTTCTAGGTGCAAGCTCGATTTGAAACTCCACTTGTCGTTTTGGGGGAAATCCAGGTAGTTCATCGGGGAACACATCCGGATATTCCGAGACTATAGGAACCTCTTCCAATTTCTTTTCTCGAGGCGCTTCAACCAAATTTGCTAAATAAGCTTGATCTCCTTTGCGAATACACTTTCCCGCTTTCAATCTGGATATTATCCTCATTGGTTTTGTTTGCCTATCTCCAATGATCGTGTGAATCTTGTCGTCTGCAGACTTTAATTCCAAAACTTTTCAGCACATCGAATCTTTGCCTGATATCGCGTGAGCCAGTCCATTCCAAGCACGATGTCGAATTCACTTAGATCCATGGGAAGGAGTTCTAAATCGAAAGTGGTATTCTCATGTTCTAAATGACAATCTCTAATTACTTTGGAGATACTAATCTTTTGGCCATTAGCAGTTTCTACAATATAGGGTGTATTTAACTTATGTGTCGTACATTGTAATCCAGGTATACACGCAGAGGATATAAAACTTGTTGGGAATCGAGATACCGAGCCAACAAGATTTGGATAGATGTGTTTAATACTCAACGGCCACTTAACGTCTACCGTCCCGACAACACGGTGAAGAACATGACAACTCAAGACACAAGACTCAACTAAAGAAGATGGCTCTAGTGAATATTATTTATTGTTTAAATATTGTCACTAGTTGGTAGTTTTACTATTATGTCCTTAGTGAGTTTTGTAGTATATATAGTAAGTCTTTCTCATGTGAAAGACTTGATGATGATGTGAGTGAGAGAGTTAGTCATGGTTCCTTGAAGCTTGTCAAGGGTTCTTGAACTTACCTAGTAAGCTCAAGAAACCCGGGAATACATGGGGTAGGTAATGTAATCATTCGGTTATTGTTAATCATTTGGTTATCTTTTGTTATCTATCTTTCATGTTGTTTATCGTTGATCTATCTTGCTATTTATATCCATGTTTCTACTAGCTTTGTTCTTCATCATCATCACATCTCAAACACCATAAACTCTATATCTCGGTGTTATTTGTTTTCTCAAAAACGAGTCACACAAAGACTTGATCCGCTTCCGCAACCAAGGTAAAGGTAGCATTATTTATATATTTTTCCCACCACCTCGGTTTTTCAAAACTCCTATTAGCACCAGAATCAAATAGAATACTAACAATCATATTATTAACAGAAAACATACCGGAGATCACTTCGTCATTCACACGTGCCTCTTCGGCGGTCATGATATAGAGTCGGGGTTTACATTTCGAAGTTCCAGTGCCTTTGTACTTATCATCTTTTCCGTTCTTCCTTTGCAGACATTCCAGGCATCTATGTCCTTTCTCCTTACAATAGAAGCAAACCACTGGTAATCTGCACTGCTGATGCGTGTGCCGCACCTTTCCATAAATTTTATAATTTTCTGCCTGTGATCTCTTAAAATCCCTATCATCATTTCTTCTTCCTTGGTCATTTCTTCCAAATTTACCTCTCCTATTATCCCGTCCTTTGTCACTGAACTTTCTCTTGTTCCCAGAAGTATCCACTTTAATTCCCATTGTTCTGATCCATTCATCGGCCAAGGTACCCGTCAAGCTTATAGCAGATGCCAAGGTACTAGGACGTGTAGATCTCATGTCTTCCCTTATTTCAGGGCTTAACCCCCATACAAACCTCCTGATCTTGGAAGTCTCTGATTCTGCCATGTGGGGTACCAAATTAAACAACTCATTAAATTTATTGATGTAAGTCATATAATCAGTTCCATTCATTCTCAGATTAATGAATTCATTCTCTAGTCTCTTCGCTTCATTTTTTGGAATGAATTTTTCCATAAACAGTGCGCGGAAAGCTCTCCAACTCATGCGATAAGCATTTTTCTTCCCAAGTCGGTTTAACTCTACCTTCCACCAGTTCAACGCCGCTCTCTTGAAGGATTGGGATGCAAACTTCACCATATCCCTAGTAGCACAATCACTAATATCCAAGGCTGTTTCAGTTTCTTCCAACCAGTTCAGGGCATCAGTAGCCCCTTTATCTCCTCTGAATACACTGGGTTTACAAGCCATGTATGTCTTGTAGGAACATCCTCTCTTCATCTCATTCTCTGACTTATGTTCTTTACTCCTAGATCTTTTTCTGGAGCCTTTCGGACGACCTTCATGATCAGGACTGCAACTCTAACGGTTTCGGCTCCTACTGTGAGCTGACGAGTCTGTTCTAGACTCAGCGGTTTGCGATCGAGATCTTGCAGACCCCTTTGATCTAGAAATGGCAGTTTTACTTTTCGGCGATTCATTGGATCTTTCCGAACCAACACGCGTCTTTCTTTGCCTTTTCTCCTTAGCGACCAACGAAGGCAACGCCTTTGAAATTCCTTGAGCTATAAGCTCTTGGAGTCTTTCTTCCTGTTCTCTTTGTCTCAGTTATTCAGACGTAAGTGGTTATTTTTCCTTACTGTGAACAGAGTGATCATCACGATCATCTTGACGAGTTTTGCTCGTCCCTGCTTTCGACATTTTGCTGAAAGCAATACCAGATTGATAGATGAACATACATTTGACTTAGTTACTGGTATTTGTAATCAGAGTTTATATTCCTTTGCACATTCTAATGTCATAAGGAACGTGTTTATAAAGAGTTGTTGCACTTTTTGGGCTTTCCGGATCACCATCTTGTGGCTACCGACATATTTTACCATGTTATGACTATGATCAGAGTGAAATCACATATACACGAGTCCTTAGGGATGGTCTAATGAACCAAATCTCCTATAAATCATTATGTATCCTGACTTAACATTACTATAATACTCAAATGTTATTGATAACAACAAATAAACATTTATTCCATCACGATACACAGACGTCTTAGCGGCTCAACCGCTTTACAAAACAAAGCACACACGCAAACCACACTCAAACAAAGTTATGAAATAACACACAACAGATAACATAATAATTTATTAGACACACCACACGAGATTTCTGCCATCATAGTTCACAATAGTCTCCATGCTTCTAATCCTTGCGTCTTTCAAACGACGTCAGGTGTTTGATGTGGGATGACACCTTCTTAGCTTCTTCTGCCAGTTTCCTTTCCTTCTTCAACTGCTTCTCCAGCCTTTTTGCTAAAGCTTTTTTTTCTTCCCTAAGAGCGTCGATTACCGGAGAGTTAGGTCCTGAATGATCTGCATACGGGGTTGGGGCGAAAACTGTGCCTGGTCCTGAAAAAGATGATCTTGGCAGATCCTGATATGATCCGTACGAAAAAGGCATGTATGACTGCTGCATAGGTGGGGAAGTCAAGTACTGATATAGCTGTGGCGGATAAAACGACGGCTGAGGTGGATAGTATGGCATACCCATGGCAGCGATCCTTGAACAATAGTAGGATACATGATAGGTTGCTGATAGATGGATTGTTGCTGGAATCCAGGTGGCTGCTGAAATGAAGAACTCTGATGGTAGGCAGGTGGCTGCTGATATGTAGATGGTGGTTGACTGTTAGACCTTAGTAACTGGGGAAAACTGTAGCGTTCAGACACGGGTTAACTGCTCTGGCCCTGCATCATTGCAGCTACATACGGGTCTCTAACATCATTTGCCAAAGCTGCGATGGGATCCTATATTAGAACATCCACAAGATTCCCCATTTGAGGAAAAGTTGCAATGGGATCATGTTGCATAGGAACCGATTCCTCGGGTCCTTCTTCGATATCTGCTGCATAAACTGGGGAGGCATACACATGCTGGAATTGATGTTCTGAGTGATAGCTTACTGTGTGACCTGCTGATACTGCAATCACTACCTGTTGTACGGGAATGGTCTCATCACCAACTTCTTCAGGCTCCTCCTCAGGGTCTTCTTGGTCCGTCGCTACATCGCGAGCATTCCATTCCGATGGTGCAATGTTAATGGTATGACTTGGGCGCACCGACATTCTGGGTTTAGTACTTCTTTTCTTAGGAGGCTTCGGTACGTCCATAGTCGATGCCGCAGGCGATGGAATCTTCTTTTGAGTAGGTGCTGTAAAATATCCTGAAAGGTCAGGGCTCATGGGTGGTACGGGTTGACTTGGGCCGCCTTCCTCCTTCTTGCTCTTGCTACCCTTGCTACTCCCACTATTCCTGCTACCTGATTTTAAAGATTTTGCAAAGTTCCACATCTTTCACAGAGGTACCTGTGAATAAAGTTTTAATATACAATAATATATATATATATATATATATATATATATATATATATATATATACACATTTTCCGTGCACTCCTAGATTTTCTTCACTTAATTTCTACTAATATTCATCCTTGAACGCACTAGTGTACACATAAAATAACGATCGGTATCCACGTGTCTATTAGACCGGTCGTATCATGATGTACCTGTGGGTAACGATGACAACGTGCACTTTATGTAATTGCTACCGACCTTACATCATGCTATGAGTAATCTAATATACCAATTTCAACTTAGGTTAATACTTATCACGGAAGACCATTAGCATCCATGTGTCTGTTAGAGTTCACCGAGTCTTAGTGTACCTGTGGGTAGGAATGGCAGTTTGCAAGGCTGTAACTTCTACCGACCTTACACTAAACCTCGATTACTTTCTAACATACAAATTTTCAGCCTAGATCACAAATTTGGCTCATGCAATAACTTAGAGGTCCAACTAGGTTCAAGCTTAGGGGCTCTAAGAACTCCTAATTTGCTGGAACCTTTGGCTCTGATACCAACCTGTCACACCCCCCCTCCGCCGCCCCCTGCCAGGTGCGGATGGAGGGTGTGGGACCGACTGTCCGTATCAGTTCCCGAGGCACCAACTAAATAACAAACACACAAGCATACAAAACGGACATCCAGTCCTCACAGTGAAACCCTAGGCCGACTCTGACTGAGGATGCACAGAGCACCTCTTAGCCGACCTAATAGAATCGATAGCCACCGGATATGACCCAGGACTGAACAAACATGAGATACATTATTACAAGGGAAACATAGTCATAACAGGTATTCAGAAACAAACATCAATCGTTTATTATACAGAACCCTATCCATAGTGACAACAACCATCAGAATATTCCAAGTTCAGATTAGATCCACACCTACACTTGCTTACCTGCAACATAAGTCAATCACAGAGTCAACAACATACGTTGTTGGTGAGTCGTAACTACCATCATCATATTAGCAGTTTTCAAACACATACAGATTATGAATTTATCATGCCGCACCCAAGGTCAACACTCAGATACTCTACGGACACGTTGCGCGTAGCCGTACGCCCTCTACGAGTAGTTTTTAAGTTCAACATATAAGTACATATTCCCCCTAGTAACTCAATACTAGAGGATCCGGGTGAATATGGATCGTTTAACTATATCGGTCGCTATAATCCCTTATATGTCTAGTGGTCTCAACCTTAATGACCAGAAAGTCTCTAATGACCCACACAGGGTATTCTGACTCATAGTGTTCGACAAGATAAACATAACAGATATAACAGATACATCAGAACAAAAATGTGATCTCAAACAGTTAACTAATAAAGGAAGTCAGAGGACTCACAGCAATGAAGTCAGAAACGGAGTACAATATATACAGCGATCCAAGATTCACTAGAATATCCTATCTACGGTATCTAGCAACCTATCAGAATTATCATGTATGTTCTTGTCATATACAATGCTAATGAGTCCATTAATAATCTCAGGTTCAAAGTACTAAAGAATACAGTCTCCAGATTAACTAGCTAAGTTTTTAGTTCATTTGAAATCAGGACAATTATTCTGTCATTTTCCTTCAGAGGTGTACCGCTTAGAATATAGTATTTCTGGGCGGTACGCGTCAAATGAAAACTCGAGTTACTGATTTCAAATTCGGGCGTACCGCGCTGATAAATCTATTTTTTGGCGGTATGCTGTAATCTGATAATCTGATTACTGTCCTTTATTTTCAGGGCGTACCGCTCTGCATGCACCCTACTTGGGCGGTACGCCCCAATCTGGCCCGACTATTTTGTCTTTTAGTGCCATTTTTACATATTGACGTTTTGGAGCCAAAATGTTTGCTAGATCATTTGTATACCATTTTGGGGTTTTTCAGTAGTTCGTTTGTGGTCCATATTCTTAATCAAAGCATAACCCCAATTCCTGAGCTTTCCATTTATGGTAGGTTTCATCAACTCGATCCCCGTTTTGTACGAATGTTATTAGGGATAGATTTCTTGTGTTTAGCTGACCCATTTCCTCATTAGAAACACTGATCATTTCTGGATTCATGTGATCTTTACTTATAAAGTTTATAATTATAGAAAAATCAACATGCATGCATTGAAGGGTTGTACCTTGTGAAGGAATTCTTGTACAATCGATCTCTCTGAATCCCTTGCTCCCTTAGATCTCCAATCCAACTCTCTAGAACAGATTTAGGGCTGCATGTATGATCCATGATCATAATATGAGAGTATGATCACAAAGAATCCTTAATAACATTATTATGCAAAAATCAAGATATCCATACCTTGATTATCCTTGAATTTAGCTTCCATACTCCTTAGCCACCACCAAAATGAGCCAATAACACTGATTTGATGAGAGTTCAAGCAATGTGTGAGGTTTCATCAAGTTAATATAACCTTGATGTGTAAAAGGGTGATTAAGAAGCTTACCTTTGATGACTAATCCCTCCATAAAGCTCCTAAGGCTGGAAGATGATGGCAACAGGGCTCTGGGACAGCAATGGAAGAGTTCTGGCTGGACATGTTCAGAGAATCACAAGTGCATAATGGTTATAAAGGCCAAAATCCTAGTTTTTAACGAACTGGAATCGACGCGTACCGCCCCAAAATATTATATTTGGGGCGTACCGCCCGGAGTTTGAGATTCGGGTATGCGGGGATCCGATGGGTGCCGCAACCCGACCCGTTTATCAAAAGGGTTGCGTACCGCCTTGATTTTCCAATCCTAGGCGTACCGCCTCAAAATTTGTTCCAGGAATTTTGAATATTTTTCATTTAAAATTTCCAGCTCGGATCATGGTTTGGGCACAAGGGTTACACCTTTCCTCATGAACTGGGTTGTGTTCATTCAGAATAGGACTTTCAGTTTGAGTTGGAGTTGTCTCTTGCACATCTGCTTGATGATCATCATGTAATGTGCTCTCAACATTTGCACCTGATGATTCAAATACCATCAAGCTTGAGCTTGTCTTTTGGAACTTGAATCTGATAGATCTTGGATCAGATTTCTTCTTGGTGAAGGTTCACGTGCAGGAATATGTTCTTCAAACACATCATCATCAGTAACATTAATATGTATCTCTTGTGGGATTGCACCATCACTTGAAGAAGAACTCAAGTCATCCCTTGTTCTCTTGTGGCTGATTGGCTGCAGATCACCATAAATGTCATTTGCCAAGTTCTCATTCTCAGGGAAAATATCATCCATGACATTCTCTTCAACTGAAGGTATAGTCTCTGCTTCCCTTTGAACAGTTACTGGAACATCATGATCTTCAGCAACATATACATTGACTGGAGGCACATCAGGTTCGGGTTCTGATTCTTCATCTTGTTCCCTTGCAACCTTAGGGAAAGCACCTCTTTTAGTCCACTCAAGCCTTCCTTGAAAAGTGCTCTTTCCCCTTCTATCTTGGGTTTGGAGACCAAACACACTGTTATCCATGAACTTTATATCTAGCATCTTAACCCTCTCTTGAATCATTAGATACTTCTTCAAAACCACCATATGCACAAACCTTGGAGTCATGAGAAATTGCTCTCTGGCGCTCAAATCAGCACTACCAACCCAGTCTAAAAGCATCATCTTTGAAAAGTTAAATTCCCAGTCCAAAGCTAGTGCAACAAATGTTGTGCCATGCACCTTGTTCAGTTGATCAAAGCTTGTTCTCTTGCCCAAAAAAGATTTCTGCAAGTAGTGTGCCAAGCACCTCCAGTAGTGCGGCAGTAGCTTCTTGAAAATTGGTGGGAAGTTTCCTTCAGACCTCAAAAGATGTGCACCATCTAGCACTGCAGTCTTAGAATATTCCATTGTGTCTTTAGCTTTATCATTAATATTCAACCCCTGGCGAATATCCTCTTCTACGATCTCGATTCTGCAGTTTTGAACCGTTGCAGTGATCCTTGTTTTATCGAGATGCGCCCTTGCAGTTCCCCAAAATTCTCTCACAATTTGTTCATCTATCGAGATTCGCCCTGAGAGCATGATTGATCTTGCATACATTCATCCCTGCAACTAGTGAGTAGAATAACTGCATGTGTCTCTCTGGAGGGTCATCAAGATAAGCAGGTATGCATTGATCTCTTTCAAAGTGAATTTCCTCATCAATCATTTCTTCTGCTATCTGAGAAACCGAGACAAATGCACTAGGTTTAATCACATCATTGAACAATTATGTTTGTTAAAACCATCTTGAAATTCAATTGACTATCAGATTATCCTTCTAAATTCCAGAATCTCAATTGAATCCATTAAAAAAATTTGGATTTTGTTCCACAAGAATAATCAAACACACATTCTTAAAAATTAATTTGTTCAATTTTATCTTAAAGGATATTAAGTTTGATGAGATTTAAAAAACAAAACCATTTTGTGTTTAATTAAGTGTTTACGATTTTAATTCAAACTTTTAATGAGTTTACGATCCAATATGAAGGTTCACGATCGGGTTAAAGTAAGTACGAAATAGGCCCAGTCGTAAACGCAAAGCCCGATCGTAAACAGCCTTATGTCGTAATCATCGATCGTAAACAGCATCGGAACCACTGATCGTAAACAACATAGTGAACATCGATCATAAATAGCGAATCGTCGTCTCCTTCATCACGATAATCGTAAACACCGAAAACCCGCCATTGTTGTACCTGCAACTTCATGAAACTCAACAAAACTCAACATTTATGCAGAAAAAACACCTAGAACTACCTTTTAACTATCGTAAACACAGAAACGACTTCTAATCTTGTGAAATCAAACACAAACTCGAAGAAGGTGAAGAGGAGCAATCGGGAGAAAACAGTGACGATTTGACGAACTTTAGTGAGTATCGTGGTCGGAATGTGAAGATAAAAGCGATGGTGTGCTCGTTTTTCACAGGGGATGGTCGGAAGCGACCGGATTTTGATTTTCCGGCAAGATAAACGGCGGTTAGGGTTTCTGGGGTTGGGATCGTAAACGCAGGGAGAAGGTGAGGGAAAAGTGGATCGGAAATGGAGGTGTGAGGGTTTTGATAAAACAAATTTTCAAAAAAGTCCCCTCAAGTTTTGAAAAACATTTTAAATACTCCCAAACCTCATTTAAATAATAATTCTCTTGATAAAAAATGTTAATTTTGAAAAATTTGAGAATTACAACACTTCCCCTCAAACTAATACCACTAGAACCTGATCTTGATCATGAAAAATCAAATTTTAAACAGTCAGAGACTTAAAAAATAAAAACATAAAACAAGGATAACCTAATGCAAAAATTAAACTGATAATTTTCATGGATCAAACCAGACTTATCTTTGACCGAAGAACCCTTTTCAGCTTCTGTTACTCGACGCTCTAGACGAATACCAGAATATTTGACCGCATAAACTCACATCAAGTCATTTTGAAGTGCTTAATTATGGTACAATATTACCGTCATGTTTAACCATCCCCACACCCAATTGTTCATAGCAAAACCTACCCAACCTCAGAGTTTATTGAGGATTCACAAACCCCCAACTTGAGGAACCATGCAACACCGTTATGACTACCACTTATTTCCTTAATTATCAGTGGGTGATCAGGTCGGCCGCATAAGCACGCAGAGAAGACCAAACAAAATAATTATGTTATTATTTTTCTTTTTCTTTTTGTTTTCATTTTTCTTTTTCTTTTCTGTGGTGTTGTCATGACAGCAGAACATGGCGTGTGAGAGAGTGAATACTAGGTAGATACCACTCTCAACCCATTTTTGCTGGGACTCGGTTTTTTAAACCATGTAAACTAGCACGGGAAACTAAACATATATAAAAGTTAAGTTTACTGCACTTACATTGATGATCATAGTTTTGGGTTGAGCTTACCGACATATCATCTTGGAGCAATGTTTCACTTCAGACTTACACGTGTCGGTCTCCGATTGTCTTGGACATTTATATCACTTCCTACCAACTCAAG
This sequence comes from Deinandra increscens subsp. villosa, assembly GCA_039602395.1. NCBI lineage: Eukaryota > Viridiplantae > Streptophyta > Magnoliopsida > Asterales > Asteraceae > Deinandra > Deinandra increscens. The sequence goes on along the minus strand of JBCNJP010000003.1, from coordinate 40,136,145 downwards.
ACAAACACAAAAGACTTCATAAAAACACATTTTTTTAATTGAATAAACCAAATTAATACCAAAGCAAAAATAAAAACAAAAGTATGTACAAAGAGTTTTGATCAGATCATTCCTCGAAGGCAATCACCCTTAGGCCTTCAACACACATTTCAAAATTTGGACGAGAAAGGGGTTTTGTGAAAAGGACGGAAACATTTTGCTCGGAGTTTACCTTTTCAAGTTCAATCAACTTCCTATCATAGCAATCACGAATGAAATGTACTTGATATCTATTTGCTTTGTTTTGGAATGTTGAACATGATTCTTGACAATTTGCAGCGCAACAGGAATATCACAAAAAAATAGAGTATTAAGGAATTCCATACCGTAGTCAGTGAGCTGATTCTGAATCCATACTACCTGTGAGCATCCAGCTAAGGCTACCACATATTCAGCTTCTACAGTTGACTTGGAAACGGTATGCTGCTTCTTGCTCTGCCATGAGATGAGTCTGTCTCCCAAGTATTGACATCCACCAGTCGTAGATTTCCTGTCAAGATCACTACCTCCATAATCACTATCAGTAAATGCAAATAATTGAAAATCAGTATTCTTAGGATACCAAAGTCCAAGCCGAGGCCTGCCCTTCAGATACCTAAAAATACGTTTAACAGTAGCTAAATGAGAGAGTTTAGGATTTGCCTGGTAACGTGTACACACACAAACTGCATGCATGATATCTGGCCTGCTTGCTGTCAAATACATGAGTGAACCGATCATTGAACGATACATGAATTCACTCACTGATTCCCCATCTGCATCTGCTGTCAGTAGAGGCCGGGATGCCATGGGAGTAGAGGTGGGCTTGGAGTCTTGCATCTTATACTTTTCCATAATTTCATTCACATATTTTTCTTGATGAATGAGAATCCCATATTCATCTTGTTTAACTTGTAGTGCTACGAAAAAATTCATCTCCCCTTGATCACCCATCTCAAACTTCTTTCTCATGATATCCTCAAATTCGGTGCATAATTCTTCATTTGTTGACCCGTAGATGATATCATCTACATAAACTTGCACAATAATGATATCATCTTTCACCTTCTTTCTGAACATAGTTTGATCAACCACTCCCCTTGTATAACCATTTCCCACCAAATGCTTTGACAAAGTCTCATACCACGTGCAGGGAGCTTGATGCAAACCATATAAAGCTTTATCTAGAAGATACACATGATCTGGATGCTCTTCATCCACGAACCCTGGCGGTTGAGCCACATAAACCTCTTCATTCATTTCAGCATAGAGGAAAGCTGTCTTCACATCCATCTGATGCACTGTGAAGTTGAGATATGTTGCTACAGCAAGGAATATTCGAATTGCTTCCAATCTGGCCACTGGTGCGTATACCTCATCATAATCAATCCCGTAAACCTGTCTGTGACCTTGAACAATCAACCTGGCTTTGTTTCTCACAATCACACCCTTATCATCTTTCTTGTTCTTATACAACCACCTTGTGGGTATAACTTTCTTATTATCAGGCCTTTTCACTAGATGCCACACTCCCAATTTTGAAAATTGATTCAATTCATCGTGCATAGCCTCCATCCAACTTGGATCTTTAAGAGCTACCAGCACATTTGGAGGCTCTATCTGAGAGATAAAGCATGAGTACATGCAGAAGTTTATGTCACACACGCGGCTTCTAGTAGTGACACCTGCTGACACTGGTCCGACCACATTGCTGAGAGGATGATCTCTGTTGATTCTTGTGGCTTGAACATCTGGTACTGAAACAGAAACAGGCAGGTTAGTATCATTAATATTATCATTCATACCTTGGGTTTCTGACTCCTTCTGATCATCATGAGTTCCTGAAGATTCTGGAACATCCACATTATCATCCTTAGGGGCTGCTGCTGATACACTGTCACTGACATTTTCCACAGATGGCCTTACTTCAGGAGCTGGAGCAATGATGTCTTCTTCTTCTTCGAGACTAGGAAACATATTTGAGAAATTGAAACCTTCAAACAATGAACCATAATCAAAGATCCAGTCTGGCCCAGTTCCAGCATTAGTCGGATTGTCTTCCAACCAGTCAACATTGAATGCCTCAATTATCACTTTGGTGGTTTTGTTGTAGACTCGATAAGCACTATTTGTAGAATACCCAACAAAGTAGCATTCATCAGCCTTTGCTTCGAATTTCCCCACATCAGATTGGATTAAGACTGTGCAAGGACACCCGAAAGTCTTGAAGTACCCCACCCTTGGTTTTTCTCCATTAATAATCTCATCAGGCGTCTTCTCATGCCGCTTGTTCAAAAGTACCCGATTTTGCACATAACAAGCAGTGTTGACTGCTTCGGCCCAAAAGAAAATTGGCAGTCTTGCTTCACACAACATAGTTCTTGCAGCTTCAATGAGTGTTCTGTTTATTCTTTCAGCAACACCATTCTGTTGAGGCGTGTACGGTCCACTGTATTGCCTTTCTATACCTTTCTCTCCACAGAACATATTCAATTCAGCATTCTTAAACTCTGTTCCATTGTCTGATCTTATTGCCTTCACTTTCTTACTCATCCGATTCTCTATGAGAGTAACAAACTGTTTCACAAGTGCCGGAGTTTCATACTTGTTTGACAAAAAGAAGACCCAAGTGAATCGAGAGAAGTCATCCACTATCACCAGGCAATATGAGAACTTGGTGATACTTAGCACTTGCATTGGGCCGAAGAGATCCATATGAAGTAGATGCAACACAGACGAAATAGAGTTTGTCATTTTAGAATGATGTGGTAACTTGTGCTGCTTCCACTTAGCACATGCAACACACTTCTCAATTGATGTGAAGTCCTTGATGGGAAGGTTTCTAACATACTCTCCCTTTTCCAGCTTGGTCAGATTCTTCATGTTGACATGTCCCAGACGACGATGCCATAACAATGCCAGATTTTCATTTTGTTTTGAAATAAGACATGCCACATCAGATGGCAGAGGATTACCCATGTTAAGAAGACAAGAATTTCCTCGCCTTGGTGTACGCATCAATATACACTCCTCAGGAATCTTGACTCCAGGTTTGAGAATAATGCATTCCTTGTTGTTTTGGTCAAAAACTGCCTAAGCCATTAGTTGATCAAACTTTGTAAGTGAGGTAGAGTGTTTGATGTAAATAAAGATGAAAATGTAAATTTGGAGATTGACGCGAGGATGTAACGAGGGAAAAATCCAGGAATCCTTGAGTATCCTCAAGGAGCCTAGCAAAAAACCTCGGGAGCCGGCTTAAAGTGCCTGCTGCCCGAAACTTTTATATAATCGAAAAGTGTTCAAGTACAAATGAAATGAGCTCGTACTCTACGTGTTACAGAGAGTTTTGATAGCAAGTCCCGTGTGTTGTGTGCAAGCCTAAAGCTCAATATAAAGAGATTACATCGCAACAATATCTCCTAAAAACTAGCAACTAACTCCACGTCTCCCACTTATCCGTTTGAAGTCCACTTAGTCCACGTTTCTGTTAGCTGACCGGGTCTGTAGGACACGTGATCCATGTTGGAATTAACCTACGAATAACAAACAAAATGGGAAAAGCAATAGTTAGTCAAGAAATATAGTTCAGGATCCTTACAGCGAAGTGCTTGCGAGCTGATGCGAGCTGCTCAATATCTCCTGAAATCTGGTACCAACAATTGCCCCCAAATTTTTGACGGGTGTTGCATGCAGGCCAGCTGTCGAAAATTTGAATTCAGGCCTTATCGCTAAGTAATTATGATTTGAGAGAAATTAGTTCGTCCCAACTTCCTAGGCGAAGTTTTCGTTGGGTTTTTCTTTATAACCTCTCCTTCTCCTAATTATCTCTCACAATTCCTCTTTCGGCAAAACCCTAGAGCTTCTGCGAATTTCCACAGGTCAGTCCTTATCTCTTTTGTCATCGTCTTTTTCGGTCATAAGGAAGAAGATGCTCCGATCTTTGGCCACTTTCTTCGACAATGTGGCCAATGACTTCACCGACCAGGGACTCCTTCCGGCGACGGAGGAGGAGACCTGCAACTTTGATGATCAAAAGATCGCGATGTTGCAGTGATCATCGAGCTTCCCTGCCGAGACAGAGTTCCGTCCGTAAGACCCAGTTCTGAAAGCCGATCACATTTCCGACGAGTGGGTCTGCTTTCTTTACTACCCCTTTCTTCTCGGTATGACATTACCGTTTCCAGCGTTAGTCAACGAGTTTTTCTCAGTCACCTATCTTGCCTATTCTCAAGTCATGCCAATGATATGGCGAATTCTCTTCTCTCTTCATAACCTGAACCAAACCCACAACTTGAACATTGGGGTTGCAGAGATTTGCAAGGTGTACCGACTGGGTACTCATGGCCATAGTAGATTTGTTTTGAAAACCAGACCTGGAGAAGCCCAGATGATCCCGAGGGTTTCTCATAACGACCATGAGTGGAGACGCCAATTCTTCTTTGTCAAAAGGAGTAGTCTTGTTGGTTGCAAGAACCTTCCTACCCAATGGGTTGTCAAGGGTAGGAAGAGTTTTTGTGATATTCTAGTTCCATAAAACTCTTCAATTTCTTCGGCTGATGTTTTTTGCTTTTTTTCTTTGCAGCTCCCAAGTTTGAAGTCTTAATCAAGCCTGCTCGTGACTCCTCTAAGAAGCTCAAGGATCTTTACAGCATCCCGGTTGCAGAAAGAAGCTCCCTGCCCAAAGACGTTTCAAGTGCTCGAACCATCTCCCAGCAATCTCTCAGCCCCTCGAGAACCATGTCTGCAGGTACTTGTAGGAACTTGTTTCTTTCTGTCTCAAGCTATATCTTGTTGTTTCTGAAAACTGATATCTTATTGTTTATGATGAAGCTCCAAGTTCAGCTTCCAACTTCTCTTTCCAGGACCTCAAGCTCCTTATTGCCAAGAAGGAAAAGACTGAAGAAACCAGCAGCAAAGCTCCCATAGATGTTTCAACTCCCAAATTCCGGCCTCCCAGCACTCGGTCCAAGACTTCCTCTGCCAAGAAGCGCAAGGCTTCGGACACCACCATCAATGTGGACAGTTTCGATGGTCTTCCTCCTGTTGCAGCTGCCAATAAGCTTCTCTCACTGTAAGCTGTGGTGAACATTGTAAGTATAGTTTAATGATAGAGAAGTATGTTAGAATTATAGTTAGAATACTTCCCTTGTTGACTCTGATCCATTTTGATTTGATGCAGGGTATTGACAAGCCGAGCCATGAAGTCATCGAACTCGAAGGCAAACTGGAAGCAGCTGAGCAGAAGCTTGAGTCCTTTGAGCTTAAACTTGATGAAGCCTTGCTCCGCATCGAGCAGATGGGTAAGATAGTTGCCAATAAGAATCGTTACCATGAGAAGCAGCTCAAGGAACGAGATGCTGTAGCTGCTGAAGCCCTAAAGCTGGCTGACCAGAACGCTCAATCCTCAGCTGCCATCATCGTGCTCGAATGCATGATTGAGATGGCTACCGCTGTGCAGGCTGAAGGCTTCACTCCAGAGAGCTGGTCGGTTAAGGATTGGGAGGAGAGCCTTAAAAGGCTGATGGCTAAGAGGGATGAAGCTGCTGAGAAGGTTGCCAAGGAGGTTGAGTCGGAGGTCATGAAGGTGGAAAAGGAAGCTGGTGAGAAGGACAAGGGCAAGGGTAAGGAGGTGAAGCAGGCGGAGGCTGCTGGTGATAAGCTGGGCGATGAAGGCATTCTTGACTAGGTCGGAGCCCACTTTTTTAGGTTGTTTGTTTGGTTTGGTGGTAGTTTAAACAATGGTTGTGGTGAAACTAAAACAATGGTAGTTTAACTTATGGAGGCTTGGATGGAGGGACCTTGAGTTTCAAGGCGAAGTCCAAGCTTCCCAGACAATATAGTTGGCCTCAGGTGGAGGGATCTTGGGTTCCAAGACGAAGCCTGGGGTCAACTTCTTTAATTTCCTGCATATATATATAACTTAGCAGTATTTTGATCATCATGGTGTGTCGCGTGTATTTTTGGTTATATAGCAAATTCTGAGAAGTATTTGAATGAGGATCCTGTAGGATGCTCAATAACATAGTTTAGTTAAAAACATAAAAGTTGATAAAACCTGCCGAAATTAACAAACCATGATGCTAGCCAATACTCAGTTAGTAATAAAAATACGTAAAATATGCAGTACCGATGTCACATATTCAAGAATATTCTAACTGTTGAGATAGTCAAGATCCTTGAGGATCCTTAGAAATCTTTAAGATAGACTTGGGGAAATTTCGATGAAACTGAGAGTAAGTCTTGAGCACTTAGGAATGAGTCAAACGGGGGTTAAGCCCATCTTAGTCCTTCGAGGCATAAAATGCCTGATAAGCCTTGGGTCTAAGCCAACTGGGGTCAAGCCCATAAACTTGAGAGACACGAAAGTGCCTAAACCTTTAGCTAATGTGAGTTTCAAGGCGAAGTCCAAGCTTCCCAGACAATATAGTTGGCCTCAGGTGGAGGGATCTTGGGTTCCAAGACGAAGCCTGGGGTCAACTTTTTTAATTTCCTGCATATATATATAACTTAGCAGTATTTTGATCATCATGGTGTGTCGCGTGTATTTTTGGTTATATAGCAAATTCTGAGAAGTATTTGAATGAGGATCCTGTAGGATGCTCAATAACATAGTTTAGTTTAAAAACATAAAAGTTGATAAAACCTGCCGAAATTAACAAACCATGATGCTAGCCAATACTCAGTTAGTAATAAAAATATGTAACATATGCAGTACCGATGTCACCTATTCAAGAATATTCCAACTGTTGAGATAGTCAAGATCCTTGAGGATCCTTAGAAATCTTTAAGATAGACTTGGGGAAATTTCGATGAAACTGAGAGTAAGTCTTGAGCACTTAGGAATGAGTCAAACGGGGGTCAAGCCCATCTTAGTCCTTCGAGGCATAAAATGCCTGATAAGCCTTGGGTCTAAGCCAACTGGGGTCAAGCCCATAAACTTGAGAGACACGAAAGTGCCTAAACCTTTAGCTAATGTGAGAACATTAAAAACCTTTGTTAAAATGAGGTCAAGCTCAAATAATACTTGGGACTAAGCCAACTGGGGTCAAGCCCATAAACTTGAGAGACACGAAAGTGCCTAAACCTTTAGCTAATGTGAGAACATTAAAAACCTTTGTTAAACTGAGGTGAAGCTCAAATAATACTTGGGACTAAGCCAACTGGGGTCAAGCCCATAAACTTGAGAGACACGAAAGTACCTAAACCTTTAGCTAATGTGAGAACATTAAAAACCTTTGTTAAACTGAGGTCAAGCTCAAATAATACTTGGGACTAAGCCAATTGGGGTCAAGCCCATAAACTTGAGAGACACGAAAGTGCCTAAACCTTTGTTGACATGAAAATGCCAAAAACCTTAGGACCTTTTCGAGATGACACGTCTGCCACCCATTTTTGAGATGCGCTCTATGGCCAACAGTGATGAAATTATCAGCCAGCCGTGGATGGACTAGTCGCACCACCTCGAACCATAGGCCACCATCGTGCGCTCCTGGCAAGGGTCTTACGCTCCTGGCGATTCCCATTAGTGAATGAGAAGGTGAAAACCTCCTAAACCTTTGATTGTATTCCGAATGCTTTAGACTTAGAAGAGGTGATCAGCCTCTAGCTTATGATAGGATGCTTAGAACTTCTGCAAAACACTCAAGGCTTGGTGAGGGGTGGGTGTTAGCTTGGCTAACACCCCTCCGATGCCTATGTCAGTAATCATTCCATAAATATAATATCATGAAACTGAAATAAGAATCAAAATCGTACCTGAGGTTTTCGAATCTTAAATAAGTATTCTTGGAGATGCTTTGAGGATCCAGAGGGCACTTACATAAAATATAACTTCAAGTGAATTTCGTTCCAAGCTCTTATGAGCAGCTCACCTTCCATAGTATCTAGCCTATATGCCCCCTATCCAGCTTCTAAGTCTATTAGGTAAGGACCCTCCCATTTAGGTGCGAGTTTTCCATCTGATGGATTGGTAGTATTTTGAAAAGCTTTTCTGAGTACTAATCTCCTACTTGAAATCTTCTGAACCTGAGATTCTTATTGTAAGATTTAGCCATCCTTTGCTGGTATGCTGCCATTCTAAACTTCGCGAGGTCTATTATTTAATCGATTGTTTCTAGATCTTCAAGGAGCTCCTGCTTATTGGCTTCAAAATCTCGACAGCTTGTTCTGGCAGTCGGCATCACCATTTCTGTGGGAATCACAGCTTCCGAACCAAATACTAAGGAGAATGGTGTTCGACCCGTAGCATTCTTGGAAGTTGTTCTGTCAGCCCACAATACGAAAGGTAGCTCTTCAACCCATTTCCCTTTTTTGGCTCCTAGCGTCTTCTTAAGATTATTGATGATGATCTTATTGCTCGATTCCGCTTGACCATTAGCTTGTGGATGTATGGGAGTCGAAGTCACCATCTTGATGCCCCATGCTTCGCAAAAGCCAGTCGTTCTTTTTCCAATAAACTGAGATCCGTTGTCACACACTATTTCTGATGGGATTACAAATCTTGTCAGGATATTCCTTTTAATGAAGGAAATCACTTCCTTTTCTCTAACTTGGACAAATGCTTCAGCTTCAATCCACTTAGAGAAATAGTCCGTCATAGCCAACATGAAGACTTTTCCTCCAGGTGCTACAGGCAGCTTACCAACTATGTCCATGCCCCATTTCATGAACGGCCACGGAGATGATATTGAATGGAGCGGCTCAGCAGGCTGATGGAGGATATTGCCGTGCCGCTGGCATGCATCACACTTCTGAACAAAAGCCATCGCATCCTTCTTCATAGTAGGCCAATAGTATCATGTCCTCAATACTTTGGAAAATAGTGATCTGCCCCCAGCGTGATTGCCACAATCACCTTCATGAATATCCTGGAGTACTGTAAGTGCTTCAGGCTGCTCGAGGCATCTCAAGTACGGGCCTGCAAGAGATTTTTTGTATAAGATGTCATTTATTATTGAGTACGGGATTACCTTTGTTCGGAAAAGCCTGGGATTCTCGTTTTTGGGGATTTCTCCTTCTTGGATAAATCTCCTGATAGGGTATGTCCAGGATTTCTGAGGATCCTTAGAATCTATCATTTCTTGATCTTTATCTGTTGTGACGTCATTAACTTCCTGTTCTTCAATTGCTGGGGTTAGGATGTGAGTTATTGGAATCTTGACACCTTCTGGGATCCTTAAAGATGATGCTAAGTTTGCCAAAGCATCAGCTTCTGCGTTTTCTTCTCTGGGTACCTGTGATATGCTGCAATTTTCAAAAGATAATGCTAACTGTTTTACAAGGTATAGATATTTGGTTAGCCTTTCGCCTTTCACTGCATAGGATCCATTAAATTGGTTAGTTAATAACAAGGATTCAATAAAAACTAGAATGTGTTAGATACCCATATCTTTAGCGAGTTGTAATCCTGCAATTAAAGCTTCATATTCTGCTTCATTATTAGTAGCCTTGAATTCACAATGGATAGATAGAGAAATAATGTCCCCCTGTGGCGATTTCAGTAGAACACCCAATCCTGTTCCTCTAACGTTGGATGCTCCGTCCGTGTACAGGATCCAGCTGCCTGAAGCTTCTTCGAGCTGCTTGACCTCTAGTTCAACTTCTGGCAGGATGTCGCTGCTGAAATCAGCCACAAAGTCTGTGAGGGCTTGTGACTTGATTGCCATTTTTGGCTCATATACGATGTCATAGGCACTTAATTTAACTGCCCATTTTAACATTCTTCCTGACATTTCTGGTTTTCTTAGGACACACTTAATAGGATAGTTAGTTTTCACATAAATAACATGAGTTTCAAAGTAATGCCTTAACTTTTGAGAAGCCATTACGAGAGCTAAAATCAATTTTTCTAAATAATAATACCTGGTTTCAGCATCTAATAATGTTTTGCTTACGTAGTATACCGGATGTTGTTGTCCCTCACGATCTTTCACAAGCACAGCACTTACTGAGCTGCCTGAAACAGCTAGGTAGAGAGACAATGGTTCGCCCTTGACTGGTTGCATCAAAAGTGGAGCAGATGATAAATATTCTTTAAGGGAGCTCAAAGCTGCTTCATGCTTTTCCCCCCATTCGAACTTTTTGTTCTTTCGTCAATATGTCATAGAATTCTTTGCTCTTCTCGGATGATCTCGATATGAATCTGTTAAGTGCTGCTACTCTTCCAGTTAATCTTTGAACTTCTTTAACACTTGTTGGAGATTTCAAGTTTATGATTGCTTGGATTTGTTCAGGGCTGGCCTCTATTCCTCTTTCAGTAACCATGAAGCTCAAGAACTTGCCGGCTCTTACTCCAAAATGGCACTTGGAAGGATTCAATTTCATGTTGAACTGATCCAAGATATCAAAGGCACCTTCAAGATCTCTAGGATGGTCCTATGCTTTCTTCGACTTTACAACCATATCATCTATGTACACCTCCATGGTGTCCCCCAGTTTGTCTTTAAACATCATGTTGACCAGCCTTTGGTATGTGGCACCTGCATTTCGTAAACCAAAAGGCATTGCAATATAACAATAAATACCTGTGGGTGTCATGAAGGCCGTATCCTCCTGATCTGATGGTTCCATTTGAATTTGTTGAAAGCCCGAAGATGTGTCCATAAAAGTTAGCATCTCGTGTCCAGCGGTTGCGTCCACCATAGAATCGATGTGTGGTAGAGGGAATGGATCTTTCGGGCAGGCCTTGTTTAGGTCTGTGTAATCTACACATACCCTCCACTTACCATTTTTCTTTTGGACTACCACCACATTAGCCAGCCATCGAGGATATTTAACATCTCTAATCATTTTTGACTTGAGCAGCCTGTTAACTTCTTCTTGGATTATGATGTTTCTCTCAGGAGCGAACTTCCTTCTTTTCTGATGTATGGGCCTGAAAGATTCATCTATACCAAGTTTATGAGTAATAATATCTTTAGATATACATGTCATGTCTTCATGTTTCCATGCAAACGTTGAGATTCTGTATTTCAAGAGGTTCACGAGCTGCTCCTCGGTATCTTCAGGTATATTGGTTCCTACCAGCACTTTGATTTCAGGATCTTCAGGATTAAGTTGAACTTCTTTGATTTCCAATTCCTTTGTCATCTGAATTCTTCGTGCCGGTTTCTTTAATTGCTATGCCGGCTTGGGCTTGATGGTGTTCTTCATAGCAGAAGTGTAGCAGTCCTTGGCTTCTTGTTGATCACTTAGTATTCTTACAACTCCCTAAGGTGTGGGAAGCTTCACACATTGATGATAGGTAGATGGAACCGCTTTCATGTCATGGATCCATGGCCTTACCAAGATTACATTGCAACAAGGAAGGGAGTCAATTACGCAGAATTTCTGCATGGAGTTGACTCCTTCAATGTAAACAGGAAGTCTGATGTCTCCAACCGTATGCTTGGTTTCTCCGCTGAATCCTACTAACACCGAGGATCTTGGAATTATTTCTTCTTCTGGAATGCTCATCTTTTTAAGCACGTCTAATTGGATGATGTTGACTGAACTGCCATTGTCTATTAGGATCCTGCGAACATAATGGTTAGCAATACATAATGTAATTACCAGAATGTCGTGGTGAGGATCCTGATATCCAGCTTATCAGTTTCGTCAAAAGAAATGACTTTATCTTCAGTCAATATCGCGCTCTTCTTTGGCCGACTGCCTTGATCCATCTTGGCCTCTCTAGCGTGTCTCTTTGCTGATGAGAAAGAGGCTCCTTTATCCTTACCAAATCTAACATCAGTTATGCGGGTTGAGAAACACAATTCTTATTCTTTTCAGAAAAGCTAATTCCTATTCCTCCTTTATCCTTACCAAATCTAACATCAGTTATGCGGGTGGACAAAGCCTTACCAGCTTCAAGCATTCTTTTGTTTCTCATTTGATTCACATCTAATTTCACTTGCAACTCATTGTTCTGATGTCTAAGTTCACCTACCTGCTTTCTAAGCTCAGATATTTCTAACTTAGCATTGGCATACAAGACAGACTTCTGAGTGGCAAGGGCTTGGTATTTCTCTATGTCTAGTTTCTGTGCTTTGATTTTCTCCTCACTCTTTTCCCATCTACCCTTAAACGAACTTCTAGAACATTGCATATCAAATAATTCTATCTCACTATTTTTCCAAAGTTGTCTAAGGCTAGGAATTAAACGAGCACAAGTGGGATTAGTACATACCTTTGTGTTGTCGACTTCGGCTGCAAATGCCTCCTTGTCTTCAACCAGGTTCTCCTCCTTATCCCCCGACTTCTCTGTAGTGACCACAAATGCATGCTCCTCTTCATCATCATTCTCCATCTTAGCAATCATAGTACGAGTTAGACTGAGTTCATTTACCTGCGAAGCCCATTGATATTCCCCACAATCCTGCACAACCAAAGCCTTTGTCTCTGCCTTTCCCTTACCATCTCCAGCTTTCTTTTCTTCTGGTTTCTCCTTCTTTGGCTTGGTGCATTCCTTTGCAAAGTGCCTGTACTCATTACAGTTGAAGCATCGGAGCTTGCTCTTATCAAAACCCATTCTTATCTTATCCTGATCCTTCCATACATTCCTTCCAGTTGTTGCCATAAACTTCTTGGCGCGGAAAACTGCCATTGCCATTTGCCAGGAAACATCAAGCATTTCCATGTCTTCAGGATTAATGTGGTTCAGCTCACCTGACAACATCTCAGCAGGCACCAAAGTTCCAACCATAAGGGCATGATAACTGTTCATGAATCCCATTCCAAGTACAAAGTTGGGATCATTTGTGGCATTTGATTCATCAGGACTGATTGTTCCACTAAAACTTGCTTGAGATCGAGCTACAAATGCAGTTGACTTTGTGTTTGAACTCGAATCATTTGCCGATGAACTTCCAGCCTGTTTTGGACCTACTTCTTCAGATAGGAGTGCCTGATTCAGTTTTCCCGCCATGCTATGTGAACTTAGATGATTCAGCTCTCTCTGTTTGTCATCAATCATCTTTGACTTCAGTTTGTTAATTAGCTCATCAATAGTTAATTCATCCAGCTTGTTGTTGTCTTTGATTATTGAAATGTTGGTATTCCAGGACTTGGGAAAATTGTTCAATAGTTTCATATTTTTATCCTCCAGTCCAGGTTCAACGTTGTAGCTTGACATCTCAGTAATTAAGGACACAAATCTTTGAACTTGAGCTTTAAAGGACTCTCCTTGAATGTGATTGAACAAGTTGAACTTCTGCTTCAGCGTCTGTTTATGGCTTGCCTTGATATCTGGATTTCCTTCATATGTTACCACCAGAGCATCCCAGAGTTTCTTTGCAGTCTTGTACTTCTTAAACCCTTGTGCAATCTCTGGAGTCAATGCCATTGTCATGATAGCATATGCTCTCTCATCCTTGTTACATTTTTCCCAATCATCATCCGAGTATTCTGTTTCAGTTTTCACCACCCCAACTTTCCCTGCTTCAGTGTGAGTAGGAATGAATGGTCCATTGACAACTGATCTCCAAAGTCTCAGATCAACACTTTTCAAATGGTTCTAAAATCGGTATTTCCATTCAAGGAAATTATCAGCAGATATGAGTCTGGGAGGACGAGTAGTTGATCGAATCTCAAAGTCCAGTTTCTGATACATGCTAGGTTCAAAATTCATGACGAAAGTTTGGGATAACTTAAAAAAAATAGTCCAAATGAGTTTCCGATCGTAAACACCAGTTTATGATAAGCACAGGCTGCTGATCGATAACTCAGTCGTAATCACCCTTGGATCGTAAACGCAATCTTAAACTCATCTTGATCGTAATCTTGGTCGTAATCTCCTCCGGATCGTAATCGAAGTCGTAAACTACCAAAGTTCAAATCTTGAAGTCGTAAACACAGTACTGAGTCATAAACGATGTCGTAAACACTCAAAAATCCAATCTTGAAGTTGTAAACCCTATCTTGCAGCTCGTAAACCCAGATTTGATGAAGAACACCGGTCACAAACCCTAAGAATAGCCCAGAAACGATCGTTAACACCAAAAACAGCAGCAAGCTTCCACTTTTTCCAGCCAAACACTCGAATCTAATATCGTGGAACCTCGAATCAGATGATTCTTGGCTCTGATACCAATTTTTGGTCTCGAAACAACAATCGTTCATGATATCGTAAACACAAACAAGTGCGGAAACCTTGTTTGTGAGTGATTCGAGAAGAAGATGATGAAAAAGACTTGATTTAAGATGAAGAACAAAGCAATACAGTCAAATATTGAATGGAGAACAATCAATCTTCTATTAGAACGAGTTTGCGATCGTGAATACAAGAGAGAACACCCAAAATCGTAATCACAAAACTACTTACAATCATAAACTAGTTGGGTATATATACTACCCTAGCAAAAGCCCTAATGTAGATCGTAAACTCACAAGGTGATACCGGCCCACCAAGCCCAAACCATAAACACATGAAGCCCAATCCAAAGTATGCCCAAGTCTAATGTTCATGCCTCACAATGTATAGCCCAACAACTACTTTACAAAATCCTGAGTTGTATCATGGAGAGAATACTGCTAGCATGAATTCTAAAGCTAAGCCAAATTTGAGTTCTGCATCAAGTGTTGCTTTTATGGCTGGAGTTTCGGGAAATTCTGATTCTTCAAAAGGCTGCAATTTTACCATTCCAAATTTCACAAATCAGAATGCTTTGTCTGCTGAAACAACTGATGATTATGCTAAAATGATTTCTGCTTTAATTACATCATCTTTTGGGTTGGTTATCAAGAATGTTGATGATGCAAAGATTACAAGAGATGATCTTGATGAACTTGATGATGATCAGTTGAACGAATTAGATTTAGCTTGCCAATATGCTATGCTAGGTCAAACATTAAAACAATTTTTTAAGAAACATAGAAGGAGTTCATCTGATTTCAATAGCAAATTGGGATTTGATAAATCCAAGTTGAAGTGTTATAAATGCTCAAAGCTTGGACATTTTGCTAAAGAGTGTCAACAAGCTCATGGAAGCAAACCTGGTTTTACTCAACGATCGTCAAGTAATGCAAACAAAATAGCTTTAACAAGTCAAAATGATGGTGTATATGATTGGGGTAAACATTTTGACTCGTCTGCTTTGATTGTCACTCATGATCAACAAGAAGAATATTGTTCAGACACAAGTTCAGATACAAGTTCAGCACCAAGTTCATATGAATCTGCTGAAGTAACTTGGAAAGTTTGTTGAAAGATAATGCTTCGTTATTGAATAAAATTCAAAAGCTCTATGAGGAATTCAAGGTGGTTAGTTCAGATTTGGAGGTGTCTAGGGAACATGAGAAGGAATTAGTTTTGAAGAATGAATGTTTGCTTACAAAGGTCAAGTTGCTGAATGAAGCCTTAGAGATATCAAAACAAGATAAAAAGAATGTTGAAGTTACAAATGTAAAGATTTGTGAAGAAAAGGATGAGTTGATTAATGAAGTCAAGAAATGGAAGGATGAAGTAGAGGATGATGTGAATGATTTTCAGAATCTTTTTGACAAATCCAAAATCAAGTTTGATCTACTTACAAAGAATGCTGAAGAATCTGTTGCTAAGATTGCAAGTTATCAAGCGGTTATGGAAAAATATTTGGATGCACTACTAGAAACATGGCCTTCCTTGACGCGCAAACGATGACACTCGGTCCTTCCTGACGCGTAAAAAAGCGTGTCATAAAAAAACTATCAAGAATTGAAAATTTCAAAGGGTAGATGACATTTTTACCCGTCATAAATTTCTGTAATAATTAAAAAAAACACGGAGGACACTATTGCGCGTCAAGAAATATTTGTCGTTTTTTAATTTTTTCCCGCCTAAAAATTTCCCCAAATTTTCAGCCTCTAAAATTTCCCCCAAATTCACCCCTCCAAAATTTTCACCTAATTCTTCCCCGTCTCGCCCGCCTCCCAAAAACACGTCCAGGAATCATCCACCCTCTCCAAAATTTTCAGCCTATCCAACGACTTCGCCGACACAATCCTCCACCCTCTCGCCGCCACGGACGGAATCCTCTACCCTCGATGCCGACGGTTCCTCCACCCTCATCGCGTCCACCTAATCGACGCTGACGGTTCCTCCACCCTCATCGCGTCCACCTAATCGATGCCGACGTTCCTCCACCCTCGATGCCGACGGAAATAAATCGACCATCGTTTCTCTCGTCTGCATTGGCGCTGAAGAGGTCACTAAATTCTTCTTTCATTGTATAATCCTCCAAATTTTTGTACCATATGAATCAATAAGAGATTAATGTTCCCCTAAATTTCGTGTTTGTAGCTTCTAAATCGCCTGCTTGTTTACATAATTCAATCTGTGTATGTGAATCGTATAGACTTGTTACTGATTAGTCATGTATTGTTATTATCGAACGTTTTGATTTTTGTTACTGTATGCAAGAAGAAAGTAATCGCCGTAATTTTATAAAAAAAATCAAATTTAGGTTTTATACTGATTTCTATGTGTTTTTGGTGATTTGTAAAAGCTCAGATTTAAACTTCCTTCAATATTTTACTCCTCATCGTTTGTCTTTTTTGAACCAATGTTGCTGCTTTTTAGTTATCTTTTCTAATAACTCATTAGTACAATATTTCTTTGTCAAGTAGCAGAGGCAAGTTAACAATTATCTTTTTAATCAATATATTATATTCTTTAACTTCTTTTCATTCTTCTTTTCTTATATGACAGTTACTATTAATATAAATCTCTAGAGTGAGGTCTGCAAACAGCCTTACTCAAAGAAATGTGTTGGGAATCGAGATACCGAGCCAACAAGATTTGGATAGATGTGATTAATACTCAACGGCCACTTAACATTTACCGTCCCGACAACACGGTGAAGACCATGACAACTCAAGATACAAGACTCAACTAAAGAAGATGGCTCTAGTGAATATTATTTATTGTTTAAATATTGTCACTAGTTGGTAGTTTACTATTATGCCCTTAGTGAGTTTGTATTATATATAGTAAGTCTTTCTCATGTGAAAGACTTGATGATAAGTGATACTTTGAGAGAGAGTTAGTCATGGTTCTCTGAAGCTTGTCGAGGGTTCATGAACTCACCTAGTAAGTTCATGATACCCAGGAATGCGTGGGGTAGGTAAAATGTAATCTTTCGGTTATCTTTATTTATCTATCATTCCACCTTGTTTGTCTATCTATCTTGTTCTTCATCTATCATGTTTATACTAGCTTTGCTCACCATCATTATCACATCTCAAACACCATCGTGTTCATATCCGGGTGTTCATTTGTTTATGCAAAAACGAGCTACACAAAGACTCGATCCGCGTCCGCAACCAAGGTATTTGCCCACCACCTCTATTTTTCAATTGGCATCAGAGCCATGGTCGAGATAATGCAACCTCACGGTTGATATCTCAACTTTGTGTTCATATGCTTGTCTTGTAAACAAATGGAGATGTTTTTGTTTATTTTCTTTGAACTCCCCTCCATGATAAATCTAGATAAAAACATAAATTTTCAAAGTTTTTGTGTATTTGTAATCATGAGTACTTGCAAATTCTTTGTTTCTTAAATGATTAACTCTTTCAGTTGTTACATACTAAAAACTTTAAGGGTTTAGATAAGGAAAACCATTCCTTTTTTGAGGCGGGATAAGAAGAAGCACCTACTTTCTCTTTACAATCTCAAATTTATCTTCAAATCTTTGGTTATTTCTGTTTCTGTTATCTTACTTGACTTGTACAATCTGCTTGCTTGTATGTACAATGTCACACGGTTCCTCAATTTCTTTTTGAAAAATACATATTTGTTTAATTGGCAAATCTTGGTAAATTTGGAGATCTCAAAAGGTGTTTTTGCAGTAAAGTAACATTTACTTGCTGCTCCATCAACCTAAACCTATGTCTCCATTGACTTTTTTGTCATATGCATCTCTGTCACTATTTACGTAAAGTTAAAGACTTCACTTTATTTTACTTTATGCACATGCTAGCTCATCCCTATCATCAAACTTTCATAAGATCCCACACCCTATACACCTTTTGTCTAGCCTTACCATTACTCTCTCTCCTAAAATTCAAAATACCCGCAACTATCTCTCTTCGAAAATGAAGAAGAAAATACAATGAGATAGAGGATCTTTGTTAAAGATGAAGGAGAATTGACGAACTCAGAAGACACGAGACTACAACTCATTGGTTTGTAAACTTCTGTTCGTTCTTGGTTATTAATAGAGATACAGGTGACAATGGTGATGACCGACAAAACTTCTATCTGGGTCGAAGTAGTCGGTGGTTGAAGTTAGAAATAAAGGTGATAACGACGTTAAAGCATCATTTTGGGTTAACAGTTTGAAGTTGACGGTGGCGTCTAGTTTGATTTATTAGGGTTTGTCATTGATAAAAATGATGAAAGTAACGATCACGTGGTGAGGTCGATTGATGAAACTGGATAACCGACCCGGTGTAAAAGGTTGAAGATGTTAACTTTTTCGATACTGGGTTTCGAGGAAGATGGTAGCAGTTGGGTTATCAAAAGAAAGAAAAAGAAACTTGCAGGTCTGTGTTGTCTCAAAAGGAAGAAAAGCACTGGTTCACCCTCTGTGCTACTTTCATTTGCGTGTGTCTGGAGATTACATCAAAAAGAGATATATCGAAAGGAGTGATACCGTTACTTAAAGCAGAAAATGGCGGTACGTATCAAATCTCTCTCTTCGCACTTCCGTTTCAAGATCAACCGGAAGATCTACATTCAACCGGAAAAACGTTTTTCAGCTGGAGAACACTGTTCCGCTTCGATAAACTAGAAACCAACTTGAACCGGAAGTTTCACTTCAACCGGAAATGAACCAACTTCAAACGGAAATTTTGAAGTTTAACCGGAAGTGCAACGTCAACCGGAATTCTGTCTTCAACCGGAAAAATCCACTTGAACCGGAAAATGCTCCTGTTTTCAGATGCTTCTGATTGGAATTCTGGTCACCGATAAATGCCTCTGGTCGGAGTAAAGAAACCCAATTCGGCAGCAACTATGCAGGTTTGTAGCAACCTTCTACACCCTCCGTAGTATCTCATATCTGGATAAACCTGCTTGCTGATCTAGAACAGGTCTCTGGTCAGTTGAAAACTCAAACCACAACAACTTGTTCAACCCATTCACATGAATAAATCAAGTACCTCAGCAGCAACCAAATTATATTTCTATGTCAACTTGCTCCATTGTAGCAGACGTGTTCAGGAGTTTAGAAGAAATAGAAGTTGTGCACAAGTTTGGATTTCTACCATGAAAGAAGAAAAGAGGTTCACTTTGTTAATGATTTTGTTTTGGGTTTGATATTGCAAGTTAATGGTTGTTGGTAAAGTTTTGAGTTTGATTGCAACTGATGGGTTCATCTCATGAAGAACATGCTTCTTTTTTTTTTTTTTTTTTTTTGCTACGGGTTGCAAAAGTCTAGGGGGAGAAGATATGATGAATATGATGAGACTTTTCGCAAAGGTTTTAGCAAAAGAAAGCAACGTGAATTTTAATCTTTGAAGAGTCCTTAAGCCGTAACAGTTACGACATTACCATTATGGTAAAAATCAAGGCAAGGTTATTAGCACAAAAGAAGTGGTTTATCTTCGTGCAAAGCATTGGTTTGGTATACGGCCAAGTATTTAAAGATGGTTGAATTATGGAATTAATTCTCGAGTTTTTCATAGATCCTTTACTTTGTTTACTATTAACAATATTGGCACCTTGAGTTGTGACTGATTCCTCAAGTAACTTGCCATTGTGTTGAAGTTTGTAAACACCCTATGCATTATAGCCTATGGTTTGGGGCTAGAAGAATGTTTATTGTAGGGGGAGCTTCACAAAGGAGAATTGAAGAATGAAAGACTTGAAACTACATGAAGATTTTCTTGAAGCCAAGTTGCAAGAATACAAAGAACCAATGTCACAAGTGTTGAGTATACCATCTACCAAATAGGGGGAGATTGTTGGGAATCGAGATACCGAGCTAACAAGATTTGGATAGATGTGATTAATACTCAACGGCCACTTAACATTTACCGTCCCGACAACACGGTGAAGACCATGACAACTCAAGATACAAGAGTCAACTAAAGAAGATGGCTCTAGTGAATATTATTATTGTTTAAATATTGTCACTAGTTGGTAGTTTACTATTATGCCCTTAGTGAGTTTGTATTATATATAGTAAGTCTTTCTCATGTGAAAGACTTGATGATAAGTGATACTTTGAGAGAGAGTTAGTCATGGTTCTTTCAAGCTTGTCGAGGGTTCATGAACTCACCTAGTAAGTTCATGATACCCGGGAATGCGTGGGGTAGGTAAAATGTAATCTTTCGGTTATCTTTATTTATCTATCATTCCACCTTGTTTGTCTATCTATCTTGTTCTTCATCTATCATGTTTATACTAGCTTTGCTCATCATCATCATCACATCTCAAACACCATCGTGTTCATATCCGGGTGTTCATTTGTTTCTACAAAAACGAGCTACACAAAGACTCGATCCGCTTCCGCAACCAAGGTATTTGCCCACCACCTCGGTTTTTCAAAATGAGTTTTGCATTTTGAAAGTGCGTGAGCGTGTGAATCTTCTACTTAGTCGTATAGAAATCAATGTAAACAAGTAAAACGCAGAGAGTAAATACAAAAGACTTGTATTAACCACTTAGAGAACCATAGAGTACACTTAGAGAATATGACACGGAAGCTCAGACTGTTACCGATTACAACACAAGACGAAACTATTTATAAGGCTGAAATACGACTGGCCGAACCTCAAGTTCGGCCACAAGCTCGGAGCTGTCTGAACTCTAGGTTCGCTGGGAGTTCGGACCTCAGCTATCTTGTGTGATCCATCTTGTATTCGATACTTCATATGACGATCAGGACTATGTATCAACAAACTCCCCCTCGGCATGTGCAGTATCATCTTCTCTATTCAAACTTGTATCTTGTATCTTCAATCAAACTCTTCCTCGATCTTGATGATGAGTTCAATCTTGAATACTTGATATTGCATCGTGTGTAATCTCTTTATCAACAATCTTCAGAAGACTTGAAGCTGTGATGTTCTCTTTCACATAGAAACCTGCCAACATAAATAATCTTGGCACAAAACGTCTCTTCGAGACTCCAAGATATTTTGATTTTGAAATTGATTTTGTATTCCGTGTTGATCAATCGAAAACAAATCAGAAACAAAATCTTTTTGGCTTTTAGAAACTTTAATATCAAAACACACATAAAATCTTTTTGGTATTTTCTAATAAGAAAAGTAAAACAATACCGAATCAGACACTATTTTTGTCTTTTGTGAGAAAGATCACGACTTGGGATCATATTGAACATAACATGCTGAACTACACTTCAATTTTGATTATTGTAGCACATAAGCCATGCCGATTGCAGATATAATTTGTCCAAATTTAAACTCTGGCACAATTATACTCATAACATCTGAATATGTTAAGGTATTGATTAAGCTTGCATTGACCAGTGTACCCCACACTATCAGACATACTCAGATATGTTTTTGCTTATCACATTTTGTGATTTCACTTGTGAATTTAATCACATAATGATTGTAACCATGATATAGTCAACTGTGTTTCATGCAAAAAGAAATAAGAATGTTAAATCGTCTACCTTAAGGTCGATCTTTCGATACGCAGATAAGGCCTCAGATTTAACCAAATAAGAAAATAAAACAAGTTGAAATTGTATAACTCAACAACAATCAGGTCGGTACTCCCGTACACGCAGAGAAAGTCCGATGAGTTATACGAAACACCAAAGAAAATAACGCAGAACGTCAAACGAACAACAATCAGGTCGGTCTTTCGACACGCAGAGAAAGTCCGATCGTTTGACAAAATAAAGAAAATCAAACAAATTTAAATCTTTGCAAAATGAACAGATGTATACACAGTGACTTCTCATTTTATTTTTCACATATCTTTTTTTTGATATATCATGAGATATGCATCAAGATGTTGTCCACTAGGTCAAGCATCAGATTTAGTGTATATCACATTTGTATACTTTCTGATTTGCCGAGCCTACCTTACACATCGATCAAATGGACTTATGGCTTGTTCATCTACTTTATCCATGAGTCAGACAATGTCAGCCAATGTACCATCATTTCCCAAACATGTCGGATACAATTTCTCATTTTTCAATGTTTTTGGATTTTTGCATTTTTCATTGTTTTTGTCTTTTCCAAATTTCTCCCCCTAAAAATGACAACTCTATTTATAGATTTTCATTTTTACGATATGGAAAACAACACACTATTTTTGACTTTTCGCAAAAACAAACTCCCCCTCAGAATGAGATGGAGTGAAGAACAAGAAAAATTGATCAACCAACACGAATACGTCCAGTTTAGTATTTTGAACACCAAATGTATTTTGAAATTCAATTTAATTAAAAACAGATATTTCACAAACAGCAATTAACCAATCACCGAAAGGTCTTCCTGAAACACCTGCTTGACACCAAATAAAACATTAGTCGTATTGGGATCGACCCGATTCAACAGCGTCGGGTCGCCCGGTGTCTTCCACAAAGTCCTTGTTGGCCTTGGAAACAACTATTGGTTTCCAAATTTGTAAAAGTTTTAATTTTTGATCAGAACCGGAATCAGATTCAACCGACGTACTTGGATTAGACCAAGACGATTTACGAGTTGATTTACGCTTTGGAGACCATGGTTCATCAAAAATTTGACCTTTGTTATCCACATATTTGGCAGTTTTGTGGATATATGCAGTCGTCGGACACTCAGCAGCGAGATGTCCCGGTTGACGACATACATAACAAAGTCTTTCTCTAAACACATTGGAAAATTGTTTTGATTTTGAAAAACCAGATGAACGCTCAGAATCAAAATTATCAAAGAAATCATCAGAGGAATCATACCTAGGAGATGGACTTCTTGAAGAAGACGATCTTCCAGAATAGTAAGAAAATTCCTTCTGAGATGGTGATTTCTTTGCACCTTTATCTTTAACAGCCTTGTCAATTTTCATTGGTTTCTTGGTTTGAACTGGTTCTTCCTTCACTTGATAACCCAAACCTTTGTGTTTGAAACCTGAAACCTTTGAAGAACTTGAAGAACCTGAAGCTTCTCTTGCTTTAGCTTCACTAGTGAATTTTGCTTTGATATCCTTCAGCTTGTTCTTTTCAACCAAAGCTTTTTCTTCTTCGGTTGCAGATGAAGAACTTGAAGCAACCTTATCAAACACTTTCTCATTCTCCAACAAAACAGATTTTGACACAAATGTTGGAGCTTCACCCAAAGGCTTCTCCTTCTTTTTAGACTTGAACTTGTTCTTCTTGGGTAGAGTGGCAAATTTGGAATAGTCAGGCAATTCATCTTTTGGATCAATCTGAGCAGCAGTAACTTCAATTAAATCCACTGGTTGAGGAACCAAGTGAACATCATCCTTTTTAGAACTTTCTGAACTCTGATCCTGCTTGTATAAGAAATTCAGCATAGTAGGTGACAAATTGCAATTCTTTACTTGCCTTTTCAATTCCAAAATATCCAATTTTAAATCATTAATCTTCTGTTGACCTTCAAACACTTCTTGTTGTGACTTGATGAATTTTGCATTGAGATCATCATATTCATAAGTTTGTAACTTTCTGATCTCACATTCAGCAAATAATTCTTCAAGAACACTTTCTCTCTTTTTCTTGTAAATCTCAACATCTTTAGTCAAGAACTTATTTTTGTCACGATAGAGAGTATTCTCATCTTGAAGCATAGAGATCTTATTTTGAAGCTTTTCAACAGTAACAGCAGTTGTAGCAATAAGAGCAGTAGCTTCTTCATATTTCTGCTGAACCGGATAACTTTTCTGGAAAAGATTCTCAAAATCTTGAGCTACATCTAAAGCTTCAGCTTTTGCTTGCTCACATTCTTCAGCCAATTCTGCCTTTTCTTTTAAAACATCATCATGAAGATGAACCAAATCATAATACTTCTTTTGAAAATCTTCTAACTCTCTTTTAAGAACCACAATCTCTTCAGTTGAAATTTGACAACTTTGTTCAAAACTTGCAATCTCCTGGATCAATTTTTCACATTTAAAACATTTAGATTCTTCAACCTTTGAACTATCAGAAACTTTAGGTTGATCTTTTTGAAACAAAGATGCACTTGAATACGAATCCGAATCAGTCAAAAGACTATCATCATCATCATGACGAACAGTGAAAGCAATTGAAATTGGAGTATGATTCTTCTTAGCTTCAGTATCTGCATTCCATGCAAATTCACTTGAATGTGGAAAAGTATTGGTCCAATCATGAACAAAAGTAGCAGATTTCTGATCAACTTTTGCAGATGCATCGGATGGATGAAAAACTAAATGTGCAAGCTGACCAGTTTTCAATTTATTTTCTGTAGAACTTGGACATTCTCGAGCAAAATGACCATAGACTGAACACTTATAACATTTCACCTTAGATTTGTCCAATCCAATCTTACCCTCCTGATTCAATCTCTTCTTTCCAGTTCTGTTGAAAAATTTCTTCGTTCGTCGAACCAACATTGCATACTGCCAATTTAGATCCATTTCTTCCAAATGATCATAATCAATCTGATCGTAATCTTCATTTGCTAACTCAGCATTACTCACAGAACCCGTGATAACACCAAATTATGAAGATACTAATGCAGACATCAACGCATTATAATCATCGACAGTTTGAATAGACAATGCACTTTGAGCCGAAGAACTTGGAAATGACACAGTACAACCAGCAGAAGAATAACTTGGAATTTCATATTTACCTGCTAAAAATGCTGTAGGAGGAGCAGAACTAAGACTAGTAGTCTTCCCAGCATTCATTGTAGAGTCATTTTCACCATGATACACTGCAGGATTTTGAATTTGTGTAGGAAGTGATTTATTCACCATTAATTCCATATCCCGAGCCTAGATTCTTTGAACCAAATCATTGAAAGACAATCCTGGAAAATCCTTATCATGAGTAATCATCATTACATAATTCTCCCATTTTTCAGGCAATGCTTCCAAAATCTTTTCTTTCATATCAACCTCTTCTTTAGTAAGATTCACCAAACGCATTTCACTCATCAGATGAGCGAATCTTGCAATTAGATTGGGAATCGTTTCATTCTGATAATGCTTAAAACTATCAAACTCTTTCTTCAAAACCTTTTGGCGACTTTTCTTGTACTGATCATTGCCTTCACATCGTTTTTCCAATGCATCCCAGAGACTTTTGGATGTGTAGTTACCAGCAAATTGATGAAGTAACTCTTTAGGCAATGCCATCGTTAACGTACCATACGCCTTTTTCTCAGCTTGATAAGCTTTCTTTTGTTCAGACGACATTTTCCTTTGAAGAATAGGTTCACCAGTTTCATCTTTAGGATAAACATATTGTTCAGTGAACGCTAACCACATATCAATGTCATTTGTATCGACAAATGCTTCAAAACGTTTAACCCAACTATGATAATCTTCCAATTTTAGCAATTTGGGAACTTTCTGACTTGTTCCGATTTCATTATCATAATTCATCATTGTTTGCATCGTTGCTTGAACCGAATTTTGAATAGCTGCGAACGCTTGAAAATCGGACATTTTCGAAACCTGGTTACTGTTCACTCCGAACCTCCTCCGAATTATCTCTGAACTGTGTCCGAACCTAAGTTTCACCGAACTCTCGCCGAACCTGACCTTCGGACAGAACAAATAGATTCAACACCGAACTATCACCGAGCACTGACCGAACTCTGTCCGAACGTGGACCGATCTCTCACCGATCTCAAAGAAACACCGAAGGCTCACCGAACTCTCTCCGAACCTTGAGTTCGGAGCGGTTAGACCGAACGAGTCCGAACCTCAAACGAGACAGATTTCACTCAACGCCATTTTCTCGATTTTCAGTGTTTTTCAATGGAATTTTTCGACAGGAATTCAAGTAAACTCGATAAAAACAACTCAGGAATGAATTTTGAAAGAAAAGCACACTCGAAACATTCAAACGAACTCAAAAATGATTGACATTTTAGCAAAAACGTGAATTTGAACTCAAAACTCCGAAAAACAGTGATTTCCGTCTAGTAGAGCAAACCAAAAGCTCTGATACCACTTGAAAGTGCGTGAGCTTGTGAATCTTCTACTTAGTCCTATAGAAATCAATGTAAACAAGTAAAACGCAGAGAGTATATACAAAAGACTTGTATTAACCACTGAGAGAACCACAGAGTACACTTAGAGAATATGACACGGAAGCTCAGACTGTTACCGATTACAACACAAGACGAAACTATTTATAAGGCTGAAATATGACTGGCCGAACCTCAAGTTCGGCCACAAGCTCAGAGCTGTCCGAACTCTAGGTTCGCTGGGAGTTCGGACCTCAGCTATCTTGTGTGATCCATCTTGTATTTGATACTTCACATGACGATCAGGACTATGTATCAACACATTTCAAAGGAGTGTCACTACAGTGGTAGATTTTACCTTTTTGGGGTTATGTTTTTTTTGTTCGTTTTCTTTAGACTATTGATAACATAATTAAAAATTACCAAATTATAAGATTAGGGTTTGTCAATTGGCTTTGAGCAGTGTCATGTCAATCTAGTATGGTGCATACTGCTTAGCATTTTTGTTTATTTGTAGTTTTCTTTTTATCTTTATTAAAGTTTGTTCTATTTTGTGTTGTCTTGATTTCCTTTATGTTTAATGCTCAGTATTGTTGACTCGTGTGATGCTTCTTGTGTTATGATGGTCTTTTAGGTAATAGCTCACATATTGAAGCCTCGTTGGTGGAAGCCTCCTGTACGTTGACAGTTGTTTCTCGATTGTAATGAGATAGCTGATCTTTGTGATTGTTTTGAAGAATATTTTCAACTGAACCTAGTGAACCTACAAGTAAGGGCCCCTATAAAGATATTCGGTGATCTACATGGTTAGTTCGGTGACCTCATGCGTCTTTTTGATGAGTATGGGTCCCCATCAACTACGGGAGACATAGCATAATTCTTCATGTTACTTCTTAATTCCGTTCAATTGTTTCTAAGTCCAATTAACAGGAATGGCAACAGATATACATTCTAAGAACTCGTATCCAGGATATTACTCCATGAGAAATGCCAATGAAGATTCTAATGACAACAACTGGCATCTTTTTAACAGCTTGACAAACAACCATTATTATGATGGTTTTAGTCCAAGAACCGCAACAAATGTGTATTTAGGTCAAGATAAAGGCAAAGTAAAACTAAAAAGGCTTCAAAATGAAGCCATCTTCAAGAACCATGTATCTTTTACACTTTTTTCTTACCGTATTTCTACTTTCTAGTGTTTGGGTCTGGTAAAACTGATTGTGATTATCTGAGTGTTTAGGTAGGGCTGGCAAAACAGTAGTTACCAATTTTTTTGAAATAAAAAATAACAGGTTGGACATATGATGGTTCAAGAACTAACAACAGTTACCATTTTGGATACTTGCTGATTGGGGTTGTTCTGCCTAGTAATAAAAAAAATTCTTCCAGAAGTAGAAAAGAAAATTTTAGATTTTCTAGCCAAGATGATAATATTATTAGTTTATGCTTAGATTGTACAAACAACACATGCTTGGTACTGATTTTACTTGCATATCTGATTACATCGTTAAATCTGAAACCTATTTAATTAACAACTATGGATCTTGATATGGGTTGTTATGAATAAATCAGAATATTAACTGCTAAGTTTTTATTGCAGATTTGATTACATCGTTTGTGATCCCGAGCTTGTGATCTTGGCTGCAACTTTCAAGGTCTAACACTTGACAAAATTTGATCAACTTAAAAGAAGGGCAGGGGGATGAAGAGACCATGGGATCGTTTCGCGCCGAAATTCTATCAACTACAATGCTTGATAAAGATCAGAAAAAACTCTTAAGTTCCTTGATGATAATAGTTGTGATGAAATTGAAGTGTGGAACTTAAGATTAGCTTATTATTCTACCAATATGCACGGGATTGTACTTGCCATCTGTCCTTATCTTGACTGCTATTTCCTGGCCTCTACAGGCAACACCTGTAAGTTTTTTCTTGTTTGTGGAATCGGTCTCTGTTTCTTAATTTTACGGATATACAACTGAGTTATGTTTAGTTTATGGATATACAACTGAGTCATCAACATCTGGTTCCAACCCACAAAAACAGGTGAACCAAGCTGGGGCTGGCCCAGAAATATCCCTTCTCTGATCAACCTTAACCAATTTCAGCCCAGTTCCAATCTTAGAACAAGTTTGACCAATCAAGACCCATAAAAACCTATGTTCAGTCCTATGTTGCTTTGTTTATATATATGTGCTAATCTCATATATGTTCAATTTTCTACTTTTGATCAATTACATATGTATGTTTTAGGTGCCTTTGATTTATAACTAGAACCGTAGCAACTGATATTTGCATTTGGTCTTGCAAGTCTTTTTTATTTTATTTTATTTAATGGCCTTCTATTTCTTTGTAACAGGTATCAACTTGGTTACGTGAGATTAGAGGTAATTTCTTCTTTGTACTTATATAGTTGTCTAGGTTTGTTACCATTGTTTGTTTGTGTGGTTTGTTTTGTTTTAATGAGCATTGGATGTGGATGGTTTCATTCTATTGATGTTGGTCCAAAAGACTAGTTCTACTAATAACCAAGGTGTAAACTTCACTTTCTTCTTTCCGAGTTTATGTAATACTTAAGTTTATCATGTCCTTCACATCCTGCTGATAGCTATAATTCTCCTCTCGGGTTTGATATCTAAGTAGCAGAAAAGAAGAAATACAATGGTACATAGAAGTCCTCGAAAAGCCTCCTTAGTAAACCATCTTCTTCTTAAATCCACTGATCCTCAACTATTGTTCTTCCTTTGTAGCCCCCTAAGGATGATACTTTAAATGACAAAGAGAAAAGGAAGAGAGAGGTCAAATAAAAGTTGCAAATCTTGAATGAAAGACAAGCATAAATTGGTACAAGTGCTGAAACAGGTAACTACTTTCCTACAATCTGATATGAGAAAGTTTCTAAAACCCCCATATTCATAAGTTGTATAAGTTATATGCTCCCTTTTCGTTTACATTCACCAATCAATGGTTTCTTTTTCATTAACATTAGGACAAAGGCCCGTGAGGTGCTGCAGAGAGAATGACTTTCTGTTGGCTAAAACTGCTGCAGATTATGGTTCCCAAACTGTTTTTTATATATGTTTTACTTAAGTTCTCAAGCTGTTTTTGTTTATATTGTGTTCATTAGTAAATATGTTATTGCTATTGTAAAATCCTTTTGTATTATGATGCAGGCAATTGTTCTATGCTATGGTCCCATTAGTGACAATGCTGGTGGTAAAGCTGAAATGGCTGGAATGAGTCATAGAATTCGTGAGAGGACTGATGCCCTTGATGCTGCTAGGAACACTACTGCAGCTATCGGCAAGGTACATTGTTGTGTGGTTTTGTACAAACAATTTCGGTGGCTAACTATATTTAAAGAACTACTACTACATACAACTGTTTATGCACTTCTTTATGAAAAAGTAGGTTTTGTAATGAATGCACAATTATGTACGAGACTAAGAGTGCTTCTAGCAATTTTACCTTTTTACACATAGAAGTAGATGGTTTGTTGATTTGTATTTGTATTGGTTTGACATTGCAGAATTTGGGATTGGAGGCTATGGGTGTGAAACTCAACAAGAATGGAACAATACTGGTATATTTATTTGTTGACCAACCACTACACGTAATTAGATTTCGAATGGCAAGGAATCCCGAAGAAGAGTTGTATCAATGTAAACTTATGTCGTTAACTTTGTAATTCTTAATTATTATTTGTATCAAACTCAATTTGCTATATATATGAAATACATTATTCTGTTATAAGTGTATTTTTATTTTGTATTATTAGGTTCATTGCAATTTAATGTGAAAAATAGTGATTCTATTAAAAATATTATTTTTTTTTTAAATCCATGACGCGCAAAAATGCGTGTCATCTCCCTTTATGACGGGGGCTTCCTTGACGCGCATTTTATGACACGTTGCGTGTCATAAAATGCGTGTCATTGTTCACGTGTCAAGAACTTCTTGAAACGCATTTTGCGTGTTAAGAAGCTTCTTAACCCCGGCTTCCTTGACGCGCATTTGCGTGTCAAGAAGACCCTTTCTTGACACGCATTGCACGTCAAGAAAGACCTTTTTTGTAGTAGTGACGAGAAGCGTGAATTGGTAAGTGTGAATAAAGTTCAAATGGCGAATTTGGAGATTCAAAAGCGCAATGAAGATAAATTGAAGAAGGAATTATTTGAAGGACTAGAAAATCTTCGAATGCAGAAATTTGAAAAGCATAAGGTTGCAAAAAGGTTGATAGCCACTGAAAAGGAGTTGTCTGAAGCTCAACAACAAATTTCAGATTTAAAGATTCAAGTAATTGATGTCAATCGTTTGCTGAACAATGTCTCAAATTCTTAATTGTTCACAAGCTTTCTGGCTAAAGATGAAAATTTTGAAAAGATGTTTGATACGACAGCGTCACCCCCTGCTAATATCAAAGAATCTTTCAAAGAAGTGAAGGAAATGGTTGAAGAGTATGATTATTCCAAGGTTTCATCATCTGCTGCAGAAGAAGAGAAGATTATGAAGAAGAAGAAAACCAAGAAGACTAAGAAGAAGAAGGGCAAGAAATCAGAGATTTCTCTAGCTCCAAAGTTTGTTTCTGGTTCATCTTCTGCTGATAATGAGAAATCAGCTACTTCAAGTGAAAAGATTCGTTCTCAACCGGAATTTGACGAGAAGAACTTTTATGTACAGAAGAATGTGAATGACGTCAAAGCTGAATTTACAAGATTGGCAAAGGATGGACATCAGAATTTACATTCTGAGAAAAAAAATTGGAAAACATATTGGTTTGGGTTTTAAGGCACAGGATGTCAAAGCTGAGGAGGTTCCAGCATCAACATCACAAGAGTTGAAGAAGCTCAACATGAAGCAAGTGAAAAAGGAAGTCTTCAAGGCTGAGAAGGTTCAACCTAAGCGTTTTTACAAACTCAAGGGTTCGGAACATATATTCTCTGACAAAGAATTTCCTCTTCATTGTGTCGATGCTCGGAAGATTTCCGAAGTTTTTGTGAAGAAGGATTCATCTAGAACCTTGAAGAATCAAACCGCCAAATTTTCTTCTGATGGTTCTGATTCTCGAAGCCCAACATCTAAATGGGTTCATGATCACCGCCGATAGGTATATAATTGTTTCTTTGATTATGTTCGAGATGTTCATGTTTGTGATTCTGTGCAGGAACCTAAAAGGTGGGACAAAGCTGAACGTATATGTTATGTTTGCCGCCAAAAAGGGCATATGGCAAAAGATTGTCAACTTCCCGCTGAATCAAACCAAAGGTTTCAAAAGAAACCAGTTTTTGGTAAACCTGCCAAACCAATGTTCTTTGATGAACATGGCAGATTATTTGATGAATGTGAACCTACATTCTTTCTAAAACAAAAACGTTTTGTTCCTATGGTTCACAAGGTTCAAAATGTTGGTTTTTCATCACAGTCACATGTGATTGATTCATCAAAAGCTGAGTTACCAAAACAATCACAATTTTGGAAACCAAAGGTGGTTTCTAAGCAAAACGAGGACACTGGTCGACCAGAAGCAATTCGCTTAGGATCATTTATGAACTAATCAGTTTGACCAGTGTGCAGGTACTTCTAGAAGACCTATCGACGATTGCAAAGTTGTTGATGGTGGAGTATTCTGCTTAATTTAAATTGCTTGCATAATATTTTTCTAAACTTGCAAGGTATCTGTGTTGATTGATCAATTTTTCTTTCTTTATGCTTTTTTCAATTGATAAAAATCAAAAATAGAGTTTTTTTTTTTTGGTAAAATAAAAATCCAAAAATAGAGTTTTCATTTTAAGGGGGAGAAATGCATGTAAGGGGGAGAAATTGTGAAAATGCATGTTATGGGAAGAAGGTGTATGCATGCACAATATATAAGGAAGGTGAATACATGCAAAATATATAAAAATTTAAGAAATTGATCATTGAGAAATGATGGTACATTGGCTTACGTATCTGACTCATGGATAGAGTAGATGAAAGGGCCATAAGATCATTGTTTGATATGTTTGGTAGGCTCGGTAAATCAGAAAGTATTCAGATGTGATGTAGTAAATACTAATGCTTGACCATGTGGATAACATCTTGATGCGTATTTCATGATAAAAAGAAAAATAAGTGTGAAGAATCAAAATGATAAGTCACTGTGTATACATGTGTTCATTTTGCAAAGATTTAAACTTGTTTGATTTTCTTTATTTTGTCAAACGATCGGACTTTCTCTGCGTGCTCACAAGGCCGACCTGATTGTTGTTCGTTTGACATTCTGCTTTATTTTCATTGGTGTTTCGTATAACTCATCGGACTTTCTCTGCGTGTACGGGAGTACCGACCTAATTGTTGTTGGGTTATACAATTTCAACTTGTTTTATTTTCTTTATTTTGTTAAATCCGAGGCCTTATCTGTGTATCGAAAGATCGACCTTAAGGTAGACGATTTAATGTTCTTATTTCTTTTTGCATGGAACACAGTTGACGATATCATGAAAATATCATACGTTGTGAAAATTCACAAGTGTAATCACACAAAAAGAAGAATCAAAAGAAAAAGAAAAAGAAAATGTCTGAATACGTTTGATAGTGTGGGATACACCGGCCAAAGCAAATCTAATCAATATCTTAACATATCCAGATGTTACGAGTATGATTCTGCCTGAGTTTAAGATGGACAAATTATACCGGCAATCAGCATGACTTATGTGCTTCAATTAGTTGAAATTGAAGTGTAGTTCAGTGCGTCATGTTCAATATGATCCCATATAGTGAGTGATCTTTCTCATACCAAAAATAATGTCTAATTCTGTACTGCAATTTCAATTCATTTAAGGAAAAGTACAAAAAGATTTTCAGTGTGTTTTAGCAAAAATTTTGAAAAATCAAAAAGATTTTAGGTTTGTTTGTTTTAAATTTTCTAAAAGCCAAAAAGATTTTGTTTCTGCTTTCTTTTTTATCTGATCAACACGTGATACAAAATCAAATTTTCAAAATCATATCTTGGATTCTCGAAGAGACGCTTTGCGCCAAGATTATTTAAATTTTAAGTAGGTTGCTAAAGTGAAAGAAATCACAACTTCAAGTCTTCTAAAGCTGTTGATAAAGGCTAGAGAATTACCAGACATCGTCAAGTATTCAAGATTAAGCTAGGATCAAGTTGAGGAAGAGTTTGTTTGAATATTTATTTCATTGGACGAACGGATTCTACACTTGAGGGGGAGCTTCATTGAAGATACAGATTTGAGGATGTTGAAAGAGATACTGCACACGACGAGGGGGAGTTTGTTGAAACCTGATATGTGCGTCGTGTGAAGTATCTAATCAAGATTCAAGAACCAAGTTCAAGGCTAGGTTTACTTCCAGCCAAACCTGGTCCGAACCCGGAGTTCGGACCTGCCGAACCTGGAGTTCGGATAGGGTTCGGCCAGTAGCTATAAATAGGTTGCTTGGTCATTGTTTAGGGAACGAGTGAGAGCCTGAGCTAGCCTTAAGTGTGTGTTTACTAAGGTGTTCTCTGTGTCATTGTTTCTGAGTGTTTCTGATTGTAATTGTTCGTGAGATCAATAAAACAATCGTTTAATTACTTGTTTCGTATTCCGAATAGCTAGATTGAGTAGACGATCCAACGCTCACGACTTTTCACATAAAACTATTTGTACTTTTAAGTTTATTGCACATGTGTACTATTACGACGTTTAAAAATAATTAAGTTATTTATTGAATGTATTATGCCTAGATGTGTTAAAGTCACTAAACAGTTTGTAAATTTAATGATGTATTGTGCCTAAATGTGTTAAAGTCGCTAAACAGTTCGTACATTTGATTTTATTGCACATGTGTATTAATCTTCCATTATTTGTTCCAACAACCTTTGTGGTATACTCACTAACTTTGTCCTTATCCAACAAGTTGTAATTCAATTCAAATCCAAAGATAGTTCATTGAATCTTTTTGCATTTTAGTTTTTCATATGTAGTGCACATGTGCACTAATATGAAATTCACATTTAAGCGGAAACTCATGTGTATTATCTGAATGTCAGCTATAATTTACATGTGCATTAATGTGACGTTCATATATATGCTTATTCATATTTATTGATACCACTTGAAATTGTCTGAGCGTGTGGATCTTCTACTTAGTCGTAATGAAATCAATGTAAACGAGTAAAACATAGAGAGTAAATACACATGACTTGTATTAATCACAGAGATGACCACAAAGTACACAGAGAAGATATGACTCCGAAGCTTATGAATTCTACACAAGATAACATATTTATACTAAGCTAAATCCGCTGGTCCGAACCTCAGGTTCGGCCCAACGTTCGGCCATGTCCGAACTCTAGGTTCGGCCTGAGTTCGGACCTCAGCAATCTTGTGTGATTCGTCTTGTATTCGATACTTCACACGACGATCAGGACCATGTATCAACAAACTCCCCTCGGCATGTGCAGTATCATCTCCTCCATTAAACTTGTATCTTGTATCTTCAATGAGTTTAATCATGAATACTTGATATTGCATCGTGTATAATCTTTTTTTCGACAATCTTCAGAAGACTTGAAGTTGTGATATTCTCTTCCCACTTAGAAACCTGCCAATCATAAATAATATTCTCTTCCCAAGATATTTTGAATTTGGAAATTGATTTTGTATTTCGTGTTGATCAATCGAAAACAAACAAGAAACAACATCTTTTGGCTTTTAGAAATTTTATATCAAAACACACTTAAAATCGTTTTGGTATTTTCTAATAAGAAAAGTAAAAGCATTACAGAAACAGACACTATTTTTGTCTTATGTGAGAAAGATCACAACTTGGGATCATATTGGTCATAACATGCTGAACTACATTTCAATTTCAATTATTGAAGCACATAAGCCATGTCGATTGCAAATATAGTTTGTCCAACTTTAAACTCTAGCAGAACCATACTCATAACATCTGGATATACTAAGGTATTGATAAAATTTGCACTGACCAGTGTACCCCACACTATCAAACATACTCAGATATGCTTTTGCTTATCACATTTTGTGATTTCATTTGTGATTAAAATCACAAAATGATTGAAACTATGATATAGTCAACTGTGTTCCATGCAAAAAGAAATAAGAACGTTAAATCGTCTACCTTAAGGTCGATCTTTCGATACGCAGATAAGGCCTCGGATTTAACAAAATAAGAAAATAAAACAAGTTGAAATTGTATAACTCAACAACAATCAGGTCGGTACTCCCGTACACGTAAAGAAAGTCCGATGAGTTATACGAAACACCAAAGAAAATAAAGCAGAATGTCAAACGAACAACGATCAGGTCGATCTTTCGATACGCAGAGAAAGTCCGATCGTTTGACAAAATCAAGAAAATCAAACAAGTTTAAATCTTTGCAAAAAGAACACATGTATACATAGTGACTTCTTATTTTATTTTTCATATATCTTTTTCTTGATATATCATGAGATATGCATCAAGATGTTGTCCACTAGGTCAAGCATCAGATTTAGTGTATATCACATTTGTATAATTTCTGATTTGCCGAGCCTACCTTACACATCGATCAAATGATCTTATGGCTTTTTCATCTATTTTATCCATGAGTCAGATAATGTCAGCCAATGTACCATCATTCCCAATCATGTCGGATACAATTTCTTATTTTTCAATGTTTTTTCCTTTTTGCATTTTTAATGTTTTTGTCTTTTTCAAATCCCCCCCCCCCCCCTAAAAATGACAACTCTATGTATAGATTTGCATTTTTGACGATTTGAAAAACAACACACTATTTTTGGCGTTTTGCAAAAACAAACTCCCCCTCAGAATGAGACGGAGGTAAAGCTAACATAAGAAAGTGATCAATCAACACGAAGACGTTCAGTTTAAGCCATCTGAAACCAAAATTTGATTTTGAAATTCAATTAAATTAGAACATATATTTCACAATCAGCAATTCATTAATCACCGAAAGGTCTTCCTGAAACACCTTCTTTACACCAAATAAATCATTAGTTGCGCTGGGATCGACCCGATTCAACAGCGTCGGTTCGCCCGGTGTCTTCCACAAAGTCATCATTGGCCTTGGAAACAACTTTCGGTTTCCAAATTTGTAAAAGTTTTAATTTTTGATCTGAACCCGAATCAGATTCAACCGACGTACTCGGCTTAGACCAAGACGATTTACGAGTTGATTTAATCTTTGGAGACCATGGTTCATCAAAAATTTGACCTTTGTTATCCACATATTTGGCGGTTTTGTGGATATATGCAGTCGTACAGCGAAATGTCCCGGTTGACGACATACATAACAAAGTCTTTCTCTAAACATATTTGAAAATTGTTTTGATATTTGATAATCAGATGAATGTTCAGAATGAAAGTTAACAAAGAAACCATCAGAAGAGTCATACCTAGGAGATGGACTCCTTGAAGATGAAGATCTGCCAGAATAATAAGAAAATTCTTTCTGAGATAGAGATTTCTTTGCAACCTTTTCTTTAGGGACCTTCGCAGCCTTCACTGATTTCTTAACTTGAACAGGTTTTTCCTTCACTTTGTAACCCAAACCTTTGTGTTTAAAACCTTGACTCTTTGAAGAATTGGAAGAAGAACTTGAAGCTTCTCGTGACTTAGCGTCACTAGTGAATTTAGCTTTGATATCTTTAAACTTGTTCTTCTCAATTAACCCTTTTTCTTCTTCGGTTGTAGATGAAGAACTTGACATAACCTTATCAAAAACTTTTTCATTCTCCAACATGACAGATTTGGAAACAAATTTTGGAGCTTCACCAAAAGATTTTTCCTTCTTCTTAGATTTAGACTTTTTCTTCTTGGGTGGAGATGCAAATTTTGAGTAATCATGCCCTTCAGCCTTAGGATCAAGCAGAGGAGAAGTAACTTCAATTAAATCCACTGGTTGAGGAACCGAGTGAATATCCTCTTTCTGAGAACTTTTTGAACTCTGATCCTGTTTGTATAAGAAATTTAACAATGTCGGAGACAAATTGCAATTCTTCACTTGCCTTTTTAACTCCAAAATCACCAATTTCAAATCATTAATCTTCTGTTGTCCCTCAAACACCTCTTGTTGTGACTTGATGAATTTTGCATTGAGATCATCATATTCATAAGTTTGTAGCTTTCGAATCTCACATTCAGCATATAATTCCTCAAGCACATTTTCCCCCTTTTGCTTGTAAATCTCAACTTCCTTAGTTAATACCTCATTCTTGTCTCTGTAAAGAACATTCTCATCTTGAAGCATAGATATCTTATTTTGCAGCTTCTCAACAGTAACAATAGTTGTAGCAATAAGAGCAGTAGCTTCCTCATACTTTTGCTGAACTGGATAAGTTTCTCAAACAAATTCTCAAAATCTTGAGCTGCATCTAAAGCTTCAGCTTTAGCTTTTTCACATTCTTTAGCCAATTGAGACTTTTCCTTCAAGATATCCTCATGAACATGAACTAACTCATAATACTTCTTTTGAAAATCTTCTACCTCTTTCTTCAGCACCACAATCTCTTCAGTTGATAGTTGACAACGTTGTTCAAAACTGGCAACTGTCTGGAGCAGTTTCTTACATTTAAGACATTCAAACTCGCCAACTTTTGAACTTGTATAAACTTTAGGTAATTCTTCTTGAACCAAAGATACACTTGAAGAAGAATCAGACTCTGTTAAAAAATTGTTATCATCAGCATGTTGAACAGTTAAAGCAATTGAGATTGGAGTATGATTTTTTTAACTGCTGAATCTGCATTCCAAGCAAATTCATTTGAATGCACAAATGTATTAGTCCAATCATGAGCAAGAGTAGCAGATTTCTTTCCAACCTTTTCAGCTTCATTTGATGGATGAAAAACTAAATGTGCATGTTGACCAGCCTTTAATTTACTTTCCGCAGCACTTGGACATTCTCGAGCAAAGTGACTATAAGCTGAACACTTATAACATTTCACCTTAGACTTATCCAAACCAATCTTCCCTTCCTGATTCAGTCTCTTCTTACCAGTTCTATTGAAAAATTTCTTTGTTCTGCGAACCAACATAGCATACTGCCAATTTAGATCCATTTCCTCTAAATGATCATAGTCAATCTGATCGTAGTCTTCATTTGCTAACTCAGCATTACTCACATCACCAGTGATAACACCAAAGTATGACGATACTAATGCAGACATCAACACATTATAATCATCGACAGTTTGAACAGACAATGCACTTTGTGTCGAAGAACTTGGAATTGACACAGTACAACCAGCAGATGAGTAACTTGGAATTTCAGATTTACCTGCCAGAAATGCTGTAGGGGGTGCAGAATTAAGAATATTAGACTTTCCAGCATTTCATGTAGAATCATTTTCACCATGATATACAGCAGTATTCTGAATTTGCATAGGAAGAGATTTGTTCACCATTAACTCCATATCTCGAGCCTGAATTCTTTGAACCAAATCACTAAAAGACAATCCTGGAAAATCCTTATCGTGAGTAATCATCATCACATAATTCTCCCATTTTTAAGGCAAAGCTTCCAAGATCTTTTCTTTCATATCAACTTCTTCTTTAGTAAGATTCACCAAACGCATTTCACTCATCAGATGAGTGAATCTTGCAATCAGATTGGGAATCGTTTCATTTTGATAATGCTTAAAACTATCAAACTCTTTCTTCAAAACCTTTTGTCGACTTTTCTTGTATTGGTCATTGCCTTCACATCGTTTTTCCAACGCATCCCATAGACTTTTTGATGTGTAGTTACCAGCATATTGATGAAGTAACTCTTTAGGCAATGCCATCGTTAAAGTACCATATGCCTTTTTCTCAGCTTGATAAGCTTTCTTTTGTTCAAATGACATTTTTCTTTGAAGAATAGGTTCACCAGTTTCATCTTTAGGGTAAACATATTGCTCAGTGAAAGATAACCACATATCAATGTCATTTGTATTGACATATGCTTCAAACCGTTTAACCCAACTATGATAATCTTCCAATTTTAGCAATTTGGGAATTTTCTGACTTGTTCCGATTTCATTATCATAATTCATCATCGTTTGCATCGTAGCTTGAACCGAACTTTGAATAGCCGCGAACGCTTGAAAATCGGACATTTTCGAAAACTGGTTACTGTTCTCTCCGAACCACGTCCGAACCTCCTCCGAACTGCGTCCGAACTTCAGCTACACCGAACATACACCGAACCTGACCTTCGGAAGAACAAAACAGAAATAAGTCCGAACTTGCTCCAAATGACCACCGAACTCTCTCCGAACCTAGACCGATTTCTCACCGAACCTAGATAAAGACCGAGCTCCATCCGAACCTCGAGTTTGGAGCGGTTATGCCGAACTTGTCCGAACCTCAAACGAGACAGATTTCTCTCGACGTCATTTTCTCGATTTTCAACGTTTTTACTGGAATTTTTTACAAAGTTTCAAGCAAACTTGATAGAAACAACCCAATAATGAATTTTTGATGAAAATCACACTCGAAACAATCAAACGAACTAAAAAATGATTGACATTTTTGCAAAATCGTGAATTTTGAACTCAAAACTCCGAGAAACACTGATTTTCGACTAGTAGAGCTAACCAAATGAAATTGCCTGAGCGTGAGGATCTTCTACTTAGTCGTAATGAAATCAATGTAAACGAGTAAAACACAGAGAGTAAATACAAATGACTTGTATTAATCACAGAGATGACCACAAAGTACACAGAGAAGATATGACTCCGAAGCTTATGAATTCTACACAAGATAACATATTTATACTAAGCTAAACCCGCTGGTCCGAACCTCAGGTTCGGCCTAACGTTCGGCCATGTCCGAACTCTAGGTTCGGCCTGAGTTCGGACCTCAGCAATCTTGTGTGATTCGTCTTGTATTCGATACTTCACATGACGAGCAGGACCATGTATCAACATGTATGTTGTGCATTACAACTTTATTACAACTTTAATACACATGTGCATTAAACTTATAGTTGCCACCAATTCGTACGGTCCTGGAAACCTGTAACAAAAATTCTGGGTAAACAAGTTATAATATAAGAAGTGTTTTTTTTTCATAAGAACCCTCTTACAATCTTACTATGATCATAACAAAAAAAAAAACAGATAACACTTTCATGCGTTGTGTCCTTTTTGCTGCTAACCAATTGCTTGTTTTATCATTCTGTTCGTGGCTTCTATCTCAATCAACTCATTTGATAAGTATACGATTGCTTTCGATAGCATGATCTTTGCGGCGCTCCTCATCCTTAGTTTCTTCATATGTGTGGCTTGCTTTGTGTTGTCGTCAATGAACTCACAATGAACCCTTTAGTTCGTCCTTTAGATCTTGAAACAAGCACGAATCCAAAAAAAGCAAATTAATTATGTGCAATATGATGAAGTTGTTAGTTGAGTTGAAATGCACCTGTTATAAATAATATTGCACATGTGCAATAATCTTAAATAGTGATATTATGTCGTAAAGTATAATCGTGTCATGGATTATAATAATATTGCACATGTGTAATAATCTCAAATAATTGTATTATGTCATGTAGTGTAATAATTTCATGGGTTATAATAATATTGCACATGTGCAATAATCTCGAATAATGGTATTATGTCATGCAGTATAATCATGTCATGAATTATAATAATATTGCACATGTGCAATAATCTCAAATAATGGTATTATGTCATGTAGTGTAATAATGTCATGAGTTATAATAGTATTGCACATGTGTAATAATCTCAAATAATGGTAATATCATGCAGTGTAATCCTGTCATGAGATATAATAATATTACACATGTGTAATAATATCAACAATCGTATTATGTCATGTAGTATCAATATTTCACGAGATTTCAAAAAACTACACATGTGTAGTGCATCGATTGTAATTGCTAATGATACGTAAGTGCTCTGATTGCTTCTGTTTTTTTTTAAAAGAGTAAGGCTTGTAGTGATTTCTTACCTTTCAATGTAAATTCATCACTGATTCCGGCTTCATATGTCCCGAATGTGCTCCGATTGCTCGACTTTTGGGTCGCTGATGTGAGAAAGCGTGCGTGAAGCGGTGAAGGTGACTAAGGTTTTTTTGTTGTAATAAGACGTATCTTTTCTCCACGGAATCCTGTATTCAACAATTCGAAGAGAGACAAAATATAGTCGCTAGGGTTTGTACTCCACTCTTTCCTTCATTCTTCAACCTTCGTGGCCCATTGAAAAGCTTAGAGCTCTAGTTGTAACAATGGCTTACCTAATTTCTCAATTTTCTAAGAAAATATATATTTTCCTAAATGCCCCTCCGAGTTTTTTAAGTCCTAAAGTTACATAATTTACAAATTAGGTCTCTCCTCATATAAAATTATGTTGTTTTTATGTTTTCGCAATAAAACTTGTTTTCGCATGAACCTTACCCTATATATATATATATATATATATAGGGTTAGGTTCAAATGAGAACTTTTTCTTTTGAGAACTTTTGAGAACCATTCTGAGCCACTAATTTTCAAGGGGGGAGCATTCAAATTCATGGGAGGATTTCCATATATATAAACTAGTGGCTTAGAATGGTTCTCAAAAGTTCTCAAACCAAATTGGTTCTCAAATGATCCTCTCCCTATATATATATATATATATATATATATATATATATATAGGGGTATATATATATAGGGAAGGGATATAATGAAAACCTCTCTAAGTTTGGAAAACCGTGAAAACCAAGCTAAAAAATTCATTTTTTGTTCCCATTTTTTTTTGGTGACTCTCTAAGTTTAAAAAAACCCCTTTATCAAAAAAGTAAAAAAAAACGCCTAGCAAATTTTTAAAAAAATATATTTTATAACCGATGTTAAATATCGGTTATAAAATATTGTTTATAAAAAAAACTACTAGGCGTTTTTTTTTTTACTTTTTTGCATAAAGGGGGTTTTTGTAACTTAGAGAGTCACCATAAAAAGAATCGGAACAAAAAACGAACTTTTTAGCTTGGTTTTTACGGTTTTCCAAACTCAAAGAGGTTTTCATTTTATCCTTCCTCTATATATATATATATATATATACACACACACACACTAGCTGTTCTATATCTGATTCAAGCCGCTCTCCTAAAGTAGTATGCTGCTGCCAACACGCAAGATATTCCAAATGTCGATGTTTATTCTTTTGGTAGTTTGTATTTGACTTTATATTTTACGGTCTAGATTAGATCGCATGAGATCAATGGCTGTCATTGATCTTATCAGCACTATATATAGCTTAGTTAGCTCATAGTTTACACATCACCTGTCTTCGAACAACTTGTAATAGTGTAGCTTTGAGTTAATGCAAATAGTGCCGAGTATTTTTTACTTCGTTGTTACTATCTTTCTGTAAATCAAGCATTTACATTATACACAAGAACTAAATATCGCTTAAGTAAAGTGAAATATAACTTTAGTTCCGCAGGGTTATATTTGCAAGTAAAGGGCTTTAGTTTTAGTTCAACTCTAACTAATAACGATCCTACAAGTGGTATCAGAGCTTTGACTCTCACTTTGAAGACTTTCAGTGCTTCAAATTTGATACTTTACTTTCTTACTTTACAAGCCTTGCTGTTTCTTCTTTCAAAAGGTTTTTAAAATGAATGATTTCAGTCTAAGTTGTCCAAATGGCTCTTCCAACAAACCGCCAATGTTCACTCCCGATAAATTTGGTACCTGGAAACTCAGGATGGTAGGTTTTGTTAGGATTTTGGACCGTCGTATTTGGAAATCTTTTACTGAAGGACCTTCTTACCAATGGTTTCATCTGCTGATGATACAGAAGTCAAAATACCTAAACCACTAGACAAATATGTTGAATCTGACTATACTGCTCTCGAATTTGACCATAAGGCATATTGGACTCTACAGGCTGCACTTCCTAACTCCATCTTAAGTGGGTTTAAAGGATATAAAACTGCATTTGACATGTGGAATGCATTAAGTGAAATGTATGAAGGAACCAGTGAAGTAAAAGAAAACAAGAAAGATGTTTTAAAACAGAAGTATGAAAACTTTACCTTTAAATCTGGTGAAACAATGACAAACCAGTACTTAAGATTTGTTTCCTTACTTGATGAACTTCAAAAGGTAGACGTAAAACTAGACCAGGTAGATGTAAACAGAAAGTTCCTACGTTCCATGCCTTCTATGTGGACAGTTTACACAGTGAGCATCAGGGAATGCAAGAATTTGAAAAAGATGAGACTCAGTGAACTTCATGGCATACTCAGTGCCTATGAAATGGAACTAGATCTTAAACAAAACTCATCTTCTGAGTCAACTCAACTGTTTTCATCCGCACTAGTAACTACCAATTTTAACAATCAAAGGTCTTCAAACTCATCATCATATCAGTCACCTATTATCAGTTTCCCTGAGACACCAAGGTGTCAAGAGAGCTTTTCAAACACGTTCGAAAACTCTCACAATGCTCATGTAGCAACTGACTCTTACCAAGGCTTCATACCTGAAGATCTTGAGTGTATAGGTGCTGATGATTTGGAGGAAATGGATATAATGACTCAACTTGCTATGGTGTCTGTCAGAGCTCAAAGGTTTTACAAAAGAACTGGTAGAACTTACAAGGGAGCAAAAGGTGCTCACATAGGCCTTGACAAGAGCAAAGTTAAGTGCTATAACTGTCACCAACTTGGTCACTTCGCAAGGGAGTGCTCTCAACAAAGAAGAGACGGACAGAACCAGGGTCATATCCAAGTGAAAAATCATGGAGGAAGCAACTC
The DNA here is from genome assembly GCA_039602395.1 of Deinandra increscens subsp. villosa. Lineage (NCBI taxonomy): Eukaryota > Viridiplantae > Streptophyta > Magnoliopsida > Asterales > Asteraceae > Deinandra > Deinandra increscens. The sequence goes on along the minus strand of JBCNJP010000003.1, from coordinate 40,092,256 downwards.
TAACAACAACAATTCTGGTAACAACTCAGGTCCTCACCCCACTCCACCAAAGCCAATCGGAAGTCAAAACCACCAGAATGTGGTTGCTGCTGTTGCCAATCAAACCTCATGTGTTGAATGGGAAGATTTCGTTGTTGAGTTTGAGCCTATTAACCGTTCTTTGATGGCCAAACAAGACTCCATCTCAAATCAGGTAAACTCTATCCCTGAGAAAGTTTTAGAAAACCTATGCAGCCCTGCTTGCATAGAACAAGTGGCAAAGTACCGAAATCACAACACTGACTTGATTGATGAAGTTTCAAACCTAAATGAGTTAAAGGAATGATTTAAGAAAACTAAATCATCATACATTTCAAAAATTGTAAATTTAACCAAAGAGTATGAACAGTTAAAACAAACCAACTCAGTGCTTGAAACACAGCTTGATGACTTGCTGTCAAAGCTTGAGAAATCAAGAAATGAAACCAAAGATGCTAAGGCTGAGGTTGATGTTCTTGAGATCAAGCTAAAAGATGCTTTGTTTACTTGTGACAAATTCCAAGCAGCAAATAGAAAGGCTGAGAAGCTATGGATGGGAGGGATGTATGGTAAAGCAGGTGTTGGGTATAACAATGTTGACCCATCAATTGAATACTCACCTGTAATCAAACCAATTGAAGCTTTAAAATCAGAATGTAAAGTTAGTCTCACAGTTGATGACATCTCATCATAGTCAAGTTCTAAAAACACTGTTGAGACTAAGAAAACTAAAGTCACTGTTGCAATCACCTCTGCATCAGCTGACCAATCAAACATTTTGAAACCATCAATTGTTATTCCTCCACCAACTATTTATGAACCCAAGGATTCAAAAGTTGGAGCAAAACAACCTGAGCAAACAAAGGGAAGTCAAACTCAAAGGTTTGGTCAACTCACTTTCAACCAAGTGACCAAACATGAGTCTCCCAGAAAATTTGAAACCAAACTTGTTGAATGCATGTGTTGTGGTGAACAAGGTCACCTAGCTGCTGTATGTCAGTTTAATTCAATGAGTAAAGTTAAACCATCTTTGAAACCAAACCCTATTTTGCAACCAAAAGCTAATTTTTAGAAAAGAAACTCACAAGAAAAATTTCACATGTGAAAAGCCACACAATGAAGCATTTTGGATCTGAATCCAACAGGGTCTTAAATGGTAATGATAAAAATGGAAGGTTTTTATGTTCTAAGGAAAAATCGTTTTCCGGCTGAAGTTCAAGCGGAACACTTTTCCGCTCGAACTCAAGTTCAACTGGAAAACAAAATTCAACCCAGATCAGCTACTGCTCCAAAGCATAGACCACATGTACACTTTGCTGATGGGTTTGGGCACTTTGAAGCTCAAGGAAGAAGAAACCCTTTTAGAGGAAAGACCACCTCTATAGAAAACTTTTCAAGAAGCAAAAAGTCTAATCAACCTGAAATTGAATTTTCTACTAGTTTAAACGGAAACTACACTGTTCCACTTCAGCGGGAGTGTTCAAGCAAAAACAAACAGTTTCCTCAAAGATTTTCTAAATCCCATGAAAGAACTAAGTTGGTTAATCAAAAGAATGAAAAATATAAGAAAATAACCAACAAGCAAAGAAAATTTAAAGAGTACAGGGAAAGAAAAATTGCTGAAAGAAAAATCACCAAAAGTGTAGGATTCAGTCAAACAAGTACTCAATATGAGAACTTCAATTTTGACAATGATGATCTGCTTAATGAAGCTACAGTTCTAAATACTTTAGTACTCAAGGAGTATAAGTATAATGATGTTTATGGTAGACCCAAGACCACTTAGGCTTGGGTCCCCTATAGAAACTAATCAATTCTAATGTGTGCAGGTGCAAAATTGTAACACCTTGTAAATTTCGCTAAAATCGGGGCAAAATTTTTGCGATTATAAATTGAATCCAATAAGCCCAGTTAGACCTAACATGCCCATTAAGGAATTCGTGGCCCAACAAAAGCCCAACCACTATAAACAATGTTCGGGTAAGTTGATTTATAAGTATTTTTCTGAGTATTCATAGAGAATTACAGTCGTGGAAATGTGCTTGGTTCGCAAAACGGAAATATACGGGATTCGCGTCAGATACGCGCTTTATACCGTATGTTTAAGAAAATAATCATTAGATTATATATAATATGATGTATTAAACATTTGGAGAATGTTTACGAGGGTTTTATAATATTTCAGTCATATTAGAATTATCACGGTTCATGAACAAGACTTTTTATATTTAACGTGTTCAGATATCGCGGTATTATACCTGCTGACTTAATTTCTATTCTCATTTAACCCTAGCTATAAAAGACAAAAACTTTGTCTTTACTTCATTTGTCACCAAACCAACAAAAATCTGTGTGTGTATAGTAGAGAAATGAGAGAAAGACCCTATGGCTCTATCCACTTCCACAAAAGAATTCCGGCCACCCATGGTTGTCCGGCGGCAGAGGTGAGCGGCGCCATGAAGACTCTCGCGGTGGTGGCAACCCCCGGTTGCTCTCCTCTCTCTCTCTCTCCAATCTGGGAAGAACCATGTCGCGTCTCCTCTCGGTTTTGTCGAGCTCACGGTGGCGACAAGGATTTCGAGTGGTCGGAGACCACAAAATAACTCTGGAGGTTTCCCCTTGTCATGTATGCGTGTAATATCCTACGATCTAGTGGGGGTTTGGTCGGACTTGACGGTGGCTAGGGTTTAGCCTAGCAGTGGCAGCGGCGTTGCCGTGTCTCCTTCTTGGCCCAAGCAGTACTCGACGACGGCTAGGGTTTCTGTGGTGGTAGCGACCACCGTCGTGGTTCCGGTGACCCTTGTAAGTCGCGATTCCGCCGACACATTCCCTCTTGGCAAGTGGGTAATCCGAGTTTCCTTCCATTTTTAATTTCTCTCTTGTTTTTGAAGCTCGATATTGTCATGCATATTTCAGATTCATGTGTTTGATGAAGTGGGGAGGTGTTTCTCGTTGGTAACGTAATTCCGGCGGCGGCCATGGCCTCCGGCCAGCGGAACAGTAATAAATGATGATGATGATGGTGTGGTTGTTATAGAAATGCATTTGGGTGTGTTTGGATATGATTTGGGACTATTTTGAGCCAACTCAGTGACGAGTCAACCAGTTAACTCGGGTCAAACTTTCTGGTCAACAATTATGACGGGTCAAACGCGGTCAAACTGAAAAACTGAGCTCGTATTATTACTCGGGATGAAAAATCGTGTGGAATGGACTACTCATGGTTTGAATTCTGAAATATTACGGTTATACGGTTAGCCGGGCTCGAGTCGCGTACCGACCGGAAGGTATACTGTGTTCTGATATCTCATAATTATTGTGATAACCTTGTACGTAAGTATCGCGACCCGCGAAAACGGTTATGAAAATTAAAATGTTGTATGAACCGCAAAACATTATGAAACAAGAACACTCGTCGTTATTTACAAACTTTCCCATAAAAACAAAACTAGTTAGTACCGGTTTAATACAAAGATTTATGCCTTAGTTTGTGTAAAAGTATAAATGAGATAACAGTTACTTGAAATTATAAAGTTTAAATAAAAATAGATATTTAGTATTGCACTATGCAACAATACTAAAAAAAACAGAGAAATTCGAGTTCAATAAAACTTGAAGCGGTTCATGACACACACTTTTCCAGAATATGAGTAAACACTATTCGCGGATCGCGAATGACAGAATACTTAGTATTGCATTATGCAACATTAGTATTGCATTATGCAACAGTTTAAATACAGAATACTCAAGCTTAATAAAATTTGAGGTTAGGACATTTTGTGAACCAAGATGACAATTGATATATATACAAATATAAAAATACCATAACAAGCATTGAGTTTATGAAATATAAAACCAAAATTACAGTTAAAACAAGATATTATTATAACAAATAGTCTTGTTATTGTATTGGCTTAGGTTGACTATATCAGTGATAGTATGACCACCAAAGTAGATCATCAAAGCTAAAGTTGCCAATTAACCATGTGAGTTCCGTTTACCTTGCCCTGACTATTTTAAAAGTTTTTGGGCTTTGAAGAAAGAATGCATAGCCAGATCTATGCTATAAATTGATTGCATTATTGTCTACATAGTGAAAGATGGCTGGTATGTGAAAAATACTACATATAGTATGCTAGAAATCATTTGGTGCATGTGTTGTACCCTGTGACTTATATATATGATTACTGGTTGATTACTAGTCATTACCATGCGTGACAGTTGTATGTAGCAATAATTGCAATGTGACAGAAAGTTAAACAGGTACGGGTCACCAACAACTTCATAGTTGTTGATACCAGTGGTTTAAAAATTTTGCAGGAAATCAGTAGAGATCCTCCAAGTAGGTGACTCTACAGGAAAAAGCGAGCAAGTTCAAATAGTTATCAAGAACCTTCGGGCCCAGTGACCTAGTATTCTGTTTAGATACTAGAAACAAATTCATTAATAATATCAAGTGATTGTAAAACTTATCAGGCTGTCTGTAAATAAGTTATTAAGTTCTTAAAATATATTATCTGTTGCTTCCGCGTGTGTCTGATATTGTTTGTTTTCCCCAACACCTCCCCCGTGCCTGACTGGGTGACAGGTGCGGGCGGGGTGTGACAAAAATAAAGGCCAAAATAGCCTATGGGTAGTTGACAGTGGATGTACTTGCCACATGACAGGGAATAAGCAAATTCTGGAAAATACAAAAAGAATCAATGGAGGACCAGTTGCCTTTGGAAGCACAAAAGGCCATATCACAGCATAAGGTGATGTGACAAATGGACTGGTAAAATTTGACAAAGTCTATTTTCTTGATACATTGTATTTCAACTTGCTTAGTGTCTCACAAATGTGTGACAAGAATTTGAATTTAATGTTTAATGAGAAAGAGGCTATAGTTCTCAAACCTGGTGTCAAAATTTATGATGAACTAATTATGCTTAAGGCACCCTTGAGAGATGGACTATACATTCTGGATATGTCAGTTGCTACACCCTCATGTGGCACTGCTTGCTTTTTATCCAAAGTCTCTGTTGATGAAAGTGATATGTGGCATAGGAGGTTAGGGCATGTAAACTACAAGAATATGAATCGAATTGTCAATCTTGGCTTGGTTAAGGGTCTTCCTAACAAGCATTTTACATGTTCTAAAAACTGTGTGCCATGTCTCAAGGGCAAGCAACACAGAACTTTTTTTAAGCCAAAAGTTGAGTCTTCTATTTCAATCTTGTTGGATACTCAGGTGTGTCAAAAGCATACAAAGTGTACAACAAGAGAACCAAAATTGTTGAGGAAACTATAAATGTATCTTTTAATGAAAAATCTACCAACAATTTTGAATCTCAACCCACTTGGTTATTTGATATTGACGCACTAACCACTGCTTTCAACAAAACTGTTGATAAGCCCGTGAGCTCTATAGTGCAGGAACATAACTTATATAGGTCAGCTGATGAACATTGGAAGAGCAACACTGCTGGAACTGAGAAGCAAAACTTCTTCTCTTCAATGAGCATCAAAACTATCTTGCCAGGCAATGAAAAGAACCAGACTGAAATAATTCAAATTGAAGAAGAAATTGTTCCGGTTGAAGTCCAAGCGGAATCAGTTTCTCCGGTTCAAGTTCAACCGAAAAATTTAATTTCAGAAACTGTTGAGAACAATGATTCCGGGTCAACTGAACCTGAAAATTCAAATGATGATTTCAGTTTTGAGCATTTGACCCACATTTCAGAGGATAGCTCTCATAATACAGTTGAATGTTCAGATCCTGTATCACAAATCGGTGATATTGAGCTTGATCATAGACTTCCTCAGCTGAATATACCCTCAAATGGAAGAAGCCTTGAGTTCCCTATGTTTCTTGACAGAAGAATCAACAGAGATTATCCAGTGAGGAATATTATTGGAGAAGTGTCAGCACCTGTGTTGACAAGAAGTAGATCTGCTAATGTAAACATTTGTTTGTGAAAATGCGTGAGCATCGGATCGTCTACTCGATCTAGCTAATCGGACATCGAAAAGTAATTAATGGATTGTTTTATTGATCCATGAAGAACAATTACAACCAGTAAACACTCAGAAATAGACTCAGAGAATACACACTCAGAAACACACACTTAACAGATCTCGCACGCTCAAAACTCTACTCATTACAAAGACCAACCACCTATATATACTAGCTGGTCCGAGCTTCGGCCAAACCTCAGGTTCGGCCAGTCCGAACTTTAAGTTCGGACCTAGCTCGGCCAGACGTAGTTGACTTCATCTTGTACATTAACTGATACTTCATACGACGCACATATCAGGTATCAACAAACTCCCCCTCGTCGTGTGCAGTATCTCTTCAACATCATCATCTTTGTATTTTCAACCAAGCTCCCCCTCAAGTGTAGAATCTGTTCGTTCAATGAAATGAATCTTCAAACAAACTCCTCTTCAACTCGATCGTAGCTTGATCTTGAATACTAGATGACATTTTAGTGTATCTCTGGTCTTTTATCAACATCTTCAGAAGACTTGAAGTTGTGATATCTTGCACATAGCAACCTGCTCAAACACTTAAAATAAGCTTGGCGTAAAACAGCTCTTTAAGACTCCAAGATATGATTTTGAAGTTGATTTGTATCACGTGTTGATCAGATCGAAAATAAAGCAGAAATAAAATCTTTTTGGTTTTTCAAAGTTTATGCTAAAACACACCGAAAATCTTTTTGGCTTATTTTGAAATGAAATGAAATTGCAATACAGAATCAAACACTATTTTTGGTATGAAAAAGATCACTATATGGGATCATATTGAACATAACGCACTGAACTGCACTTCAATTTCAATTAATTGAAGCACATAAGTAATGCTGATTGCCGGTATAATTTGTCCAACTTAAACTCAGGCAGAATCATACTCATAACATCTGGATATGTTAAGGTATTGATTATATTTGCTATGACCAGTGTATCCCACACTATCAGACATAAACAGACATTTTCACCTTTTCTTTTCTTTTTCCTTTTGTGTGACAGCCCTTGTGATTTTTCACAATGCATAATATGTCAACTGTGTTCCATGCAAAAAGAAATAAGAACGTTAAATCGTCTACCTTAAGGTTGATCTTTCGATACGCAGATAAGGCCTCGGATTTAACAAAAGAAGAAAATAAAACAAGTTGAAATTGTATAACCCAACAACAATCAGGTCGGTAATTCCATACACGCAGAGAAAGTACGATGAGTTATACGAAACACCAAATAAAATAAAGCAGAACGTCAAACGAAAAACGATCAGGTCGATCTTTCGATACGCAGAGAAAGTCCGATCGTTTGACAAAATAAAGAAAATCAAACAAGTTTAAATCTTTGCAAAATAAACACATGTATACACAGTGACTTCTCATTTTGAAATTCACACTTGTTTTTCTTTTTGTGTCATGAAATATGCATCAAGATGTTATCCACATGATCAAGCATTAGTATTTAGTGTATGTCACATCTAAATACTTTCTGATTTGCCGAGCCTACCAAGCATATCAAACAATTATCTTATGGCTCTTTCATCTACTCTATTCATGAGTCAGATACGTAAGCCAATGTACCATCATTTCCCAATGATCAATTTCTCACAATTTTATATATTTGGCATGTATTCACCTTCCTCCCCATAACATGCATTTTCTCAATTACTCCCCCTTACTTACAATTCTCCCCCTTAAAATGAAAACTCTATTTTTGGATTTTCATTTTACACAAAAACAAGACTCTATTTTTGGGTTTTGAGAAAAATTTGGAAGTAAAGAAAAGTGATCCATCAACACGGATAGTTTGCAGATTTAGAAGTCAGAAAATTTGCAGATTAGAAAGATTTGTCATGAAATTTAAATTAAGCAAAAAACTCCTCCATCCACAATTTTGCAATCGTCGATAGGTCTTCTAGAAGTACCTGCACACTGGTCAAACTAATTAGTCCAAAAACGATCCGAAGCGAATTGCTTCTGGTCGACCAGTGTCCTTGTTTTGCTTAGAAACCACCTTAGGTTTCCATTGTTATGGTTTTGGTAATTCAGTTTTTGATGAACCAATTACAGATGACTGTTATGGGGAACCTACGTTTTGATCTTTTGGAAACAGTGGAACAAAACGTTTTTGTTTATGATAAAATGTAGGCTCAACTTCATCAAAAACTCTGCCTTGTTCATCAAAGAACTTTGTTGTGGCAGGTTTACCAAAAACTAATTTCTTGTGAAATCTTTGGGGTGAATCAGCAGGTGATGGACAATCTTTTGCCATATGCCCTGGGCGAGGGCAAATATAACAAATTCTTGTCATTTTGTCCCATCTTTGATGTACCTGCGAAGAACACACATGAATATCTCGAACATGATCAGGATGAGAATCATATACCTGATGCCTGTGATCATGTACCCAATTGAATGTAGGGCTTCGAGATTGACAACTTTCAGAAGAAATGGTAGCTTTCACAAAAACCTCAGCAATCTTCCGAGCATCAAAACAATAAAGTGGAAATTCTTTGTCAGAAAATAATTGATCCGAACCCTTGAGTTTTTAAAACCGCTCGGGTTGAATTTTATCAGCTTGAAAAACTTCCTTCTTCACTTGTTTCATCTTTAATTTCTTCAAATCTTTAGATGATGATGCTGGAACCTTCTCAGCTTTGTTTTGCATCCTGTGAAAACCCAAACCTTCATGCTTTCCAGAAATCTTCTCCTCAGATGAACAATGTCCATTCTTCTCCAATCGAGAAAATTCAGCTTTTACTTCAGTTACATTCTTTTGATCATAAAAGATCGTTTCATCAAACTCAGGTTGAGACTGAATCTTGTCACTAGAAATAGCCGACTTCTCATTATCAGCAGAAGATGAACCAGATACAAACTTTGGTGCAGGAGAAACTGTATATTTCTTTTCCTTCTTTTTCTTATTCTTTCTGTTCTTCTTCTTCGTCACAACCTTCTCATTCTCAACAGTAGATGATGAAATTTTTTAATAATCAAAGTCATCAACTTGCTCCTTCACATCTTTGATAGCTTCTTTGATATAAGCAGTGGGTGATACAGTCTTATCAAACATTTTCTCAAACTTTTCATCGTTAGCTAAGAAGCTTGTGAAAACTTGAGAATTTGAAAAATTATTGAGCAATCGATTAGCATCAACGACTTGAACTTTCAGATCAGAAACTTTCTGTTGAGCCTCAGCAAATTCATTTTCTTTAGCAATTAGTCGCTTCGCAACTTTGTGAGTTTCAAATTTTTGCAAATGAAGATTATCAAGTCCTTCAAATAATTCCTTCTTCAATTTATCTTCATTACGCTTTTGAATCTCCATATTTGCGGCTTGAACTTTATTGACACGAACTAACCCTCGCTTTTCATCTAACAACTTTTCCATGTCAATTTGATAGGCTTTAATCTTAGCTGATGATTCTTCAACATTCTTTGTAAGTAGATCAAGCTTCACTTTTGATTTATCAAATAAATTCGTGAAATCAGAAGCAGTATCCTCTGCTTCATCCTTCCATTTCTTTATTTGATTGAACAAATCCTCCTTCTGTTCTTCTAATATGTCAATTCTATTAGCAAGCATCTGTTCATTTTCTTTGACGGAATAAAGAGTTGTGTTAAGCATAGTCACATCATTTAACAAAGATTCATTTTTCAATATCAACTCCTTCTCATTGTTTTTAGAGACCTCTAACTCTGCCTTTACAGCCTTGAATTCCTCAGAAAGATTTTGAATTTCATGCAATAATGAAGTATTTTCTTTCATCAGACTCTCCATATTCTCAGCCGATTCATAAGAACTTGGATTTGAACTAGTATCAGAACTAGTGTCTGAACAAAAATCCTCTTGGTGATCATGAGTAACTATCAAGGCAGAAGAATCATATCCAAACTGTTGACCCCAATCATAAACACCATCATGTTGAGCCGTCAAAGCTGTTGTTTTGCTGGTGTTACTAGTAGATGGTTGAGTAAAACCGGGCTTGGGTGATTAAGGAAAACCAGGCTTGCTTGCAAGAACCTGTTGACAATCTTTGGCAAAATGTCCAAGCTGTGAACATTTATAACATTTTAACTTTGACTTGTCAAATCCCAGCTTATCACCAGAAAGATGTCTTCCATGTTTCTTGAAGAATCTCTTCGATCTTTGACATAACATAGCATATAGCCAAGATATATCCAATTCTGTAAGTTGATCATCATCAAGAGCATCAAGATCATCACTGGTTAATTTTGCATCAGCAACATTCTTAATAATCGAACCAAAAGATGATGAAATCAAGGCAGAAATCATTTTAGCACAATCCTCTGTTGATTCAGCAGAAAAAGCATTCTGATTTGAAAAATTTGGAATTGTAAAGCTACAACCCCGTGAAGATTTGTTATCCGAATTATCAGAAATTCCAGTCAAGAAGGTTGTACTTGGTGCAGAACTCAGACTAGGTTTAGCTTTAGCATTCATGCTTGCTGTATTCTCACCATGATACAACTCAGGATGTTGCAAAGTAGCAGTTGATTTCTTGGAGTTCAACATTTCAATTTCTCGAGCATGAAGTTTTCCAGTAAGCTCGTGAAACGTCATGGTAGAATAATCCTCGTCATGAGTGAGCAGCAAAGCATAATTCTCCCATTTTTCAGGTAAAGCTTCCATAATCTTCTCTTTCAAATCAGCATCAGATTTCTCAATACCAACTACCTTTAATTCACTCATTAGATGTGAAAACCGTGAAATGAGAGCAGTAATGTTCTCATTCTCATAGTTTTGAAAATTATCAAATTCTTTGTTCAATACTTTCTTCTGACTCTTCTTGTAATCATCATTACCCTCCCATCTTGCTGAGAGAGCATCCCACAATTGCTTTGATTTCTTACAAGTGCTGAATTGATGTAACAATTCAGTAGGTAATGCCATTGTAAGATAACCATAAACTTTTTTTTCAAGCTCATAACTTTTCCTTTCAGCAGCATCAAAGTCTTGACTTGTTCCAAATCGGAATCCATAGATCAATATCGTTTGTGCTTATGTATGCAGAAAACCGTTTCTTCCAATTTTGATACTCTTCTAGCCTCAACAATTTGGGAACTTTCTGACTTGTTCCAATTTCATTATCAAAATTCAACATAGTTTGCATCGCACTTTGCATTGCAGCAAACGCGTGAAATTCCGACATCGTTTGAAAAATTAAGATTCTGCCGGCCGAACTCCCTCCGAACGTATAACTAAGCTCCGAACTCTGTCCGAACTTAAAATCAAAGTCCGAACTTTGTTCGAACTAGCTCCGAAACAAATTAAACTGTCCGAACTCTTCAAAGACTCTGATCTCGCACCGAACTACCTCCGAACCTTGACCGAACGTGAATGAACTCCGAACTTGACCAAGATAGTCCGAACTCTGACCAAAACAGCTCCGAACCTTGACCGAATATCGACCGAACTTCAAGTTCGGAGCAGTTACTCCGAACCTGATCAAGAGACTCCGAACTTCGAACTCATTTTTCATAAACGTGCGAAAATGAACGGATTTTGACGAAACTCGATACTGTGAGTCAGAAAAACCAATAGAAAGTAATTTAGGAACAGATTTGACACCAAACACTCGATAGAATTAATGAAAAACACGAAAACAAACTCGAGAAACATGAAAAACGCTTCAAAAAAATCCGAAAATAGCAACCACAGATCAGTAGAGTGAACCAGAAAGCTCTGATACCACTTGAAAATGCGTGAGCATCGGATCGTCTACTCGATCTAGCTAATCGGACATCGAAACGTAATTAACCGATTGTTTTATTGATCAATGAAGAACAATTACAACCAGTAAACACTCAGAAATAGACTCAGGGAATACACACTCAGAAACACACACTTAACAGATCTCGCACGCTCAAAACTCTGCTCATTACAAAGACCAACCACCTATATATACTAGATGGTCCAAGCTTCGGCCGAACCTCAGGTTCGGCTAGTCCGAACTTCAAGTTCGGACCTAGTTCGGCCAGACCTACTTGACTTGATCTTGTACATTAACTGATACTTCACACGACGCACATATCATGTATCAACAGTTTGCATGCTGCATTTTGGTCTCAAGAAGTACCCAAGAAGGTAAGAGATGCCTTGGAAGACAACAGTTGGGTATAGGCAATGCAGGAAGAGTTATTTCAAATTAACAAGCTGAAAGTTTGGGAATTGGTAGATCTGCCTGATGGAGCAAAACCAATTGGTACAAAGTGGGTATTCAGAAACAAGAAAGATGACAGGGGAATTGTTATTAAAAACAAAGCAAGACTGGTAGTGCAAGGTTATGTGCAGGAAGAAGGCATTGATTATGATGAAGTGTTTGCACCTGTGGCTAGATTGGAAGCAATCAGAATCTTTTTAGCCTATGTTGCCTTCAAAGAATTCCAAGTATTTCAGATGGATGTCAAAAGTGCCTTCCTGTATGGCCTACTGGAACAAGAAGTATATGTCAACCAACCTCCTGGTTTTGAGGACCCTCACCATCCTAACAAGGTGTGCAAGCTAATCAAAGCTCTGTATGGTCTCAAACAAGCACCTAGAACCTGGTATGAAACTCTTTCTAACTATCTTCTAGAGAATAGCTACAGGAGAGGGGCAATTGACAAAACACTTTTTGTCAAAACTGTTGGTAAGGATATGTTGATGGTACAAATTTATGTAGATGATATTATTTTTGGTTTATCTAACATTGTTTTGTGCAAGGAGTTTGGAACTTTGATGCAGTCCAAATTTGAAATGAGCTCTATGGGAGAACTAACATTCTTCTTAGGACTACAAGTGAAGCAAACTGCAGATGGAATCTTTCTGAACCAATCAAAGTAAATTCAAGATATGTTGAAGAGATTTGATATGCATGCATGCTCAAGTGCAAAAACTCCTATATCCACTTCCCACAAGTTAACAAGTGACTTAAGTGGAAAGCCAGTGGATGTGCACATGTACAAGGCAATGATAGGCTCACTAATGTATCTCACTGCTAGTAGACCGGACATTATGTTCAGTGTTTGCTTATGTGCTAGATATCAGTCCTCACCAAAGGAGTCACACATGCTAGTTGTTAAGAGAATCTTCAAGTATCTGAAGGGCCAACCAAAACTGGGTTTGTGGTATCCCAAGAACTCTGACTTCTCTTTCAAAGCATTCACAGACAGTGACTATGGAGGATGTGACATAGACAAGAAATCAACATCAGGTGGATGTCAATTTCTGGGAGAAAGGCTTGTCTCTTGGCAATGCAAGAAGCAAACTTGTGTTTCCACTTCAACTGCAGAGGCTGAGTATATTGCTGCCTCAAGTTGTTGTAGTCAAGTTCTTTGGATCCAAAATCAGATGCTTGACTATGGGATCACATTCATGGAAACTCCTAATCTTGTAGACAACAATAGTGCCATCTCCATCATCAACAATCCAGTAAATCACTCCAAAACCAAACACATTGACATATGGTATCATTTTATTAGAGATTGTGCATAAAAGAGTCTGATTAAACTATTCAAAGTTCACACTGATCATCAATTGGTAGATTTGTTTACAAAAGCTTTTGATGAGGCAAGATTTTTCTATCTCATCACAGCCATTGGATTGATGAATTTTGAATAAAAACTTTTCACAATTTTCAAATAAAAAGGAGACATGTGCCTAAAAGCCCGTCTCTTGATACAAAAAGAAAAAGAAAAAGAAAATTTCTTGTGATAATTAGACATCATCTCAGTTCATAGTCAGTAACCTCAATTACACTATGGAAAATTATCACAAATTTTTAAAGTCATGTGTTTTGTTGTTCAGTTTCAAGTTCCGGTTCAACATGTGAGAAAAAAAACTTTGAAATCACCGGGTGAACTTCAACCGGAACAATGCTTTGTAACTCACGTGGAATTTTTTTTTAGATATTCTTTTAAGCGGAAAAACTCTCCGCTTGAAGTTCAAACGGAAGAATTTTGGTCTTTAAAATAAAGGAGAAAATGGCTTCCGCTCGAACTTCCGGGTCAACAAAAGTCAAAGTCTCATTTAATTACCCGGAAGGCACAACTTTCTAAGCGGATATACATTTATTTACCCATTAAGTTTTTACTGTTTAATATCCGAGGTTTCAGTAAATTTACTTTTGGATAAAGACATGCTTTACCAAGTTGTACCGTATAACCCATAAAGCATCTGTCCCATCAGTTACTGGACCGTCTGTTTAAAACCTCTCTCCTCCACGTCATCACCGAAAAGGGTAAAAGCCCTAATTTACCGTCACTTTCCCCATTTCTCTCAACCCCACTCAGAAATTACTCCCAAATTTCTCTCAAACTCTCTCCGTTCAACCTCCGAATAACCGTCAATCTTTCTCAAAGCCTGTATCAACAATGGTTCCAAAAGCAACGTCAAGTGGCAAGAAGCCCGTCGGTGACTCCAAGTTTCCTGTAGAGCACAATCTGGTGGCGTACCTAGAACCACCAAGGAAAACCGATATCTACAACAGAATGATCGACTTCCTCAAGAACTGTCACCTTCACTACGCACTGACAGTTGAAGCCATAATCTATAAAGAAATAATGGAGGAATTCTGGTCAAATGCCGTGACTGGTGAAGCCGACGACGGTAGTGAATCAATTATATCTACAGTTCAGGGCACGATAGTGGAAATCACTGAGGCCACAATTCGAAGAGTGTTGAAACTAAGGAACAAAGATGGGTATGTATTTGTAGACTCATCGGTGTATCTAAAGTTGTTTTGGGAAATTGGATATGGCGGTTCAATGGGAAGCAAAACCATCAAGAAGGGGCAATTTCCTTACAAATGGAGATTTCTAGCCCACACGCTTCTGGTTTTCCTGACTCCCAAGAAAGTTGGTTCTGATGAACTTACTGCCGAACAAGCTTCATCATTTTTTGTTGTGGTCAAAGGTCAAAACTTCAACTTTTCTAAACTAATTTTTAAAGGTCTCAAATCAAACATCTCACCAGACTATGTCTATTTGTACCCAAGGTTTTTAACATGTATTCTCAAAGAGGAATACCCCCAAATTGTTTTAAGTGGTATAGTTTTGGAACCAAAACACCTAACAGAGAAAACTTTTTCCAATTTAGCCTTAAATAAGACTGCATTTCTTGGAAGGGACACTGACTATCCCTTACCAATTCCAAGGCAGTTTCCTAATGAACCTGCTCCTGCTGAGGTTCAAACGGAAACTGTAGCAGCAACTGAGCCTCATGCTCAAGATAACAGAACCATTAACCCAATGGTCTCTGATCCCACATCTGTCCCTGCTTCCTCTACTCTAAAAACTTTTCAATCCAAAAAGAGGAAAGTTTCCACAAAAACTACCACTGCCACTTCCTCATCCGAATCACTTCCTGTCACATTTAAAAGACAGAGAATTGTGGTCACTAGGTCTCCTCCACCTAGTACCACCAGCCAACCTGAAGCTTCTAACCCCGTTCAAGGCAAAAAGCCTAAACAGAAACTGGTAAAAGTGGGATTTTCTCTTAGGATGAACCTTCATTTAAGGGGGAGTTATTAGAAGCAGATGTACCTTCCCCATCTGAACATTTTTCACCCTTACAACCCCTATCACCTAGGAATGACAGTGCAATCAATCCTGATCTAAATGAAGGTGTTATTAACTCACCTACCTCATTACATGAGAACATTCTGGTAGATCAGGACACTACTGCTCTGAACCCTCAATCCTCACCGGAGGTGAACCTCAGGAGTTTGGAAGAGATTCATGCAGAAAGGGCTGCTGCTGCCCAAGGATCCCCACTGGATCTTGGTGCTAGCAGTAACATCAATAAGACCCAGGTGCCAAGAATCAACACCCAGAAGTCCTTCATTGGAACCAAGGGTTGCTGAAACAGATGAAGAGAATCCCAGGTGCCAAGAAGCCATGGGTACCACAGTTGATCAATCTCGGATTGATAGCTTGGTTTTGTCCAGGGATACTGGTAAAAAGCCAGTTGAGGACAACTTTACACTACCTGAATTGACGACATTGTACCTAAATCTTCAAGCACAGGTTGATCAATTAAACTCAGCTGTTGCTACTTTGGTCAAGGCTACTCCAACTGAAGCTGAGGCAGGTCCTTCAAACCCTCACAGAGAAGCTGTTGAAGCTGATACTGTCAAAGTGGGGGAGAAGCTGACTTCTACACCCGCAATCATTGAAATAGAAGAAACTGAAAGAATTCCGGTTGAAGTTAGAGCCACAACCTGCAAGAGAGTTGGTGTCAAACCCTTCATAGTTGAAGAAAGTTGGGTCAATATGAAGAGCAGTCAATTGATTGCAATCTCACTTTTTGAAGATCCCAACCTCACTGAACTAGTGCAATCTTCGATGCTAATTGCTGGTGCTCTCCATGAGCACATGAACATGATCACAAGCCTGTTGAAAAATGTCATATTTCCAGCTGAACGAGCCAGTGATTATATGGAGAGGAAAACTGCCTCCACTGGCAATGTAGCTGAAGATGTTGAAGAAAGCACTGCAACTGTTGCAGTGGCCACTATATCTGAAGGAGGTGATGAAAATTTAATTGGTGAAGATGAAGGCACGGAAGTGTTGGAAATTACTAATAAAGAACCGGAAGTCACCAAACCTCGGGTGGTGATTGAAGGCTCCAAAATTGTTCAAGGGGAAGTTCGAGCGGAAGTTCAAGCGGAAACTCATCTGGTTGTTCAACCGAAAACCCAAACTGCAACCCAGGTGGAAGTTTATGGCCCTGGAAATTAAATCTTTGGTATTGATGGGTCTAATCAATTATCTGTGGTTCAACCGGAAGAATAGGGAAGCAAAGAAGCTGAAGACATAGCTGCAACTTTGATAGCTTTAAGGAGTACAGAACCTGTTCAAACTGAAACTCCTAGAACCATTCAACAGGTGGTTCAAACTCTAGAAGCTGAAGCTATTTTGAAAATGGTAGAAGATGACAAAAGGGTAGCAGAAGATGAGAGGTATGCCAAAGAGCTTCAAGTATTATGTACTTACAAAATGGGATCTTTGAGAACCTGCTTGAAGAGGCTAAGACAAGATCTTTCAATTGGAGGTTAAAGGACTATGATTTGGAAGCATTGACTGAAGTTGATAGGCAGAGGTTGATTTCTGTTGCTTCTCAAATGCCGACCAAGCTGGTAAGAAATGATGATGATTACCTACGATTGAAAAAGGTAAAAAGGGCTCTTGTGGTTAGAGATTCGAAGACAGAAGAAGAGGTAGCTCAGATGCAAGTCAGGGAACTTTGCAGCTTGATCGATTCTATCTTTCATGAGCTAAAAGGGGATATAGCTGTTGTGAATCCAAATTTAGTGATGCCCTCACCTTCAGAGCTCATCTCAGGTACATAAACTAATATAAATGTTAAACCTGAACTTCCTGATGATGCATATATCCCTCCTCCACCTTCTTTCACTTACAACCCAAATCCCATACCTACAACAGTTCCATCACTTCTACAGTCACTTGCCATCATACCTTTCAAACCACCTCCTATTTCCAAGAAAGTAGCCACCAAGCTTGCCAACCCCAAATATAGAACAAATAATTTTACACCAATTGGTCCCCTCAAGAAGAAGCCTCCTCCTACCATGGACTTTTCTGACATTTTCCCACCTTCTCCACCTTCAAGCCCTACACCAGAAGCCAATAAACCACAAATTCAAACTTCCCTACCTCCACTCACCATCAAAGAACCTTCAACCACCATCACCAAACCTACTGAAGTTCAACCTGGACCTTCTTCATCATCTGCCAAAGGCAAAAGACCTGTTGTGCAAGAATCAGCAAGTGATTCTGATGAAGAGAGGAAGATAAGAAGAGGAAGATGATGCATGCCAAGTGCAAAAGAGATCAGAAGCAAAGAAGAAAAGCACCACCTAGAAAGAATAAGATCGTGGGTTGGAAAGTAGATGAAGCAACCTTTGACTTCACTTTCAACTTGGCAAATGGCACAACTCAGGTGGTAAATGCTCACAAGGCCACTACATTTCTTTATGTGCTACAAATGACTAACATCATTATAAAGCTTAGAGAAATTCTAAGTCCATTTCTGTTTAAGAAGAATGGAGTGAATTAGATTGGGAATCTTTCAAGTATGTGAAGGTTACCAAAACAAATTCTAAAGAGCTTTCTCAAAATCTGGATGCCAACATCAGAACCACGGACAAGTAGGTTAAGAAGAAGAAAATTTTTGGGTACAAGTCAGTTTTTGAAGATAAACATTGGAATTGAAGAATAATTTGACAGCATCAGCTTAAGGGGAGATTGTAAGGAATATCGCTCTTGGAAGATTTCCGGCTGAATGCCAATTTTGTTATGTTCCGATTGAAGTTGAAGTTGAAGCGGAATTCTCACTTCAAGCGGAACTGGCAGTTCAAGCGGAAAGAAGCAGTTTTTTCCTTTAGCGAATATTCCGGGTGAACTCGATTATCCACTAGATAATGAGTTCAACCGAACTTTTCCTGAGATGTCTTTTCAGCAAGTCCAATCCTACAAAAGCTTCTCGTATGCTTCTATATCTGATTCAAGCCGCTCTCCTAAAGTAGTATGCTACTGCCAACACGCAAGATATTCCAAATGTCGATGTTTATTCTTTTGGTAGTTTGTATTTGACTTTATATTTTACGGTCTAGATTAGATCGCATGAGATCAATGGCTGTCATTGATCTCATCAGCACTATATATAGCTTAGTTAGCATATAGTTTACACATCATCTGTTTTCGAACAACTTGTAATAGTGTAGCTTTGAGTTAAACAAATAGTGCCGATTATTTGTTACTTCGTTGTTACTATCTTTCTGCAAATCAAGCATTTACATTATACACAAGAACTAAATATCGCTTAAGTAAAGTGAAATATAACTTTAATTCCGCAGGGTTATATTTGCAAGTAAAGGGATTTAGTTTTAGTTCAACTCTAACTAATAACGATCCTACAAACACTATCAGGACGCGTTGGCTATTTGTAGGGTTCACGGTAACCCGCAGTATTTTATAACATTTACCTGTAATGTGAAATAGCCCAAGATCACTCGTGAGATTTCTCGGATTCCAAGTGCCACCGCCGACAATAGGCCAGAGATTGTTTCAAGGGTGTTCCAGATGAAAGTGGAGTCTTTTGTTAGTTTTTTACGCACTGGCACGCCTTTTGGTCAGGTTGTCGCTGACCTTTACACTATTAAATTCTAGAAGAGGGGCCTGCCTCACAGCCACACGCTTTTATGGGTCTCGCCACAACATAAAGTCGAGAACCCTTGCG
This sequence comes from Deinandra increscens subsp. villosa, assembly GCA_039602395.1. Lineage (NCBI taxonomy): Eukaryota > Viridiplantae > Streptophyta > Magnoliopsida > Asterales > Asteraceae > Deinandra > Deinandra increscens. Next base: position 40,072,975 of record JBCNJP010000003.1, on the reverse strand, counting down.
ATGTTGATAGGTACATCAACGCCGAACTGCCTGATTCGAGTTCCGACCCTGATTTATACAGGATTATAACAGAAACTATGATGCATGGGCCCTTCGGTGCTCTGAGAAAAAACGCGTCCTGCATAGTTAATGGAACCTGCACTAAATCCTTCCCGAAACCATATGAGCAAGTCACACGCTTTGATGCTGAGGGATATGTGTATTACAGAAGACGCAGAGGCGCGCAACCTTTTACAAGGAATGGTGCTCCTCTTGAGAATGGCCACGTGTCCCGTATAATAGGACTCTTTGTCTGCGATACGATGCTCATATCAATGGTGAATACTGCGGGTGGAACATGTTGGTTAAGTATCTCTTCAAATACATATCCAAGGGCCCTGATCGTGTTCAGTTTTGTATCTCCAACTCAGCATAATCGTCTTCCAGTTCTGGCCAGTAGGGTCGTGCTCCGGTTGATGAGATCGACAGGTTTGTTGATGGTCGTTTCATCTGCCCGCATGAGGCTTCTTGGATGCTGCTCAATTTCCCCATACACTGCAGAAATCCTGCCGTTCAAGTCCTGGCTGTGCACATAAAAAACATGCAGAACATAACATTTAGGATAAACCAGCGGCTACAGAACATTACTTCCAATCCAGCCTCTGCGAACACCACTCTTACGGGCTGGCTACGTAGTAACCGCTTTCATATTGATGGCAGGGACCTACGCTATGTTGACTACCTGTCTCGGTTCAGTTGGGACCTTTCAAAGAAGGTTTGGATACGGCGTGCATCAACAACGACACCAGGTATCGGTAGACTCGCTTACATCCATCCCACAGCCGGTGAACCTTTCTACCTTCGAATCCTACTGGCCCATCAGAGGGGCTGCCAGTCTTTTGCAGACATCAGAACTGTTTCGAGCGTTGTTTGTACAACATACAGGTCTGCGTGTGAGAAGCTCGGGCTTATCGATAATGATGTGGAATGGACAACTGCTTTTGAGGAGGCTTCGAGTTGGGCAGCTGCTTCAGAATTACGCATGCTCTTCACACACATGCTACTGTTTTGTGAGATGTCAGACCCGCTTGGCTTCTGGAACACATACTGGGAAAAGATGTCGGACGACATAGCCGTTCGACTTAACGAAGATGCGCGCCTGCGCACCGTGCATGTTGATCCTTCCGATCTACAGCAACACATTCTCTTCGAGCTTAAGGTGTTGCTCAGGTCCAGCTTTAAATCGTGCTCGTTGTCTGCCTTTGGCCTACCGATGCCGGATGTTTCATTGCTTTCTAAGATTAACAACCGCTTAATCGTGGAGGAACGGTCGTATGATAGGGAAAAGCTAGCGGCAAAACATGTTGTGCTGCAAGGTGCACTTCGTCCCGCCCAGCGGGCCTCGTATGACATGGTTATGGATGCAGCAGCCATTGAGAGCCAGATACTGCTCTTCAAATATGGTCATGGGGGGACAAGCAAGACATACCCATGGAACACAATCATATCTGCATATAGATCAGTTGGAAAGATTGTGCTGGCGGTCGCAGCCTCAGGTATTGCATCTCTGTTACTTCCGACAGGCAGAACAACACACTCCCGTTTCAAAATACCCATAGAACTGACAGAAACATCCGTGTGTGATGTCAGCAAGCGCTCACAGGTTGCACAGTTGCTGCTAGAGACGTCTCTGATCATTTGGGATGAGGCCATGATGAGCCAACATGGATGCTTCGAGGCGTTGGACATGACTCTTAAAGATATTACGGGTAACGAGACACAGTTTTTTGGTGGCAAGTCTGTGCTTTTAGGCGGGGACTTCAGGAAAACGTTGCCCATTAAAAAGAAGGCCACGAAGTCTGAAATACTTGGTCTGTCATTACCAAGGTCATACTTATGGCCCGAGTTCAGGATGCATGTGCTTGAAGAAAATGTGCGTGTGATGAACTCCACTGCTGACCCTACGCAAAGCGCGGCTCTTGAAAGATTCTCTTCGTGGCTGTTTGATGTAGGAGACGGGAAGCTTGGGACCACATCAATGGAAGGTGACACTGACTCGAAGCTGATCACAATACCACAGGAGTTCTTGATAAATACCTCCGAAAACAGCCTGGCAGAACTTATTCAGTTTATATATGATGATACACTTTTACAGAACCCAACTGCTGAGTCTCTATCACACAGAGCAATCGTTTGTCCAAAAAATTAAACCGTTGACCATTTAAATAACTTAATTCTGGATAAGACCCCTAGAGATACTTTGACATATCTAAGCACTGACACCATGACACCGCACGCATCAAATGGAAAAGACACTGATGACATGTATCCAACTGAGTATCTAACCCTGTTAAATTTTAGTGGAATACCGCCTCATTGTTTAAAGCTTAAGAAAAATACCCCTGTAATTATCCTGCGGAACATAGATCAGAAAATTGGGCTCTGTAATGGCACACGCCTCATAATTTCACAGCTGATGCCTAGGGTGATTGAAGCGCATATTATCACCGGTGCGGCCATTGGCCATCGGGTTTACATTCCCATGATTTGCTTCACACACAATAGCAAAGAGCTGCCTTTCGTGCTGAATAGAAGACAGTTCCCTGTCAAATTATGTTATGCGATGTCCATAAACAAGAGCCAGGGCTAATCTTTGAAGAGGGTTGGAATTTACTTACCCGAACCAGTTTTTAGCCAGCCAGCTATACGTGGCGCTTTCAATGGCAACTTTACCAAACGGCTTAAAACTCCTTATAAAGACACACGAGGAGGGGGGGCGAAGGGGAAAATTCAATGGCCGTAAACATAGTCTATCCTGAGATCCTTCTGAGATAAATAGGCGCCATGTCATAATGGCTTAATGATGCACTGTATCGTGATGACCAACGCACTTTTTCTTACACTGCATTATATTCACTTGCTTACTATGTTTTATAGATTATTCTAACATTGATTGTGGCATGTGCCGGAGCAGCAACAGTGAGGTTCAGAGGCTGTAGACGCTGAGTCGTGCTGGCAATGGAATACCAATTGAGGTTCGCGTAATTTGAAGATGGACACTTTTCCGTCGATCGAATGACAAATGCTATATACTCCTTGATATTGAGGTATGCACACATGAGTTTTAAGATTCTACTATATATATATATATATACATACATGGTGCTGGCCATCCCTCGCATTTATATAGGGACATGCAGTACAGGCAGTCGCTAAAGGGCAGAGGGATATAAGGCATGTAGAAAGGAGGCTAGAGCTAATGTCGTGTTATCATATAGATGGCTATGTCTGTATAGCAGTGGACACATACATCAATGTTATAGGCCACCCAATACACTTGCTCATTGGCACTGCATCTATTATGACTGAAATACCTGAGCCGGAGGCCTTCCCAGTGCACTATTTTGAGCCGAGAGTTCATGCTGAATTAGACAGGATCTATGCCAACAATGAAGGGCCGATAGGTGCACGCACTCCTTTGACTGTTTTTGGTGTTCTTCATGCATATGTTCACATACGACAACAATGGCTTTTAATGTGTAGATTATTTTGGTTTTCTTGAAAGAAAGGAATTTGTGCCCACAAACTCACCGGATCCTATGCTGCAGCTGACCATCTGCAATTCAAGGTAATATCACCTCATTTCCTTTTCGTAGTTTAGTATTGTAACTCATCCTTCCTGTGTTTTACTTGGAACAGGGGCCGCACAATAACCGTCGCGCTCTGGCAGGAGGTCAACAGGTCGCCAAAGTGGGTGGACATACAGGAACTCGACGGCGCTGAAGGTCGGCCTCTCATCACACTGAGCTCCGTCAGAATCACAGATTTCCATGGTAAGCCTCCTTTACAGCAGATAAGCGGTATTAATGAAAACTAAATGTCATTGACACCCATGGACACAGGGCTGCTACAGCTCTAGTCAACCGCAACAACCTACCTGTACGTGAACCATGTGACTCATAGATTCACTACTACACAGGTATGCTTAACCCCTTAACACACATTGCCTACACATGCATCCTATGTTTGAAGATACGAACTTCGCTCTAATTACATTGTAAGATTAAAACACGAGAGGATCAACTAGAGAGTGAATGTGGTGCGGCTATACTCATTGTTGGCAATGCATCTGCAAAGATTACAGTGGCGGCGCTACAACAGACTGAGAGGGATCTACTCATCGTAAGTTGCTTATTTTAAGTAGGAGATTAAGTTACAGCAGCGGGTTCTGAAACATGTAACGATGCAGGGAAGGACATTTATTATGGAGGGTTTGATTACTGAAATACACAGTGCCTCCGGGTGGTACTACAGTGCATGTCAATAGTGCCCGAAGGGCGCAAATGAAAGTGGTTCTGAGTGGGTGTGTGCATCTCATGGCCGCTTCCCAGTTCCTAGGCCCGCGTAAGAAAATCATTACTTTCTCACCCGCAGGTTATGCACGTCGGCTGCCTCTCACTAATCATGAACTAACATACTATGTAGGTATCGCATACATGCCACGGTAGCAGACAACACAGGTAGTATGAAAGTCACATTCTTTAATGCGGGAGGAGAGGCATTGGTTCGGAAGACATGTTCAGAGTTGGTTGTGGAGTCTGGATATACAGACTAGTCCATCATACCAGATGACCTGCAGGAGGCAAAAGTAAAAACAAAGGCCTTTCATCTGGAACTGCAGGCTGGCCCAAGTCGTGGACGTATAAGCATGATGGTCAGGGACGTCGTTGATATTGAAATAGCACTAGCCCTGTCCATTGAGGCTGCACCTGCTAACATTGATACAGCGCCTCGTGAGGCTGGGACAACAATTGATGTCGTTGCTGCAGCGGCTGCAAACCTGGACGGGCCAGTAGCGACACAGCTGAAACCAGAGCAGGTAGTCGCTCCTCCCTCTCACTCCTCATCTATCAGCCCGGTTACACCAGTGAAACTCAAAGCAGAACCACGGGTAAACGAAAAGACCGGGCTTAAAAGGCTGATTAAGATAGAGAAAGATAACAAAAACTAAAACACGCTCTGACTTATTCCCACGTTTCATGTAGGTGCATCATATGTTTCTTTTTCGCATTGCAGGAGATACAGGGGCAGACGGAACCAGCCAGAAAAAAAAAGTGACGCACCTGCTACGGATAATCAGAAATTTTGGAGTCAATGCACGCACCTAAGAAAAAGGCTAATGATCCGCTTGCAGTTTAGTGATGATGCATGCATCTATAGATAGCTCGGTAACTCCTACTTTTGTTATGGTATTGGTGATCCAAATACACTATTAATGATGCATATCTTTATATCTAAAATAGCACCCTCTTTGTGCAAACAAACATGTGGTATGGTCTTATGGAACCATGGCTATAGTCCTATGTTTTCTTTTTTTTTTTGAACGGCGGCTATAGTCCTATGTAAAAGCTCTTTTTGGTAGTTTTTAAGTTAAAAATGCACACTATGTATGTCGTGCTTTTTGTATAAATGGAAATGATGTGTGCTGAAACTAAACTCCATGTTTGTATTGCGCATGATTCTTATACTGCCTTTTACATTTATATGATGGGTTTGCTCTCCTTTGGCCTTAAGATCACATATTTGAGAGGTTTGTGTGCTTCTAAAAACAAACTTAACAAGGAAAATACTTGATGGAGTTGGCGCCAATTGAAAAAGAATTGGTCTGAAAGGACCTTGATTTTTCTGTTTTTTTTTTTTTTTTTGACAACTTAGAGGTATTGGTAATAACAACTAGGTGGTTCAGGAACATCTTTGCCCGGAATAACAATAAAATTGTATTATGCGTTATGATGACATATTGTACGAGCCATAGTGTTTTAGACAAAAGGCGTATAGGATTTAATCATATTAGAATACAACACTGATATAAAAGAATTTCTAATGTAAATCGAGACCTGTAAACAAAATGAACTTATACGATCATGTGTGCTTTGGAATTATTCATTTTATGTAAATGAAAAAAACTTAATAAGTGTGACATAAAACTTTGAGGGTTTTTTTTTTGCTTTTATATCTTTGAGGGTCCTTTTTGGCTTTTAGATATTCAGCCACGTTAACCAGCACGTGATAAACAAAACCCTTTCTCCGCATCACCGACAATTGAAGCAGCGACGATCGTAGCTGAGCCTTTGGATTTGCGCGTTTAGGGCTTTGATTTTTCTCGCGATGGTTCCTTCTTCGGTTTCTGAATGCCAGGTGAGTGATCCATTCTTCAATGTTATATCTTTCTTGCCCGTCTTGCTATTCGAATTTGGCGTTCTATTACCCTCTTGCCTTTTCTATTTCTGCTGTTCTTGGGTTTACTGTTCTCTGGCTGCTGCTCGGCTTTGTGTTTCTATGGTTGCTATGATTCTGCTTAGGGTTTGATAGTATGTATATTTATATATAGCCAAGGCATTTCAAATGCGCTTTGCTGTTCATACTCTGCCTATTTTAGATATAATCGAAGCTTTTCAAATGCACTTTGCTGTTCGTTAGCAGTTTAGGTAGTGTAGTCTACCTTCCACTGGGTGGCATTGTCTGAAATTGCTAATTCATACGTCAGAATATTATTTAGGGCTTGCTTATACTTGATTGTGTGTTACATTAGCTAAATTCCTGATTCATTCCACCTAACTGTGTCTACTTTCTAAGTCTAGACAAACGATGGCAGCACCACAAAGGGTGGGTCAACTACAGCGCAACAGTAACGATGACCCACTTGAGGTCAGGGTCCTGCACGTATGGAGACGCGCACGTTCAAGGCAAAGGATGACTTATTTACTGCTGTACGAATACGTAAGCTCACGATACACAAAACACGAATACTTTGGGGTCTCTGTTTGGCCTGCTATGTATTTGACCTAATATAGCCGACGTGTGTGCAAAAAAAGGCGATGCAATTGAGGCAATATTCGACAGACATGACGAGTTGTATCTGGCACAAAGGCTGCGCATCATGCAATGCTATACGCTAACAAGTTACAGATGTACATCCGCCCCAAGTTTCGAACGAGTTGCCTTGCACACAGTAGCCCAGAACATCGATAGAAACCTAAATGTGGTCCCTTTGGTGGATGATTTCACTATTCCATGGAAATACTTTAACTTCGTGCCATCAGACTAGCTGGCCAGACGTGCCCTGAAAAATAAAGAGCTCACAAGTATACATGAATATAAATTTAATTGAGGTTTGCCACGTCATTAACAGCTCTTATGGTTATATAACAGATTACATACGCAAGGTAAATGACCTTGAACAGGCCGAGATTGGGGACCACACCACTGTGCTCAGGGTGAATTTGCAGGCACACGGGTAAGAAGCATCCTATAAGATCATTGAAACTCATGTACGCTAACTCTATGTTTCATGTTCAAGCGCCAGACCGGTGGTTATGGTGCTTTGGGAAAGCATCTACACTGCAATAAACCTTCACAACATTACTGAATATGACTGTGAGGTCATTGTAGCTGCGACGGCATTAAAGGTTATGCCTGGCCCAGGTCAGGCATCTTTGCGCTCCACTGATTCAGCGTTCTTAAAACGTTTATGTTTTTAAAAAATGCCCCTTATAACAAGTGGTCTGAAGCTGCTATGTACACCTGCAACAAGAGTGTCCGTTAACCCAGGGCTGGAAATTGCTAAAGAGATGGCTAAGAAGTAACTGTTTTAATATATTTTTGACATGGTATTTGTTCTATGACAGTATAAATGCATTTTATTCATTACAGATTCATTACAGAGAGACTTTACATTTCACTGAAAGGTATGTTCTCGCAGGATCATACCGACACGCTTGCCGCCAAGATAACCACGATCTCTGAGACAGAACCATGGTACTCAGTCTCATGTGTAGCATGCGCATGCAAAGTCTATAAGAAAGGCGTGGTGTATTCCTGTGAAGAACACGGTGATAAGTATGTGGTATGCAGGTATGGCATTTGACACATGGTATATCCATGCTCACACTGAGGCTAACAGGTTAATCAACTGTTATTATCAAACTAGACAGATACAGGGCGGCCTGCACTATTAACGATAGCACTGGTACAGCCGTTGTCACAGTCTTGGAACAAGGTATGCTCAACATGATTGGCATGACAGGTTATGAGAAGATGAGCATCAAACAGTTTGCAGGTGGCGATGGTTTACCGCAACCTATAAAGGCACTGATAGGAACACAGTGGGCTTTTATAGTCAAAAAAGGCGAGAGACACTCAGGCGGCCACTTAAGGTTTGTATCAGATGACGTTAGGCTGATAGCTGTCGCAGCCCTGAGTAGGCCACCAAACAGAAGAACCCTGTGGTTAACAGGTCGTAGCTCCAACAATGTAAGAGGATACCTTTGCAGCCAAAAAGGTAAGAATCTTCTTAGTAGCTTCACTTATAAAAAGGCACCCTGATACGTCTGCCTCAATGTTGCCCATACCATCTAATTTCTGTTAAATTGCAGAACCAACCGATCATGCAACTTCTACAGGCATGGGTACCCAGGCAGAACATCACTCTACAATGGATACCATAGGGACTGTTGCCATGGCTGGGCCTTCAAAAAAAGCCAAAACTGACACTTCTGATATATAAACACAGATGGAGGTATCGTGTTGGTCTTTTGTTCACAAAAAACCTAATTATGTAAGGTAAACCTATGTGTGATGGAACCATATGACAACTTAAGATAGTCTACTTATGTAATCAAGCGCTACCGAACCATATGATTGTCATACCAAGGCCCAGTTTTGCTAATATATATATATGATGTTTTTGGTATGCTATGTTTGGGTTACATGTTTTGGAATTATAGATATAAGGGTAGTGTCTTTAACTTTGTGATGATGGTTTACCTACTAATAAAATCGGTTACGAGTGTGAAGACTAATTCCGTCACAACGCGCGGCGGGTGATCTCACCTTGTTAACAATAATATACCAAAATCCCATACATAAGTTTTGAATTTAAATATTAAAGACATAAACTTCTAATCAATAAACTTCTAATCAAAAGTAGCTACATAAGTTTTGGTACAATAGAAAAATCATAGGATTGTAGCGACCTTTCATATAAAAAAAATTATGATTCCCAATCACGTTCCCATATTTTCAAACCTGCAGGTATTAAAGACCATAAATTAAATAAATCAACAAAAACGTGTTACAGCGATCTTTGAACAACTTTCGAATAAGCAAATTATTTGCACTATGTTTTATTACAAAGCAAATATAAAAAAACAACTACCATCACAAAAGCAAATTAGATAGTTAAAATAAATTCACATTAATGCAATCGAACCTTATAGAGAAACCCATATTGCTATTTGTTCCAGCTAAGTATATGGAGCCTAATCACCCTATCATATGTATCTCTAAGCATCTGTCATCATGATAAAGAAATAGATGAAGTTTAAAGAGCCCCACAATGATTTCTAAATTGGATATATAAAAAAAAATATGTACCCATGCTTTCGGTGGCCAAAATTTTTTTTTATAGACTATACTTGTGTATGGTAATGAGAAGAGGCAAATAGTTTAGTACAAAGATTCCGCATTTTCGTAACTTCGATCGGGACAATGTTTGATTTTACATTCAAAAGACATAGACATCTAAAGACTATATAGGAACATAAAGAGCAAAAGAAGTAAACAACTTTGCAAACATCGAAGTTCTTAATCTACGTATTCTTAGTAACCAATTTTATCAATGAAATAGAACTTTCTTGTAGACACAAAAGAAGTAATATTTTCAAAGTCTATAATAGTACTTACTTGTAGATTATGACACCTTTTGCATCTAAAAGAAAACTCAAATCCATCTCTGCACCAATCTGTTTAACCTCCAATCATCCTCAAAAGTTAAAACCTCAAAAGACATTTCTTAAAATTCAATTCATCATATTATTTTATTATCATAAGCGTTTCATAGCATACTTATTTAGCATATTTCTAAGGATAGGTAATAGTTTAATACCATGAGATGTTGTAGTTTTTTCAGGTCTTCTTTCAGTTAGGTCTTTCATCTATTCTTCTCCCAGAACTTGTCACTCAAATTCAAAGGAGTGAAGATCCATGAAGATTGGCTCATCTGCCACATCATGGAGTCTTCCACGATAAGGGTGATCTAATGCATCTTCAACTGTAATTGTAACACAAATATTGGTTCATTTTTTTTCTTAAAGTATAATATATATGGTGGTACCTAAGATTTGTTTAGTTGAATCCAGTGTTAACATTTTGTTAGTAAAAACAATAGCTAATGGATGAATGGAGGATGTTGAGAAAGCCGAGCAAGACACAGTTTTCTATTTTCATTTCTCATAAGCCTCATATCAGATTCAGTTGGTCTTACCTAGATGCTGAAACCATAGTTGTTATTAAAACTAAAGTCAAGATGAATCAATCTTGATATGTAAGTTAAGATTAGAAGTAAACCTCAAAATCAATATGTACCTACAAAAGCAATATGAAAGGCTCAGGTGAGCATCCATAGCTAACACGCACGGTCTGTAATAATGACACAAACATGGTAATTTCCAACCCTTGAATTTACCTCTAGCTGTATACATGATAGCAGAATGGTTCAACAGAATCGCCTCAGTGAGATGCTGAATAGCTTCCTCAAGGTTACCTGATTACCACAAACAAAAAACGCGATCAATTCGAAATAAATTGACCGCAACCACCAAATAATCATCAACTTACCATGGTTCCCTTGTAAAGAAAGATAGACATGCATCTATTCACAGGTATTTTACCCAAAGAGGACATTTTTTCTATATGAGTGATAATCAATTTAAACGAAGAAATATAAAAAAAACCGTTGGAAATTGCTTCCATGCCCTTCGCCTTTGCTTCTTGGGAAGCATCACGGTTCTCATCAGTGACCTCCACTGAGGAATCTCCCATCTAAATGCTACATATTCAATGTTAAACAAAGATAACAACAACAAAACAAATCTATTCAAAGACAGAGATGGGTAAAGATTAAAAGAGATAGTAATGTGTGGTTACTCGCCTGAGGCAAAGAATCAATCGGTATATGTGAAAGTTGGACCAGGGGTTGCTCGCCCGAGGTCTTCGCCGTTTTGTTCCTGGTACGTCGCGAATGAAAAAGGAAGGGGAAAAGGTCACCGCCGCTATGGGGTTTTAAGGTTCGCCGAACGGTCGATGGCTGCTGGAGAGTCGGATGGAAGGAAGTTCGCCGGTGGTGGCCGCTGCAGTCGCTGGTAACGATCGGAGAAGAAGGGGGAGGGCGGAGGTCGTGGATTAGGGTTATGGTTTCTAAGGAGAGAAGTGTCAGGACCGATTTCACATCAAGAATCCCGATCTTGAGCAAGAACAAAGGTGAGATTGAAGGAGGAGACGGGATGATGAAGAGAATCAAAGATAAAACATGACAAGAAATGATAAGATCAAACGATTCATTGATTATTGCTGAATGATTACAACGAACCGAATGATTACAAAACTCGTCATAGGAAATCCATGGTGACTCTCTCTCTCTAGAATGATAGCTCACATCTCTCTAGAACATCCTTATTCAACTTATTCATCTATTATTCATCATCTATCTAATGGAGCTAACCCTTCCTATTTATAGAGAGCCCATGTGCTCACTAGCCCACTAACTAGCTAACACACATAAAATGAGCAAATACAAATAAACAAATGACATAATTATTATTAATTAAATCAAAGATGATTTAATTAATATGAAGCTTGACTCGCTCGAACCGGTCTTCCGTTGACTTTTACGTTGACCGTTGACCCGAACGGTTGACTTTTCAGAAAACGGTCTTCGGTCCAATCTTGCAAGCCTCGAGCATCACAACCCGCATCTCTGAATCAAATCACAATGGATTCTTCAACCGAATTATTCGAGAATAGATTTGATGGCGTCAGTCATACTTATTAAAAGTTCCAACAATTCCCCCTTGACTGACGCTTTCAAATCTGTCATACTTGTGAAGAACCGCTCTGTCGTGCATCTTCAAAGAATAACTGATAAACCGGAATCTTTCTGTTGTAAAGATTCCCCCTTTGAATAAGCTTCTTCTGTTCTTGTTGCTCCAGTTGAGATCCAAGTGCTGCAGTTCACTTGGTTCACACGGTCGGGTACAATACTAAGAAAGCTGAACATCGGAGTCAAAATCGCAACAAATCGAATCAGATAAACCAATCAATCACTGAAAATGCTCCAACTTCAGATAATCGACCCGATAATCCAAATCCATAGAAGTTCCCCCTTTTCTCTAGATCCCTCTGAAAACATCTGATGCGGAAGCGGAAAATCAGATGCAGAGAGTGGAACCGTTCCGCTCAGTTCCGAAGAGAAATCGGTACTAAAATCCTGAAATCGGACAATCTTGCGAAAAACCGGAAGCCGAGTGCTGACAGTTGTGAATGATCCATAAATACTGAACTTGTTCCGCGTGACTGGGTTGGATGCAAAAATAATGTCAAATCGGTGAAAAACTGAGATCCCGAGCATAAACGCAAAATTTATTCATAACCGGAGTCTTCGTAATTTTGGGTGAAGAAAATCGAGCTCGGAAAAATATTCCGTGAAGAATTTTGAGTCAAACGGTGCAATTTGGAATGAATCTGAGAAGACCGTAAATATTATTCAAGTAACGGCCTTCCGTTAGAGATTTAACGGAATATTCCAATATTTAACTGAGATTCCAGTTAATTCGGTTAGATAACATCAGCACTGCATCAGCTAAACAACTTGAAGTGAGACATAACGAAACAGTTGCAGACTTAACCGAGAAGCGAAACCAATCCGTCAGTGGTCGTTAGCTAACGTGGCCTTGACGTCAACAAAAACCAGAAACCCGGTCAAAATATGACGGAATAAATCCAAGACCACTAAAAAAAATTTCAACAATTTCTTCACGGCGTTATTTTGTTAGTCTCGTAAAAGACTTATTAGAAAAATACCGCATTTAACGAAAATGCTAAAATAATTTAATGGAATAAAAAAAAAATCCTTGATCCATGTGAGGGTGAATAAACCAATCAGATTTGAGGCACCAACATGATCCAACGGCAGAAAGAGAACGAGATCTAGGGCTGGAATTAAGTGATCCATGTGATTGGCGGCTGCCCAATCACAATTCAGTTGAGAAAGCACACTCAAAATAATCTACGGCCGAGATAAATCTGATCCAGTGGTTGATAGGCCTGATCCGCGTGAAAGTTGACTAGCCAATCAGGTAGCGCCAGCGAATTATTCTCCTACGGTTGTCAAGAATGGCGGGCCCCAACTGAATTTCTGCAGCCAATCAGAGGCTGGCACCGTTAATGCCATTAACGGCTCTTTTCCTCAGATGGGCCCCGCCAGAATTCTCTTTCCACCAATCAACAATTGAAAACGAATTAGGGCAGTTGACTTCGGACAGACAAAGAGAGAGAATAAATTCTCCTGCAGCCACTAAGAAATCGCCACGTCATCTCGTCTTCTCCAAAATTCGACCGAGCACCCCAAACCCTAATATCAGATCGGAAAAACGAGAAACACTACCGGAAAACCGTAAATGACCCATAACTCGGTCAAAACTTAACCAAACTTGATGATTTTTAGCTCCCTGAACTCGTAGCTTGAATCTCTACACATCTAGACGACCAAAAATCTCTAAAACCAACTTGAATGAAAACCCAGTTGTCAACTTAGACGAGATCGCCAAAGTATACGAGGTCGCCAAGGTTTATTGAGATCGCCAACAAGGATTCCAGGTCGGTTCGAGGTCGCCAAACGCAAAAACGAAATCGCCAAGACGAGATCGCCTAGTTTATTCATGAAATCGCCAAGAGTAAGATGAAATCGCCAAGATTAACTTGAAATCGCCAAGATCAAACCGAGGTCGCCAAGACAATCTTCAAGGACACTGAGATCGCCAACAACATCTTCAACAAACTGAAGAACACTTGAAAAAACAGCAGAAAACCCAGATCTTCGTGATCGATTTCGAACCACCAAAACATGAGGAAAAAGCAGATTCATGAACGAACAATGAAGCCAAGCATAACACGAAATCATTCTGGCCACAAACAACTCGAATCGCAGCTTCAAACGTCCCGAATCAGCCTCAAAATCTGGAAATCCATCAAGAACACGAAGAACACCTAGTAAACACCGTTAAGTGTGTGTTTTTCCAGATCTGTCAAATCTGTTGCGAATCAGACAAAACCGATGCTCCCAATGGATCCGGAATGCATTTTCCATCAAGATTCATACTTTATTTCATCCAAAAACACTGATTATTTCACCAAAAACTCAGAATCAAAGCTCAAAAATCTTCAAAAATCCCAAAAACGGGAAAACTCTAACAGCTTTATTTTTTCAGCTCAGATCTCGGATTTCTTCACTGATTTGGACAAATGGAGCATGAAATCATATCTAAATGAACCCAATAACAAGAATCTATCATCAGATTCATCCAGAAATCATCAATCAGCTCCAAAAAATAAGAAAAAAGTAGAAAAAGTCTCCAAAGTGGGTATGTCAATCAGCACCTCATTCAAGCTCAAAATCAAGATTCGAGTGACCAGATTCACGGTGAGATGAATCTGATCGGTACCCGCTCTGATACCATTTGTCAGGACCGATTTCACATCGAGAATCCCGATCTTGAGCAAGAACGAAGGTGAGATGAAGAAGGAGACGGGATGAAGAGAATCAAAGATAAACAATGACAAGAAATAATAAAACCAAACGATTCATTGATTATTGCTGAATGATTACAACGAACCGAATGATTACAAACTCGTCATAGGAAATCCATGGTGACTCTCTCTCTCTAGAATGATAGCTCACATCTCTCTAGAACATCCTTATTCAACTTATTCATCTATTATTCATCATCTAACAAATGAAGCTATCCCTTCCTATTTATAGAGAGCCCATGTGCTCACTAGCCCACTAACTAGCTAACACACATAAAATGAGCTAAATACAAATAAACAAATGACATAACTATTATTAATTAAATCAAAGATGATTTAATTAATATGAAGCTTGACTCGCTCGAACCGATCTTCCGTTGACTTTTACGTTGACCGTTGACCCGAACGGTTGACTTTTCCAGAAAACGTCTTCGGTCCAAACTTGCAAGCCTCGAGCATCACAACCCGCGTCTCTGAATCAGATCACAATGGATTCTTCAACCGAATTATTCGAGAATAGATTTGATGGCGTCAGTCATACTTATTAAAAGTTCCAACACTTACAAATGCTATCGGACCTGTTCTTGGAGTCATAGTCCCAACTATCCAATTTAACCGTTTCATGCTTTTAATAATTATTTAAGACCTATGTTTTCAAAATGTAAGACATTAATGTTTCCACTATCTTTCCGCTGCAATGAAATGAATTAATGTTTTATGAAGTTTTTAAATTATTAGAAGTGTTCTATGTATCCTCGACTATGATTCCATTCTCGCTCACACCTGAAACCGTTGACCGGGGTGTGACAATTGGTCAACCACCAACACAATGAAAGTTAAAATTTGTAAAATTCAAAGAACGATAACAGAATGAAAAATAAGTACCTAAATATGAATATGAATGCTCGATATAAGAACACAAATACCCTTTTAAAGATTTAAGGTTGCTAAGATCTAATATAAGATGATGTATGCACTATGATTCAGAAGAATCTGCTGGAATCAAGAAAATCATATTAAATTCAAGCAATTGCATTAAACAGAAGTTATAAAGTAATAAAATATGAGAGTAAAATAACTAAAAACAAAAATGAGCATCAATGACAACAAGATTAGTGAAACATGTAGCACATAGCATAAAGAGAATTATGAGTATGCAAGAACTATCAATTTTTAAGCTAAAACAGCTCAAAGACACAAGTATAGGCATAAATCATTCAAAAATTGTCACTAAAACAATCAAAAACATAAAAAGCATGAAGAGAATCCAATTTCAACTACACATGCTTGATGAGAGGTTGAAATGTACACTTTATTTTATATTAATTACGCCCCATACACACCAAATTGGGTATAAAAGATATTGATTTAAATAGTTTTGGTGTGTAATATATCATACAGTAAATGAGCTTAAATTGTGTAATTAAGTTAAGTCAGAATCGTAACGTGCTAACAAGTTAGTTGTCATAACTATTTATTTTCTAAAATAGTAGTTTTGTTAATATATACATTAAAGTGAAATAATATGACAAATGAATTCATATATATGTTTAGAGATTGAGTTCGTGAATTGCAGGTGGGAATTAAAAAAAGAATATTTTGAGAAGTCATGAAGGAAAAGAATGGCACGTGAGCTCCAAAATAAATATTCCGTGCGGACGCAAATAGACAGCAAATTCGAAGAAATCACACGTGGCTTCTATTTCTAGATTTAATGTGGGCTACAAAGTAATTAATTAAACTTAGTGGGCTTTAACTTTCGGGTTGAGTAGGGCTAGAGGAGAACTCGATGGAGAACAATTAAACGGAGGAAAATATATAAAGGAGACATTCGCATCAAAAAAAGGGATTCGACAGCCCTCAGAGGAATTAATTCGTGGAGTTCGATAAAAGCTTCTGACGGCAGCTTGGGGGCGCAGGAAGAAAAAGTCAGAGAGAAGGGAGATACACATTCCTTACGAAGGACGGCAAATAGAGGAGAAAAGAAGGTGATTGGGAGATCTCCAACACCATCTGATCATCATTCCAACATCAAAATCTTGTAATTGAGTCATGGTTCATTCTTATGATTTAGTTTTTCCTTTAATTATGAGTAGCTAAATTTCTTGTAACTGACTTCGGGTGAATAGTCGATTGACATGTGCTTATGATTGATTTTCAACTGTGATGAAGGATTCATTTTATGTAATCTGATTCCTTGCAATTAATTGAATTAAAATATTTATTGAATTATGACTTGTGTTGATTTCATCAATTGAATAGATCATCTATTGTGTGACCTATTGATTGATCTTGATGCATAGTGCAGTATTCATATTTAGGTATTCATATAGTCATTGATTCAACAACAACGAATTGAATATCACTTCGATTAATTATATGCTGAATAGTGTTTGACATTATTTTCATCTAAATTGTTAATTGGTTTGCACATGTTGATAGACTAGGATCCTGGAGTTGGTTATTTTTCTCTTTAATTGTTAACAACATCAAACTACGACTCATTTTTGCATAGGCAACGCAAGCCACTTCTCATTTACTTTTACTGTTTAAACTGATATCAACCATTGTTCCCTGTGTTCGACCCCTCTTCTTTATACTACAATTAAGTGTTAGATTAGGGTTATTACAAATGTTTTTGGTAGACCTTGACACCGCTATCAAAATGGCGCCGTTGCCGGGGAACAATTGCGCTTAGTATTAGTTTAAATTTTGTTTCTTGTTTATTGCATTTTAGTTTATTTCATTTTATTTTCCAGATTTACCGGGTATTTTGTTCTTCGTGTGCGTAGGTGACAGATCTTGTGCATGCATACACGAAGATCAGGTAGAACATCGCCATTGAAATTCGATCCGGAAATTGAGAAGACTGCAAGAAAGAATAATCAAATCCGTGCACATACAAAGATAGAAAGAAAAATGAGTAATCAGGATGTTAATGATTCGAGTAAAGAGAAGATACCGACTGGGTATGATGATGAAACCAATCCGTTCTAACCACTACACGAAGGAGCCGAAAAAACCAACGCCGGGGTACATCCTTACACGTCATCTTCTCAACAACAGTCGACTATGTTTGGCGGCCCTTTCTTTCAAGGGAAGCCTCAGAGGAAAGAACCGATTATTAAAGACAGAAAACCGGATGCAGTCCCTAAACCACAAGCAACCAAGTTTCAACATGCAACTCAAGATAGAACTCAAGGTAGACAGAACGTAAGGGTTGGAGAATTTGGGAATTATGGTAAATATCTGGGGTATCCAGGAGATGAAGAGGTTGAACCCGTGTTTGAATTTGCTGAACAACATGACGGCGATTCTGACGATCAAGAGGAAGAACTAGAGTATGATTTTGCCAGGGAGCCGGTGCACCGGGCACCGGTCAATCGAGAAAGAGCTCAAGACCGTCAAAATCGAGCGCCGGTGAATGATAGAATTCAAGTACCACGAGGGGTACCCCACTTCAATAATCCAAGGGGTCCACACTTGAGGTATGTTGATGGTGTGCCCGTAGTTCAGGAACGAGCCCAACCACAAGGGGTAGATAGTCACTTCCGACCTATGGTGGTGCCAAACTCTTCCGCAATTATACCTCCCACTTCAACTAGAGGAAGACAGTTTGAAGTGAGGCCTCAATATTTGGGGCATCTACCTGATTTTTATGGTAAACGAACGGAGGAACCATATTTACACATCTCAGCATTCGACTCCATTTGTTGTACCATTGGTGCACCTGGGTTTTCATCGGAAGATGTTAAGTTGATGTTATTCCAGTTTACATTGAAAGATAAGGCAAGGAGTTGGTTTGCCACATTGCCACCGGGTTCGATTGGTACATGGCAAGAGATGCAAGAGGTATTTTTGGAGGAATACTACCCAAACAGTAAGACAAGTGAAGCTAGAAATGCGATCAGAAACTTTCAACAACACTCGGGTGAGGAGTTTCATGAGACTTTCACTCGGTTTAAGGAGTTGCTAAGACAGTGTCCACATCATGAGATAGCAACTTGGGAACTAATCAAATGTTTATATGATGGGCTACTGCCGGAAGATCAAAGAGACTTGAAGTCAATGAGTGGGGGGACCATCTTGTCTAACATTGAAGCTACTGATTGGGGGTATTTTGAACAGTTAAGTGCCAGTTCTAAAAGGCAAGCACAGTCGGGTAGGAGATCGAGTGCGAGACAGACCGCAGTGAGAGCAGTAGACACAACCGTAGAAGAAAAGATTGAGAAGCTCACACAGAAGAATCTACAGCTCGAAAAGCAAATGGCCAAAATGAGCCTAGGTAAGAAAAGTGAGGTAAAAATGACTAACTCTTTTCCTGTTTGTACAGATTGCGGCGAGCTTGGACATTCCATGGAAGAGTGCCCGGAGTTGATGGGACAAGCTGAGGACGAGGTAGAGGTGAACCAGGTGTATGGAGAACGCACCAGAAACGATTTCAACTCCAACACTTACCATCCAAATCTTCGCAATCACCCTAACTTCAGGTACGGTAATTCAGATAACCAATTAAACCCTAACTTTCAAGGTACTGATGTGCAGGCAAGGAATCAAAACACTCAAAACAACCAAGGTGGTCATCAACAGTACCAAAATCGTCAAGGTGGATACAATCAAGGGGGTTATCAGCGAAATACCTACAACCAGGGAAATCAAGGGAATCAAGGGTACCAACAGAAAAACTACCAAAAGCCACAGACTCAAGATGGAGGCAAAGACCCAATGACGGCAATGTTAGAGGAAATGAGAGCAATGAGGCAAGACATCAAGAGTATAATTCAGGGTAACGAGGTGAGAGACAAGACTGTTGCATCATTGTCAAAGCAGGTAGGACAATTGGCCTCTGATTTTGCAAGACGAGAACCCGGTAAGCTTCCGAGTGACACCAACACCAATCCACAACATCTGCAGTCATCCTCTGGTGTTACAAAGAATGGTTCTTTCCATCAGGTAAGTGCTGTAACCTCTCTTCGAAATGGTAAGATTTATGATAACAAGGTTGGGAATTCATCATCATCTTGGGGGGTTGATGGTGAAATTGAGGATTTAACCAATAGAGAGGAGAGTGAGGATGAGCAGGAAGTGATTAAAATTAATGAGCAGCCACCAAGTTTAAAACCGAAAGAACCAAAAATTTTTAAATGTGGGAGCGATAAAACGAATGAAAAGGTGGTGGTGAATACCACCGTCCCTTTCCCTTCTGCTTTGTTAGACCCGAAAAAGAAAAAGGTTGTAAATAAAAGGGGCCCACAATCGGATGAAATGTGGGAAGTGTTTAAACAAGTAAAAATTAACATACCTCTTTTAGATGCAATCAAACAAATTCCTGCTTACGCAAAGTACCTGAAAGAGATGTGCACTCAGAAACGGAATCATAAAATTCCGAAGGAATTAGCAATGCAGTCAGATGTGAGTGCCATTATTTCAGGTACTCTTCCTCAAAAGTTGCAAGATCCAGGGGCACCAATTATTTCCATACAAGTTAGTGATTTTCAAATGACTCGTGCTCTTCTGGATCTCGGGGCTAGTGTGAGTATTTTACCGGGTAGCTTGTATGATCAGTATGATTTTGGGCCACTCAAAAAGGTTGAGACCACTGTGATTTTGGCTGATTTGACACCCAAATTACCAAGAGGAATTTTGACTGATGTAATTGTAAAAATCAATGAGTTTTATTATCCGGTTGATTTCTTGGTACTTGATTATGTATCTGTTGATAAAACCAAGCAACCGACTGTGATATTGGGTCGTCCATTTTTAGCCACTTCGGACTCACAAATTAATTGCAGGTCAGGAACAGTGGATATGACATTTGGAAATCGGAAGCTGTGAATGAGTGTTTTTGGTCATGTGTCTAACTCACAGGTTACCGATGAATGTTTTATGACTGAGATTATTGCAGGAAACATGCCTCCTATGATTCCAACAAATGATGAGGATGGCACAGTCGAGGAGATGGCATTGTTTGGTAAGTCTTATGCAGGTACAATGAAGAGTTTTGAGGAGGTTGACCTGGTGACTGAGGTGATGGCAGTGCAACAAGGACCACATCCATGGGCATATCACTTTGAACCGTTACCGGATCATATCGACACAAAGCTGAAACTGTCAATGGAATCACCTCCAACACTTGAGCTCAAAGAGCTACCGAAACACCTTAAATATGCATTTGTAGGTGAAAATAACACTCTGCCTGTTATTATTGCTGCAGGTTTGACTGATGAACAGGAGAAGAGCTTGATGGCGGTGTTGGTAGCTAACAGGGCAGCTATAGGATGGACGATTGCAGATCTGAAAGGGATTAGTCCGGCCATTGTGATGCATAAAATCATCACTGAAGAAGGAGTGAAGCCTTCACGAGATGCTCAAAGGCGGTTGAACCCGAACATGAAGGAAGTCGTGAAGAAAGAGGTACTGAAATGGCTAGACGCAGGTATTATTTATCCCATATCTGATAGTGCGTGGGTTAGCCCTACTCAGACGGTACCCAAGAAAGCTGGAATACAAATTGTCCGGAATGAGAGAGGAGAAGAGACAGCCACCCGACCGGTGACAGGGTGGCGGATTTGTGTTGATTACAGAAAGCTGAACGCTGCGACTTCGAAAGACCATTTTCCACTGCCGTTCATTGATCAAATAGTTGAAAAACTGTCAGGTCAGAAATTTTACTGCTTTCTAGATGGTTACTCCGGGTACAATCAGATAGCTATCCACCCGGAAGACCAAAAAAAGACCACCTTTACATGCCCGTATGGTACTTTTGCGTTTAGGCGAATGCCATTCGGGTTGTGTAATGCCCCAGCCACCTTTCAAAGGTGTATGATGAGTATATTCTCAGATATGGTTGGGGACTCACTAGAAATTTTCATGGACGATTTTTCTATCTTTGGGACTTCATTCGAAACATGTTTGCAACAACTGAAAAAAGTTTTAAAACGTTGTGTCGAAACAAATTTAGTTCTAAGTTGGGAAAAGAGTCACTTTATGGTGAGTGAGGGTATTGTGTTAGGTCATGTTGTGTCTGAACGTGGGATGGAGGTTGATCGAGCAAAAATTCAAGTCATATCCACTCTACCTCCTCCCACGAATGTCAAAGGGGTAAGATCGTTTCTGGGACACGCGGGATTTTACAGGCGGTTTATAAAAGGGTTTAGTACTATAACAAAACCATTGTGCAAACTTTTGTTGAAAGATGAACCGTTTGTTTTTGATGAGGAGTGTGTCAAAGCTTTCAATAATTTAAAAGAACAACTTGTGGGAGCCCCAATACTGCAAGCACCGGACTGGTCAAAACCTTTTGAAATTATGTGCGATGCGAGTGACTTTGCAGTTGGGGCTGTTTTGGGGCAACGTGTCAATAAGAAACCGGTTGCGATATATTATGCGAGTAAAACTTTGGATTGTGCTCAATTAAATTATACAACTACTAAAAAGGAATTGCTTGCAGTTGTATTTTCTCTTGACAAATTCAGGTCTTACATATCGGGAAGCAAAGTGATTGGGTACTCAGATCACACTCATGTCCGGTATCTGCTGGAGAAAAAGGATGCAAAACCACGATTGATTCGTTGGGTTTTATTGTTGCAGGAGTTTGATTTAGAAATACGAGACAAGAAGGGGACGTAGAATGTGGTAGCGGACCATTTGTCGCGTTTACCACATATCGGGGCTGATACATCGAATGACATTAAGGAGACTTTCCCAGATGAGTTTCTGTTAGAGGTAGCTACAGAAGTGTCTACAGTTCCATGGTATGCTAATATTGTTAATTTCTTGGTTGCAGGCACATTCCCCGAGCATTGGAACAAACAAAGGAAGAAGCGGTTGAGAGAGCAAGCCAAACGGTATATTTGGGACGAACCAGATTTGTTCAAAGTAGGTGAAGATCAACTGATTAGAAGATGCATCCCGGAAGAAGAGGTTAGGGGTGTGTTGGATTTGGCTCATATGTCGGCATGTGGAGGACATTTTAGCGGTAAGAAGACGGGTCACAAAGTACGTCAGAGTGGTCTTTATTGGCCATCATTGTTCAAAGATGCAGCAGAATTTGCAAAACATTGCACATGGTGCCAACGAATGGGGAGTGTTCAGATGAGAGATGAAATGCCCATGCAACCGATCCTAGCGATCGAGATCTTCGATATATGGGGCATTGATTTTATGGGACCGTTTCCAAATTCGGGGGGTAATTTATATATATTAGTAGCGGTGGACTATGTCTCAAAGTGGATTGAGGCGGTCGCCACTAAGACTAACGACCATAAAGCGATTTGCAAATTTGTGCTTGAAAACATTTTCTCTCGATTCGGAATCCCCCGCGCGATCATAAGTGATGGGGGATCGCATTTTAAAAATCAATTTTTTGCTAAATTACTAAAACGTTATGGGGTAGATCACCGAATCGCTATCCCATACCACCCGTAAACCAATGGTCAAGTAGAGGTTTCTAATAGGCAGATAAAAGAGATTTTGCAAAAGACCGTGCGAGCCGACCGGAAGGATTGGTTAAGTAAGTTGAATGACGCCTTGTGGGCGTACCGCACGGCTTACAAAACTGCCATTGGAACCACCTCGTATCGTTTGGTTTACGGGAAGTGCAGTCATTTACCACTTGAAATCGCTCATCGTGCCTTATGGGCCATTAAGAACGTTAACGTTGACTATGACAATGCAGGTAAGATCAGAAAGATGAACATCACCGAATTGGAGGAATTGAGAAATGAAGCATACGAGTGTCAGGAAGCGTATAAGGAAAAGACGAAAAAGGTGCATGATGCAAAGATCAAGAAGAAAGTCTTTGAAGTTGGTCAATGGGTTTGGTTGTACAACTCGCGCCTCAAGATTTTTCCGGGTAAGTTAAAGAGCAAATGGGTTGGACCGTATCAAATTACGAGAATTGGTGATCACGGGGATATCGAGATTGAAGATTTCGAGGATCATGTGAAACAAGTGGTGAACGGTCATAGATTGAAACCTTATTTGCATCTGAATGAGATCAACGGACCCGGAAACGAAATGGAAGCGTTGACATTGGAGTTGGTACAACACGTCGAGCACTGAAAGGATGAAGCTTTACGTCTAGCTGAAGACGCGTAAACTTAGCGCTTACGGGAGGCAACCCGAGAACTTTGTGGGTGTGTTAACTAGAAACCCTCACGAGACTTCACTCGTCCACTCGGGCTACCGAGGGGTTTAAAAGGCTTGTTGCATACGCTAAATGCAACCGTGATTCCTACGAAAGTGAGTTTAGGATTTGTACTATTTATGTTTTGTTTTTTTTAGTGTGCTTGTTTTGCAGCTTGCTTGGCTGAGTTCAAGTGTGGGGAGGAGTTATAGGAGCGCCTGCTATTCCTACAATTTTCAATTATATCCAGGTCTATGTACTCTTTCCATACTCTTGTAGCTTTACTTTTGCAAGTTTGTTTATTTTTATTCTTCTTTATTTTAGTTGTTTCTTTAATCACATTGAGGACAATGTGTCACTCAAGTGTGGGGAGGGGGATAACATTTTAGTGTGTTTCGTGTGTTTATTGAAAAAAAATAATAATAAAAAAAAATCCAAATTTTTTTTTTTTGAAAAATGTCTTTGGAAAAATTGCAAAATCATGGAAAATGATAGTACAATTGGGAATCGCTTTTCAAAAATAAAAATAAAAAAAAGGGGAAAAGTGGTAGAAAAGGAGAGAATGGAAAACATGACTAATCTGTGGTGTGTCGGTAGGCCCAACTGACTTAGGAATAGCTTAAACTGCCCATTGTGTTTATTTTTGTATAAATATGTAATTAAATTGGTCTGCTAGTGGGTTTCCATTTTAGGGGTGATAGGGAAATTGAAACTGATGATTAGGAGGAAAAAGACCACTTTAAATTAGAGACTTATATGTCCTTAGGATAACTTGGCACATTATGATCTTTTTGCGAAAGCAAATCCGAGAAATAATGGCGCCCCATCTTTCCATCTTTGAGCATATTAGGTAAATAATTTGGTTAATAATTTTAGAGTGAAGGGACAAAATACTCATGTACAAACTAAGGATAGTATCCCATGGTGCGTGCCTCTGATGATGTTCTGAATCTCGCGGGCAAAATACTCATGTACGAGTTTGGGGATAGCATCTCGCAAAGAGTACCTCTGATGATGTTCGTTGGTAATCATAGTTAAAATTAACCAATTATGAGAAAAAAATTGAAACAAAAAGAAGAGAAAAAAGAAAAAAAAATATATATAATAATAATAGCAAATTAGAGAAATAAATTCTCAAAAACTTCGCTATCCATCTATTCCATCATTCTGTGGACATATGAGTATCTGGTTTAAAGGCGGGTGGGGAAAATCTATAAATATCATCTTAAATACCCTTTGCTTTGACTGAATTTGATTCGGAAGTAGGTTGAACTTGAACTTTCTGAATATGGGACACATAGGCAGGCTGATAACTTTATTCGGTAATTGATAAACACCTTGGGGGCTGAAAAGGTCAGTGGTTGGGTTTAGTCGGACCGAAATACCGGCAAGTGCAGTTAGTATATGTGATTACATTTAGGGAATGCGGAGTTGACATGGTTGTTGATTTGAAAAGTTAAATGATTATGAAATTGATTTCCCGGTTATGATTCCATGGCAGTTTTTCCGAGACGAAAAAAGATAGGTGTGGGGATGTGATGAGAGGTTGAAATGTACACTTTATTTTATATTAATTACGCCCCATACACACCAAATTGGGTATAAAAGATATTAATTTAAATAGTTTTGGTGTGTAATATATCATACAGTAAATGAGCTTAAATTGTGTAATTAAGTTAAGTCTGAATCGTAACGTGCTAACAAGTTAGTTGTCATAACTATTTATTTTCTAAAATAGTAGTTTTGTTAATATATACATTAAAGTGAAATAATATGACAAATGAATTCATATATATGTTTAGAGATTGAGTTCGTGAATTGCAGGTGGGAATTACAAAAAAGAATATTTTGAGAAGTCATGAAGGAAAAGAATGGCACGTGAGCTCCAAAATAAATAATCCGTTTGGACGCAAATAGACAGCAAATTCAAAGAAATCACACGTGGCTTCTATTTCTAGATTTAATGTGGGCTACAAAGTAATTAATTAAACTTAGTGGGCTTTAACTTTCGGGTTGAGTAGGGCTAGAGGAGAACTCGATGGAGAACAATTAAACGGAGGAAAATATATAAAGGAGACATTCGCATCAAAAAAAGGGATTCGACAGCCCTCAGAGGAATTAATTCGTGGAGTTCGATAAAAGCTTCTGACGGCAGCTTGGGGGCGCAGGAAGAAAAAGTCAGAGAGAAGGGAGATACACATTCCTAACGAAGGACGGCAAATAGAGGAGAAAAGAAGGCGATTGGGAGATCTCCAACACCATCTGATCATCATTCCAACATCAAAATCTTGTAATTGAGTCATGGTTCATTCTTATGATTTAGTTTTTCCTTTAATTATGAGTAGCTAAATTTCTTGTAACTGACTTCGGGTGAATAGTCGATTGACATGTGCTTATGATTGATTTTCAACTGTGATGAAGGATTCATTTTATGTAATCTGATTCCTTGCAATTAATTGAATTAAAATATTTATTGAATTATGACTTGTGTTGATTTCATCAATTGAATAGATCATCTATTGTGTGACCTATTGATTGATCTTGATGCATAGTGCAGTATTCATATTTAGGTATTCATATAGTCATTGATTCAACAACAACGAATTGAATATCACTTCGATTAATTATATGCTGAATAGTGTTTGACATTATTTTCATCTAAATTGTTAATTGGTTTGCACATGTTGATAGACTAGGATCCTGGAGTTGGTTATTTTTCTCTTTAATTGTTAACAACATCAAACTACGACTCATTTTTGCATAGGCAACGCAAGCCACTTCTCATTTACTTTTACTGTTTAAACTGATATCAACCATTGTTCCCTGTGTTCGACCCCTCTTCTTTATACTACAATTAAGTGTTAGATTAGGGTTCTTACAAATGTTTTTGGTAGACCTTGACACCGCTATCAATGCTACCAATAGTTTATACTTTGGCAAAATGATCTCAAAATTTTTTAACAGTAGCAACAATGGCTAGAAGGATACCCAAACATGCATATTGTTGAATTCTTAATGACAAACAAGAAATAAACCATCATTTATCATTTTCTTGAAAAGTCAATTGTTCGAGTCAACGGTCAACATAAAAGTAAACGGAAGATCGGTTCGAGCGAGTCAAGCTTCATATTAGTTAAATAAACTTTGATTTAATTAATAATTTACTTTAGTTGTTTATTTGTAATTTGCTCATTTTTATTTGTGTCTTGCTAGTTAGTGGGCTAGTGAGCACATGGGCTCTCTATAAATAGGAAGGGATAGCTTCATTTAAAAGAAGAGAGAATGAGATGAATAAGGAGGATGATCTAGAGAGATGTGAGCTATGATTTCTAGAGAGAGAGTCTCACATTGGGTTTGAGCTTAGCTCAATGTGACCGTGGATTTCCTATGACGAGTTTGTAATCATTCGGTTCGTTGTAATCATTCAGTAATAATCAATGAAACGTTTGATTTTACCATTTTCTTGTTATAGATTATCTTAGATTCTCATCATCCCGTCTCCTCATCTAATCTGCGTTCTTGCTCAATGTCGAGATTCTTGATGTGAAATCGTTCCTGACATATGGTATCAGAGCGGGTACCGATTAGATCGCGGCTCACGATGAATCTGATCACTCGAATCTTGATTTTGAGCTTGAATGAAGTGCAGATTGGAAAACCCACTTAGGAGATGAATAATTCTATTTTTTTTGCATTTTAGAGCTGTTTGATGGATTCTGGATGAATCTTATGATGTATTCATGTTATTGGGTTCATTTAGATGTGATTTCATGCTCCAATCGTTCAAATAAGTGAAGAAATATGAGATCCAAGCAGAAAAAACGAAGCTGTTAGAGTTTTCCCGTTTTGGGGGTCTTTTGAAGATTTTGGAGCTTTGATTCTGAGTTTTTGGTGTTATAATAAGTGTTTTTGGATGAAATAAAGTATGAATCTTGATGGAAAACGCGTTCCGGATCCATTGGAAGCATTGGTTTCGCTTGAATCACAATAGATTTGACAGATCTGGAAAAACACACACTAGTGTGTGTTTCACGGTGTTCTTCGTGTTCTTGAGGATTTCCAGAATTTGGGATGCAGCTGTATGGGATGTGTGAGTGGCCATAACATGTTCTACAACAGCCTTTGAAGGTGTTCTTGGCGATCTGGAAAGGTCTTGAAGATGTACTTGGCGATCTCGGGTGAGCTTGAAGTTTGTCTTGGCGATCTCAGCTTACTCTTAGCGATCTGGATTAGCTCTTGGCGACTTCGAATCCTTCTTGTCAATCTCAAATAAGCCTTGGCGATCTCGTATTGCCCTTGGCGACCTCGAATAACCTTAGCGATCTCGACATTTGGGTTTTTGTTCGAGACTTTTTCGATGGATTCCGAGATTACAGGGTTGTAGAGGATGATCTTATGAGTTCAGAACATCAAAATCGACAGCTTTGGTTAAGTATTCACCAAGATATGGGACATTCACGGTTTTCTGGTGAAGGTTATGCTATTTCCGGCCAGATTAGAGTTTCTGTGAGTGTTCGGACGTAACAGGAAGAAGGTGACGACGTGGCCAGCGCTGGCTGGAGGGAAGAGAATTTCTTTTTCCTCATTCTTGTCGGTCAAACATAGTACCTTCTTATTGTTGTCTAATTTCTATTGGCTACCAGGAAAGTGTGTGGGACCCGCCAATAAAAAGGATCAGTTGAAAGTTTTATTGTTGTTGCTTTCCGGTTGGTGGAAACATTCATGTGGGCCCAGCTGCATAAAAGGAAACTCGTTGACAGCTTCTACGTGTCATCTTCTGAGTGGCTGGTTCTCCATTTACACGGATCATGGATCATGTCCGCTAGATTGGTTTATCTGACGTAAGATGTTTTTTGCTGTTGATTTCTAATTGGCCAGCCGCCTTTCATGAGGATTATGCATCTCCAACCATCTCCAACCGTTGGATCAATCTTTTTCTGACCATTAGATTTAATGTGAAGATTAAATCTAATTGGTCAAATTCTTTACACAAGGATTGTGCTTCGTGTTGGGGTTTAACACACTAACGATATTTTCAGCATTTTTTATTAAATGCGGGCATTTTCTAATAAGTCTTTTACGAGACAAACGGGATAACGCCGCAACGGAATTGTGAAAAATATTTTATTGGACATGGATTTATTCCGTCATATTTCGACCGGGTTTCTAGTTTTTGTTGACGTCAAGACTACGTTAGCTAACGACCACTGACGGACTGGTTTCACTTCTCGGTTAAGGTTGTAACTTTTCCGTAATGTCTCACTCCAAGTTGTTTAGTTGATGCGGCGCTGATGTCATCTAACCGAATTAACTGGAATCTCAGTTAAATATTAACATATTCCGTTAAATCTCTAACGGAAGGCCCGTTACTTGAATAAAATTGACGGTTTTTCTCAGATTCATTCCAAATTGCACCGTTTAACTTAGATATCTACACGGAATATTTTCCGAGCTCGTTTTTCTTCACCCAAATATATGAAGACTCCGGTTATGAATAAATTTCGCGTTTACGCTCGGGATCTCAGTTTTTCACCGATTTGACATTTTATTTTTGCATCCAACCCAGTCACGCGGAACAAGTTCAGTATTTATGGATCATTCACAACGGTCAGTATCCGGCTTTCGGTTTCTCGCAAGATTGTCCAATTTCAGGATTTTAGTACCGTTTTCTCTACGGAACTGAGCGGCACGGTTCCACTCTCTGCATCTGATTTTCCGCTTTCGCATCGGATGTTTTTAGAGGGATCTAGAGAAAAGGGGGAACTTTTATGGATTTGGATTATCGGGTCGATTATCTGAATTTGGAGCATTTTCAGTGATTGATTGGTTTATCTGAGTCGAATTGTTGTGGTTTTGACTCCGATGTTCAGCATTCTTAGTATTGTACCCGAGCGTGTGAACCGAGTGAGCTGCAGCACTTAGATCTCAACTGGAGAAACAAGAACAGAAGAAGCTTATTCAAAGGGGGAATCTTTATAACAGAAAGATTCAGGTTTATCAGTTATTCTTTGAAGATGTACGACAGAGCGGTTCTTCACCAGTATGACAGATTTGACAGCGTTAGTCAACGGGGAATTGTTGGAACTAAAAATAAGTGTGACTGACGCCATCAAATCTATTCTCGAATAATTCGGTTGAAGAACCCATTGTGAAATGATTTAGAGACGCGGGTTGTGATGATCGAGGCTTGCAAGTTTGGACCAAAGACGTTTTCTTCAAAAGTCAACAGTTCGAGTCAATGGTCAACGTAAAAGTCAACAGAAGCTCGGTTCGAGCGAGTCAAGCTTCATATTAATTAAATCAACTTTGATTTAATTAATAATTTACTTTAGTGGTTTATTTGTAATTTGCTCATTTTTATTTGTGTCTTGCTAGTTAGTGGGCTAGTGAGCACATGGGCTCTTTATAAATAGGAAGGGATAACTTTATTTAAAAGAAGAGAGAATAAGATGAATAAGGAGGATGATCTAGAGAGATGTGAGCTATCATTTCTAGAGAGAGAGTCTCACATTGGGTTTGAGCTCAGCCCAATGTGACCATGGATTTCCTATGACGAGTTTGTAATAATTCGGTTCGTTATGATCATTCAGTAATAATCAATGAAACGTTTGATTTATCATTTTCTTTTTATAGATTATCTTAGATTCTCATCATCCCGTCTCCTCATCTAATCGTCGTTCTTGCTCAATATCAAGATTCTTGATGTGAAATCGGTCCTGACATATGTTAGTGTCATGTATGTCTTTGTTACCGAGTCAGTCCTTGACCATTAGTTGATCAATAACTTAAAACATAATGGATAATTATAACATGAACACCTACGTAAATTGATTATGTGACATTATGTGTTATCTGTAATTGTGGTTACTTGTAATTATGATTTCGTGTGTAAGTTAAATAATATGAACATGTGTAGTTTTAGAAAAAATCCCGACTACATGTTCTTTTCAAAAACAAGTTAAAAACATCTTGAGATATTCCTACTCCCTCCACTTGTCAAGTATTTCAGTTTTGGATCCTTGATTTCTTTCTTAGCCGACAAGTTACACCTATTACAAAGTCTTAGGTTGCAAGTTACACCTAAGGGGATTTGGGGGGGGGGGGGGGGCATTTTAGAAAGTTTAGGCAAAACAAATCTGCCCTAATCTCCCCTCTCCCTTCCATTCACGTTCATCTCTCATTCTCCACCCCTTTTTCATGATTGTAGCTCTCCTCCTCCCTCTCCCAAATTTCGGCATCCACCAAATACCAAACAACCATCCCCCTTTTCGACTTTGAGGAAGTGAGGGAGGATCCAAAGGTGTTCTATGGGAGAAAACAAGTATTGGAAGACATCCCTCAATCTCTATCTTCATTTTTCTTTCATCTAAGGTAAACCCTAATCCGATTTCATGGCTTGATGTGTGTTTGGTTGAGTTTTAGACGATTAATGTCTATTCTATGATGAAATTGGCGTTCGTATGCTATAAGGGAATATGATTTCCGTGACAAAGAATAACTAGGATGTATAGTAATGTTTCAAATTCGTGATGTTGTGATGAATGATTGTTAGAGCATATTCCTATGTTAAAGTGTGTCTCGTGTATTGTATCTAATCTAGAGTATCTGTGTGAGTCATATAGTCTCTGGCCGTACCATATGCACCACCGTACCAGATGGTACGGGCGTACCAGATGGTACGTGGGTGGTCCGCCGGCCAGTTAGTAAGTGACTATAAATAGTTCTTTAGAGAGAGAGCTAGTTATTAGTTCTGTCATTTCTACATCTTAAGTGTGTGTAACTAAGTGTGTTCTCTCTCTCTCTCTAGACTTTGTGTAATCTCTAAGTGAAATCAATAAAGCAAAGCTTTATTTACTCGTTTGTGTATCTCTGATTACCGAATCATGCAGTAGTAAGATCGTAAAGTGATTTTTCAATGATTATTGTGCATGTCAGAATACCATGGAAATCATTGTTTTAATTAGGTTAAACTTTGGACAGAATCTTTCAGAAAACTTTGAGTCTCTTGTTCGGACCATAACTTTGTCAATACTTGTCGAATGAATGTGATTCTGGTCTCATATGATATATTACTGTTTTAGCTTTCTTTTGGTTACTCATACACCCTCTAATACTCCCGTTTAGTAATTCAAAACTTTGCTATAAAGTTTATGTGCAAATCTGTCTCGTGATAAAACATTGAATTTGTGTGCATTGGAAAACCATGGTAACTTGAATTTTAGAAGTTAATTTCTAAATGAAACTTGTTGGTAACATTATTTATTCAAGATCTGGAGAGTTTCGGAACCTAAATCCAAATTTTGATTTGGATACAGACCCTCAAAGTTAGGACATGAGTTTTACCAAACTATGTTATCACTGATTTTTGGCCATTTTCAGAAGATCATAACTTGAAAATAAATTGTCCAATGACCTCGATTCTTCTTTAATGTGAAAGTTTTTGTC
This sequence comes from Deinandra increscens subsp. villosa, assembly GCA_039602395.1. Lineage (NCBI taxonomy): Eukaryota > Viridiplantae > Streptophyta > Magnoliopsida > Asterales > Asteraceae > Deinandra > Deinandra increscens. The sequence continues at coordinate 40,040,781 of JBCNJP010000003.1, read as the reverse complement.
TTAGCTTTCTTTTTATTACTAGTACACATGTTGAAACCCCTATTTGGTCACCCTATCCCCTGTCCCATGCTACGTGTGCAATCTGCCAAGTACAACAAGACCAAAAATTGTGTTAAGTGTTTGGGCATGATAAATTAGATTTTGGTAGATGGTCATAAAATGTGAAATGATTTAAATACATTGAACCAATGATCTGTAGCTTTGATAACCTAAGTCTTAATTTTGGTCAAACTACAAACCCGTAAAGTTGGCATAGTCTTTCCTATACAACACGTCTCAACTTTTTGGTCATATTAAAAGCATGCATAACTCATTCAATTCTTATGGGAATTGAGTTTTTCTTTTTTAAAACACTAGCTTATGCTCTTAGATTTTTGTTGGCTACTTGTATGCACCCTATTTCCTCTGTTTGGGCACTGATCATGTCGGTGCAATATCAGTGTGCAAACAGCCTTGTTTTCTGAAACTTGTTTTGGTTGTGCAATATCATAGGACTTGTGTGTTATGATATGAACTTTGTGTAAAACATGAAAGCTAGTTGATTTAGTTATACACACTTAGCTGTAAAATTCATGCGCTAACTCTAAACGTAGGTCAGAGTATGGAGTGACCTACAAGGCATGTAATTTGACTATCTTACGTGTAGTAACACTTGTATGCATGAATTGTCTATTGGTATGTGGTATGTATATAACCTGATTAAAAATCAGTTAAACCTACATAAAGCATGAAACCATGCATCAATACAAGGTCCTAAGTCTCTTACCTCAGTGGGAATGACAAGACTGCGCAAAGTTGTCCCGTTGACTTTGTGTTGTATAGATGTAGTCAGATGTTTGCATGAACTATATCTTTATGTGGTATGGGTTACTCAATGTGACATAGTAGCATGTATTAGGTCGGAAATGTATGCATGGTAACAAAAATTGATCCTAAAATGAAAAAAAAAACTTCGATCAACAATCGTGTCGTCGGGCCATTTAGTCGAGTCTACGTTCCCTACTTGTTATGTATTTAGTCATAGACAACATGGTAATTGGTAGTTGTAGTTAAACAACTAGTCCTAGTGACACCGCCTAATTTATTAAACCGCGTTCAATTTTTAGGTCTCTCGTAACAACTCGCGCACGTTCAAGAGTGATATTATAGCAATGCACCCAAGGTGAGTTTCACGACCCCATTACGCCCCATCCGGTTTGGATGTTGGCACACAATACTTAGGTTACACTCAGGTTAGGGTGGTAACTGCTGTTTCATGTTTGTTAAAGTAATTATCCGGTTTATATCACATGTTCATTTAAATGCTTACCCATTTTTAAGCCCTTACATATCAGACCGTTAATAAGTTGAATAGCAAGGTGATGTTGAGTAGTACTACTGGGGTTTGACAAACCCTGCTCAGCGGGCACGTGATGCCCACCCGACTGGAGGTCAGACTGAGTTAATGTCATCCTAAACGTACCGTGGTCGGGTAGAGATGGGGGAAGGCAAAACGCGTAGGTCAATCCTACGTGTAGTTAGTCAGTCTCGGTTGCAAACGTTTTAGTGACATGAACTTAGGCTAGCTAACAACGATATGGATATTGCCTGTAACTTACACGACTATGTATGAATAAACCATGTATTCATATTCTTTTAGTATATTATATGTATATACTGTTTATGTGGACTCATCAGCGTTGGGGACACTTGCTCTTATGCACACTTTACGGGTCGCTAGGAGTTATCGGATTTGGATGCGAAATTTGGCTTAAAACATTTTCTATTTTTATTTTAGGGAATTTTATTTTAAATATTTTTATTTAATAATTTCTAAATGGATTTCATTTATGACTGGGCGTCTTGCCTTGTGCAAACACTTTAACTGCTTTCGCTATATTTAAACTCTGAACTTAACATATTCGTTTCGAATCGTATATACATTTTCTATCTTTGAATCTCATTGTTTGTAACTAATGTTTCGGATCCAGGTCTAGTCACGCCCAGCACTAAAACTCCGTTAGTGGAAATTAGGGGTGTGACAAAATTAATCAACTAACATCACTAATCCAACTGTTTAAAAAAATTTATAAAATTTCTACAGGAACACCCACATCCGAGACCGTTGTTCATTCACATATCCAGAATAACAAGAGAAAAGTTGGAATGAGAATCACATACCTTTTTGTTGTTCACAAGTGTATTAGGAACAAAAAAAAAAGATGGAAGAATCTGTATAAACATCAACAAATCTTATTAGAACCCTAGAAATCAGTTTTTCTACATCGCAACTCAAGAACAACACAAAAACCTAGATTCCAATGAAGTTAACCAAAACAGAATATGAAATCAAACCTGTATGAACAAGAGAAGTGTGCGAATCAACCCCGGTTGTTAGTTTATTAACAGATTTAGGCGTGGAATGAAGGACTTCGATTGAAAAGTGAAGAGATGTGCATCGGTTCTTAGGAGAATACAAGCGGGTGTGCGTGAGTTTAAATAAGTGTAAAACACATGTGTTAGAGCATTTTCTTGTGATGTGTATGTTGGGTTATATAACAAATTATCACTTTAAACACGAGTACGCAGCGGATATTTTTCCTTTGAATTAATCTAACTAACCGGATAGATAATGTGTACCTTTTTAGCTCGGCAAGAGAAGATCTTCTAGGATTTAAAGTAAATCCCTCTACGATCGTACACACGACACACCGATGTACGTATGCTAGTACTGATCACGAACTCCTCTTGATGAAGATGGCCTGGTCGAACCACACAAGAAATCGAAACCCCTAGGGTTCTTTCTTGTTGCCGAAAATTAGAGAGAAAGAGAGAGATTAGGGTTTGCACTTTTATCAGATAAATGCAGCAACTAAACCTTAAACCCAGAGGGTCTATTTATAGGTTTTACAAACTTGATAAACAAGTTAGGGTTTTGGATTGGGGCTTTACGACTTTCGGCCCTAAGGCCTATCTCAAGCCTTCTCTCAATTGTAGTCCAATTACAACTCTCTCTAATTACAACTCTCTCTAATTACAACTAACACCCCTGTTAACAATTAACTGTCAGTTTTTAACGAAACCTCGTTAAATGTTCGTGATAAATATTAATCAACTATTTAATTAATACAAATACATTAGTGTCGAGACGTGTAACCCTGTAGGCTTAAATACTTTCCGGACATACACTTATTAATACGTGATCATATCCCTACAGCTCTCACTTGAGCTCGTAGTAATAAAGGTAATAACATTGGTTAGCGTCTAGCAACACGCCAATGCTCCCGGAAATATTTAAGTACAGTTTCTCAAAGTGTATTTAAATGGTACAGTCATTTACTATCCCTTTGTTACCGATACCGTTGTTAAATATGAATATGGATCAAGTCATTTCATACTTTAACGATTCTGTTTCTCATTCCATAACTAATTAAAGATTACCAAATTCAAAATCGAGACACATCTGGATTTCATTTTAGGCATGGCCATGCAAACATCTTAATTAGTCCCAATAAGGGGCCCAGTGATATCTGCTTCAGCTTTTAAGCTGAAGGAACAAATCCTCTTGACTACACGTGTCCAGTCACATACCTCACTACACTTACTGAAAATAGCCCTTTTGTACCACCTTATTCAGGATAGTTAGAACTATATCAAGTAGGTGCAATCCATACATGCATGACCTGCTTGTATCTCAAGTCTAAGGATAAGTAAAGCAACCATTTATGAATTTCACTTAATGACGACGATCCATAAAGTAACAATTCGCTAGTGGGGTTGTCCGATATGCATCTTATGAATATCATGTGAGTTTGGTGGGACCATCCATTATATATTCCAAGAATATTACCAATCACTCAGATTTGTCTTAGTTTAACTATATTCCCATATAGTTAATCGACAATGGACAATTTAGAATCCTTGACAAGTACTCAAGGATTAAACATTCAAATATAGGACACAATTTACTATTAAATGAAATCAAACATATCAAGTACTTTATTTCATTATACAAATAGAAATTGCTTAACATCCCTTATCCAAATACCGAACATCAGACATACATGATTTAACTAGCTAATTTAAGTCCCATGCCCTCGGCATGCCTTTCAAGCTTTGGCCTCGACAAAGCTTTTGTGAAAGGATCAGCTAAGTTAATATCTGTGTGAACTTTGAGTAATCTGATTTCACCTAGTTCGATCTGCTCACGAACATAGTGATATCTCCTGGTATAGTGTCTGGCGCCCTTCTGAACTCCAGGTTCTTTGGCAATGATTAATGCACCAGTATTATCACAGTACATATCAATAGGCAAGTTACTTGTAGGGATCACGTCAAGCCCACAAATAAACTTCCTTATCCAGACTGCCTCCATTGCAGCTTCCGAAGCAGCAATGTACTCAGACTCTATTGCAGACATAGCAACTGTGGTTTGTTTCTTGCTTTTCCAGTCCACAACGCCTCCATTCAGAACGAAGACGTACCCAGACTGAGACTTCGTGTCATCTCTATCAGTCTGAAATCCAGCATCGCAGTATCCGGTCACTTTGAGCTCTTGATCTGGATTTCCCCCATATACCAAAAACAAATCTCTAGTAGCCCGTAGGTACTTGAGAATGGTCTTAACAGCAGTCCAGTGACTTTCACCTGGATTTTGTTGAAATCGGCTAACGATATTCTGCGCAAACGCTATATCAGGTCTAGTGCATCTCACCGCATACATTATGGAGCCTACAACCGAAGCATAAGGGAATCTTTGCATACGCTTCACCTCATCAGGTGTAGAAGCACCTCGTTTGACCGATAGACCAAGTCCTTCCTGCATAGGTACTATACCACGCTTGGAATTTTCCATCTTGAATCGCTTCAAGATCTTATCAATATAAGCACTTTGACTTAGTCCAATCAACCGCTTAGTTCTATCTCTATAGATCTTGATTCCAAGAATGAATGCTGCTTCTCCCAAGTCTTTCATGGCAAAACACTTTCCAAGATGGGATTTTACATCTTGCAACATTGGAATGTGTTTCTATATAATCAATATGTCATCTACATATAAGCCAAGGAAAGTAACATTACTCCCACTAGCTTTGCGATATACACATGGCTCATCGGGATTTTGAACGAAACCAAACCTTTTGATTTCTTCATCAAACCGTTTATTCCAACTCCTCGATGCTTGCTTTAGTCCATAAATGGACCTTTGAAGCTTGCATACTTGGTTGGGATGTTTTGGATCAATGAACCCTTCAGGTTCATCCATATAGACTTCTTCATCCAAGTAACCATTTAAGAAGGCAGTCTTAACATCCATTTGCCATATCTCAAAGTCATAGTACGCTGCTATGGCTAAGAGAATCCTAATAGCTCTAATGTTAGCTACTGGTGAAAAGGTCTCATCATAGTCAACGCCAAAACGTTGAGTATAACCTTTTGCCACGAGACGAGCTTTATAGGTGTGTACATTTCCATCCATGTCGGTCTTCTTCTTGAAGATCCATTTACTCCCAACGGTCTTCGCATTAGGAGGAAGATCAACCAAGTTCCAAACTTGATTATCTTTCAATGGATTTCATTTCCACGTTCGCAGCTTCAAGCCATTTGTCAGATTCCGGATCTACTAATGCAGCTTTGAAGTTCGGAGGCTCATTGAGATCTCCTGATACGTTATCCTCGGATTCGACTAGACCAATCCATCTATCCGGATTACGTACGACCCTTTCGGATCTACGAAGTGGAATCGCAACATCATCGACTTGAGGTTCATCACTTTGAACATTTCCCCCCCCCAAGTTGATGATTGCTAGTTGTTTCAGAAGGTGACACATCTTCTAGTAGTTCTACAAGTCTCCCACTGTTCTCTTGAGCTATAAAATTCTTTTCAAAGAATTCAGCATATCGAGCAACACGAACAGTATTTTCGGAAGGATTGTAAAAGTAGTAACCCATTGTTTCCTTTGGGTATCCTACGAAGATGCACTTAGTAGTCCTAGGTTGTAGTTTGTCAGGCGTATCACGCTTCACAAGTGCCTCACATTCCCAGACTCTTAAGTAAGACAACACAGGGACTTCTCCATGTCACAATTGATGCGGTGTCTTTTCAACCTTCTTGGTTGGAACCATATTTAGAACGCGTACAGCGGTTTCTAGAGCAAAATCCCAAAATGATATTGGGAGAGTTGTAAGGTTCATCATCGACCTCACCATTTCTAGTAGGGTTCGATTCCTCCTCTCAGAGACTTGAAAATGCGTGAGCATCGGATCGTCTACTCGATCTAGCTAATCGGACATCGAAACGTAAATAACCGATTGTTTTATTGATCAAACGAGAACAATTACAACCAGCAAATCACAGAGAATAGACACAGAGAAACACACTCAGAAACACACACTTAAGATTTGCTCACTCGCTCAGCACACTAAACACAAAGACCAAACAACTATATATACACGACTGGCCGATCCTCCACCGAACCCCAGGTTCGGCCGGTCCGAACTTCAGGTTCGGACCTAGTTCGGCCAACCCTATATTGGCTTGAACTTGGTCTTCGTTCGATACTTCACACGACGCACATTTCAGGTATCAACAAACTCCCCCTCGTCGTGTGCAGTATCTCTTATCATTTCTTCTCAATATCATCAACTATGTATCTTCAATCAAGCTCCCCCTCAAGTAAAGAATCCGTTTATCCAATGAAATGAATCTTCGAACAAACTCCTCCTCAACTCAATCGTAACTTGATCTTGAATACTTTGACGATATCTAGTATATCTCTGGTCTTTATCAACAGCTTCAGAAGACTTGAAGTTGTGATAGCTTGCACAACAGCATCCTGCATTAATACTTAAATAATCTTGGCGCAAAACGTCTCTTTGAGACTCCAAGATATGATTTTGAAAATTGATTTGTATCACGTGTTGATCAGATCGAAAATAAAGCAGAAACAAAATCTTTTTGGCTTTTTGAAAGTTTATATTAAAATACACCAAAAATCTTTTTGTACTTTTCTTGATATGAAATGAAATCGTAATACAGAATCAAACACTATTTTTGGTATGAGAAAGATCACTATATGGGATCATATTGATCATAACGCACTGAACTACACTTCAATTTCAATTAATTGAAACACATAAGTCATATCGATTGCTGGTATAATTTGTCCATCTTAAACTCAGACAGAATCATACTCATAACATATGGATATGTTAAGGTATTGATTAGATTTGCTTTGACCAGTGTACCCCACACTATCTGACATATTCAGACATTTTTCTGTTTTTCTTTCTTTTTCCTTTGTGTGATTGCATTTGTGAACTTTCACATTGCATACTATTTTTCATGATACAGTCAACTGTGTTCCATGCAAAAAGAAATAAGAACATTAAATCGTCTACCTTAAGGTCGATCTTTCGATACGCAGATAAGGCCTCGGATTTAACAAAATAAGAAAAATAAAACAAGTTGAAGTTGTATAACTCAACAACAATCAGGTCGGTACTCCCGTACACACAGAGAAAGTCCGATGAGTTATACGAAACACCAAAGAAAATAAAGCAGAACGTCAAACGAACAACGATCAGGTCGATCTTCCGATACGCAGAGAAAGTCCGATCGTTTGACAAAATAAAGAAAATCAAACAAGATTAAATCTTTGCAAAATGAACACATGTATACACAGTGACTTCTCATTTTGAATTTCACACTTATTTTCCTTTTTGTGTCATGAAATATGCATCAAGATGTTGTTCACATGGTCAAGCATTAGTATTTAGTGTATATCACATCTGAATACTTTCTGATTTGTCGAGCCTACCACGCACATCAAACAATGATCTTATGGCCCCTTTCATCTACTTTATCCATAAGTCAGATACGTATGCCAATGTACCATCATTTCCCAATGATCAATTTCTCACAATTTTATATTTTGCACGTATTCACCTCCCTTCATTATATATTTTGCATGTATTCACCTTCTCCCCATACCATGCATTTTTCTCAATTACTCCCCCTTACTTACAATTCTCCCCCTTAAAATGAAAACTCTATGGATTTTCATTTTACACAAAAATAAAGACTCTATTTTTGGCTTTTTTTTTGTTTTTTTTTTTTTGAGAAAGAAAACGTAAGCAAAGAAAATTGATCAATCAACACGGATATGTTTCAGGGTTTAGAATTCAGACAATTTGCAGGTTAGAAAAAAATTTCACGAAATTTAAGTTAAAACAGAATACTCCTCCATCGACAATTTTTCAATCATCGATAGGTCTTCTAGAAGTACCTGCACACTGGACAACCGGATTAGTTCACAAACGACCCGAAGCGAATTGCTTCTGGTCGACCAGTGTCCTAATTTTGCTTTGAAACCACCTTAGGTTTCCATTCCTGTTGTTTTGGTAATTCAGTTTTCGATGAAACAATCACAGGTGACTGTGATGATGAACCTACATTTTGATCCTTTGAAAACTTTGGAACAAAACGTTTTTGCTTTTGAAAGAATGTAGGCTCAACTTCATCAAAAACTCTGCCTTGGTTATCAAAAAACTTTGTTGTGGCAGAATTACCAAAAACTGATTTCTTATGAAATCTTTGTGATGAATCAGCAGGGGAGGGACAATCTTTTGCCATATGCCCTGGGCGACGGCAAATATAACAAATTCTTGTTGTTTTATCCCATCTTTGATGTACCTGCGAAGAACACATATGAATATCTCTAACATGATCAGAATGAGAATCATATACCTGATGCCTGTGATCATGTACCCATTTAGAGGTTGGGCTACGAGATTGAGAGCTTTCAGAAGAAATATCAGCTTTCACAAATACTGCAGAAATTTTCCGAGCATCCACGCAGTGAAGAGGAAATTCCTTGTCAGAAAATAACTGTTCAGAACCTTTAAGCTTATAAAATCTTTCAGGTTGAACTTTATCGGCTTTGAACACATCCTTCTTCATGTGCTTCATTTTAATCTTCTTTAGATTTGATGATTCAGAAGCTGGATCCTTCTCAACTTGAACATGCTTTTCTTGAAATCCCAAACCAACTTGTTTACCAGAAATCTTCTCCTCAGAATTTGAAATCTGGTGTCCATTCTTAGCCAACCTGGTGAATTCAGCTTTCACATCAGTGATTTTCTTTTGATCATAAAAAATTGTCTCATCAAATTCAGGTTGAAACTGAATCTTGTCACTTGATGTAGCCGATTTCTCATTATCAGCAGATGATGAACCAGATACAAACTTTGGTGCTGGAGGAATCTCAGATTTCAAGACCTTTTTCTTGTTCTTCTTGCTTTTCTTCTTCTTCACAATCTTTGTTTCTGCAGAAGTCGAAGATGAAATCTTTGAATAATCAAAATCATCAAACGGTTCCTTCACTTCTTTAATAGCTTCTTTGATATGAGCAGGGGGTGATACAGTTGTATCAAACATTCTTTCAAAATTTGCATCATTTGCCAAAAAGCTTGTGAAAACCTGAGAATTAGAAACATTGTTGAGCAGTCGTTTTGCATCAAGAACTTGAATTTTGAGATCAGAAATTTGCTGTTGAGCCTCTGCAAATTCTTTTTCTTTAGCAATCAAGCGCTTGGCAACTTTATGAGTTTCAAATTTTTGCAAGCGAAGATTATCAAGTCCTTCATGCAACTCCTTCTGTAGTTTATCCTCATTTCTCTTTTGAATTTCCAGATTTGCAGTTTGAACCTTGTTAACCCTAGTCAACTCCCGCTTATCATCTAATAATTTTTCCATATCAACTTGATATGCTTTGAGTTTAGCATCAGATTCTTCAATACTCTTAGTAAGCAAATCAAGCTTAATCTTGGATTTATCAAACAAATTCTGAAAATCATTTGCAGCATCTTCTGCCTCTTCCTTCCATTTCTTCACTTCTTTAACTAATTCATCTTTTTCTTCAAAACTTTCAGTTTTTGAAATTTCAACATTCTTCTTTTCTTGCTTCAATACTTCTAAAACTTTATTCAACATTGTGATTTCATTAGTCAAATCCTCATTCTTCAAAAACAAATCCTTTTCACCTTCTTTAGAAATCTTCAATTCAGATTTAACCATCTCAAACTCTTCAGTCAATTGTTGAACTTTATTCATCAACAAAGCATTTTCTTTCATCAAACTCTCCAAGTTTTCAGCAGATGCATACGAACTTGGTATTGAACTAGTATCTGAACTAGTATCTGAACCATAATCTTCTTGTAAATCATGAGTAACTATAAAGGCTGAAGAATCATACCCAAATTTTTGACCCCAATCATATACACCATCATTTTGAGCAACCAAAGCAGTGATCTTGCCTGTGTTACTAGTAGATGGTTGAGTAAAACCAGGCTTTGGTGATTGTGGAATATTAGCTTTCTGTTGACAGTCTTTGGCAAAATGTCCAAGTTGTTGACATTTAAAGCACTTTAGTTTTGACTTGTCAAAACCCAATTTGTCTCCAGAAATATTCCTTCCATGCTTCTTAAAGAATCTCTTAGATCGTTGACACAACATAGCATATTGCCAAGATACATCCAATTCGGTTAATTGATCATCATCGAGAGCATCAAGATCCTCACTAGTTAACTTTGCATCAGCAACATTTTTGAGAATCAGACCAAAAGATGATGAAATCAATGCAGAAATCATTTTGGCACAATCCTCCGTTGAGTCAGCTGAAAAAGCACTTTGGTTTGAAAGATTCGGAATTGTGAAATTGCAACCTCTTGAAGAATTATTATCAGAATTCCCTGAAAATCCAGCTAGAAAAGCAACACTTGGTGCAGAACTTAAATTTGGTTTAGCTTTAGCATTCATGCTTGCTGAATTTTCACCATGATACAACTCAGGATGTTGCAAGGTAGCAGTAGACTTCTTTGAGTTTAACATTTCCATTTCTCGAGCATGAAGCTTTCCAGTAAGCTCATGAAATGTCAATGTTGAGTATTCTTTATCATGAGTGATAAGCAAAACATAATTTTCCCATTTGTCTGGTAATGCTTCCATAATCTTTTCCTTTAACTCTTCATCAGTTTTCTCAATTCCCACAATCTTTAATTCACTAATCAGATGAGATAACCTTGAGACAAGAGCTGTTATATTTTCATTCTCATAATGCTGGAAATTATCAAATTCCTTACTCAAAACCTTCTTTCGACTCTTCTTATACTGATCATTTCCTTCACACCTTGCTGATAAAGCATCCCATAATTGCTTTGACTTCTTACACGTGCTGAATTGATGTAACAGTTCAGTAGGTAACGCCATGGTAAGATAACCATAAGCTTTTTGTTCAAGTTCATAACTTTTTCTTTCAGCAGCATCAAAATCTTCAATTTCCTTAGACTCTCCATCTTCTTTCGGTTTTTCATACAATTTTCTAATTGGAATCCATAAGTCAATATTATTTGTGCTGATATACGCTGAAAAACGTTTCTTCCAATTCTGATAATCTTCTAGTTTCAACAATTTGGGAACTTTCTGACTTGTTCCGATTTCATTGTCATAATTCATCATGGTCTGCATAGCACTTTGCATTGAGGCAAAAGCTTGAAATTCCGACATCGTTGAAAATCTGAACAATTCTGTCCTCCGAACTTGTTCCGAACTTAGTCTGCCGTCCGAACTTTCACCGAACTTAGTCCGAACCCAAAACAAAACTCCGAACGAGCTCCGAACCTTGTCCGAATCAAAGTCACGCTCCGAACTCACACCTAACTAGTGACCAAACGCAGAAACTCCGAACTCTGACCGATCTACCACCGAACTCTCGCCGAACACTCTCCGAGTCACCTCCGAACCTAAAGTTCGGAGCGGTTACTCCGAGCTTGCCCAGTAACCTCCGAACCTCGAAGACATTTTTTGAAAACTCGCAAAAACGGACAGATTTTGACGAAACTTGATATGATGAATCAGAAAAACCAATAGGAAATGGTTTACAAACAATTTTGACACAAAATACACGTCAGAAATGATAGAAAACTCGTAACAAAACACGAGAAAACTTCAAAAACGCTCAATAATCCGAGAATAGCAACCACAGATCAGTAGAGTGAACCAGATAGCTCTGATACCACTTGAAAATGCGTGAGCATCGGATCGTCTACTCGATCTAGCTAATCGGACATCGAAACGTAAATAACCGATTGTTTTATTGATCAAACGAGAACAATTACAACCAGCAAATCACAGAGAATAGACACAGAGAAACACACTCAGAAACACACACTTAAGATTTGCTCACTCGCTCAGCACACTAAACACAAAGACCAAACAACTATATATACACGACTGGCCGATCCTCCTCCGAACCCCAGGTTCGGCCGGTCCGAACTTCAGGTTCGGACCTAGTTCGGCCAACCCTATATTGGCTTGAACTTGGTCTTCGTTCGATACTTCACACGACGCACATTTCAGGTATCAACAAGACTCCATTATGCTGAGGAGTGTAAGGAGGAGTAAGCTCTTGGACAATTCCACATGCTTTAAGATAATCCTTAAAATCTTGGCTTAAGTATTCTCCACCACGATCCGATCGAAGGATCTTGATGGTCTTTCGGAGTTGATTTTCTACTTCTTTCTTGAACTCTTTGAATGTTTCAAACACTTCATGTTTATGTTTAAGCAAGTAAACATAACCATAACGGCTGAAATCATCCGTGAAAGTCACGAAGTAGCTAGCACCTTTTCTTGACACATGTCTAAATGGGCCACAAACATCAGTATGAATGAGTCCAAGTAGTTCTTTAGCCCTTTGCGGCTTGTTCGGAAAGGGTTTTCTTGTCATCTTTCCTGAGATACAGGAAACGCATTTATCAAATGATCATCATTTGATTGTAAGATCCTTTCACGTTGAAGTCTTTCAATGTGGTTTTTGCCAACATGGGCAAGACGACAGTGCCAAAGATAGGTAGAGTCCAAACTTGTTTTGGCTCGTTTGCTAACAGTGAACATTGAATTATTTGAAACACAACCACGCATATCAATTTCATAAATTCCATCACAAGGAATAGCATCAAAATAATGAACATTATTTTTAGAAACTGAAATACCGATGTTATTAAATGCATTAATAAATCCTTGGTTTTTCAACAAAGAAACTGAAATAACACCTCTAGTGATAGAAGGTGCATAATGACAATTGTCTAACACAATGTTCAACCCAGAAGGCAGAATTAAATGATATTCTCCTATAGCTTCCACAGCTGCTGGCAAACCATTTCCCACGTACAACTGCAAAGCCCCAGGCTTCAGTTTCCTCCTCTTTCTAAAACCCTGTAACGAATTACAGATGTGAGTTCCACAGCCAGTGTCATACACCCATGAATCACACTTACAAAAGGAAAATAATTCAATTGTGAAGATACCTGAAGTACTAGCCCCGCTAGTATTCTTTCTCTTCTTCATCAACTCAGCTAGATAGGTAGGACAGTTCCTCTTCCAGTGTCCAACTTCACCACAATGGTGACAGATCTGGCCTTTAGCCGGATGCTCTTTTGCGGCCGGAGGGGTTTGCTTGGTTTTAGGAACAAGCGCAACTGCCTTGCCTTTTCCTTTACCATCATTCTTGCCCTTCGCCTTTTGCGGTCGTTTAGCCTTTTGGATCTTTCCCCCCTTGATCATAAGAACTTGGGGTGTTTCAGTGGCCTTTTTAGGAATCGTTTTTTCATACTCGACAAGCATAGCATGAAGCTCAGGTATAGTTTTAGTCATACTATGCATGCTGTAGTTGCGCACAAAACCCTCAAAATCCTTCGTAAGAGATTTGAGGATCATGCCAACTGCCACAGCCTGATTATACCCATAATTGAGCGATTCCAATTTGTCAAAGTAGCTCTTCATCTTGAGAACATGACTACTGACCGATTTACCAGTTTCAAGCTTCAAGTCGTGGAGTTCCACAACTAGGTCGAACAATTAAACACCAGCTTGTTTTTCATACATCTTCTTTAGCTCTTTGATCATATCACAAGGTGTATGAAATTCGTATTGCTTTTGAAGATCAGAGTCATACTCGAGATCATCATGCAAGCAACCTCATCGTATCTGCTATATTCTGCATTATAGAACACTTTCTCTTGATCAGAAGCAGTAGCAGCTGGCTCGGTCGGCCAATGATTTTCAAGGACATCGGTCCTTCGTTCAACTCTAAGGACAATCCTCAGTTTACGGTACCATTCATTGAAGTTAGATCCATTCAGCTTTTCTCTTTCAAACATTTGACGAAAAGCATGACCAACATTGTTTTGAGGAGGGTTTGTTGCCATCTACAAAACAGATTAAGTTCAAAAATCAGTATTTTTGATAATCTTTTCCTTAATAAATTTAATCACCCAATGTTTAAACACTTTAAACAATTAAGTTTATTAAGGCTAGGATCCAATCGACATGCCATCATTTCATCAGTTGATCTGCTAGAAATGATGCACTCAAAAGGTAAGTGACGATCAATAATTGTACTCCAAGTACAATTCCTAGATTTTATGGGACCTACAAATAATACTTGTGAATCTTGCACCAAGTAATTTGTAGTCATGTTTCATCCCATCTTTTGCCACGGGCCAAGGGTCTCACCGCCTAGCTCGCTTTAAGTCGTCCCACTAAGAACGCACAAATTGTCCACCTTTTGTACCAATGAGTGGAATTTGCCATGCAAATGCCATTATACCATTGTGTACCAATGAGTAAGATGACATCCACAAGTGTCCTTTTCAAGGTGGATGGCAAGGACTTAAGTTTGGTTTGGGTCAAAACAATTTTGATGTGTGATCAAAAATGTTATGTGTGAAGGTTTATGCACACCTTCACCACATAATGTGTTTATAAAATTCTTAGTTTGTCTTCCAAATCAAAAGAGCTCGGTAGTTCCATTTGCAACACACAAAGAAGCGTAGGGGTGAGGTTTGCCCTTTGCAATTAAAAACCTACCCACTTTAGGGAAGCATGGCGACCCCACTTATACCTCTCTTAGAGTGTGTTCAAATGGGTGAGCCGGTGTTTCTTTTGAGTTTTAGGACACAAATTTTATTTTATAAACAAAATCATATTTCAATAGTTATTTAAGCAAATTTCGAGTTTCATAAAACAAATTTGCATTAAAACCTTTTATTATGTCACAATTATCACAATAATCACAAAATATTAGGGTTTCTAATTATCTAATATAATTTTAATTTTAATCCTCTTCGATATAAGCAATAACCATAAACGATTTGCATGAAACTTCATGGTTTTTACTTCTTTTTAACATTTTAAATAAAGGTACAACATGTTGATTATCAAATAACAAAAACTTGGGTTGTTAATTTTAGATCACAAGAATCGAATTTTAGACCTAAAATTAGGGTTTCCGATTCGGCTAGAGGTTTTCGATCCGTTATATAGTTTTCGATCAGGAATCAGGGTTTCCGATCGAGAATAGCACTTTTCGATTAGGGTTTTCGATCGGAACACTGGTTTCCGATCGGAATGGGGTTTACGATCTGGAACAAGGTTTCCGATCGGTACTTTTCGACCGGGCCGTAAACAGTTTACAAATTGAACTCGATCGGAAACATATTTACGATCGAGAACAAGGATTTTGGATCGAAAAGGGTGGTTTTCGATCGGAAGACAAGGGTTTCCGATCGGAAAGCAGCGACTGGTCGATATCCGGTTTTCGTTTTGGGAACCAAGCCACGGGTCGAGGACCGGTTTTCGATCAGGATTAGTGTTTTTCGTTTTTACCAATTGCGAAACCTTTTCTAATTGTAAAACACGATTTTAAGTGGATCGAAAAGCTAGAATCTTGATTTGGTTACCCCCCTTCCAAGTTTTATTCCCCAGTAATTAATTAAAATCATAGGTGGCTCGTGATACCACTGTTGGGTTATATAACAAATTATCACTTTAAACACGAGTACGCAGCGGATATTTTTCCTATGAATTAATCTAACTAACCGGATAGATAATGTGTACCTTTTTAGCTCGGCAAGAGAAGATCTTCTAGGATTTGAAGTAAATCCCTCTACGATCGTACACACAACACACCGATGTACGTATGCTAGTACTGATCACGAACTCCTCTTGATGAAGATGGCTTGGTCGAACCACACAAGAAATCGAAACCCCTAGGGTTCTTTCTTGTTGCCGAAAATTAGAGAGAAAGAGAGAGATTAGGGTTTGCACTTTTATCAGATAAATGCAGCAACTAAACCTTAAACCCAGAGGGTCTATTTATAGGTTTTACAAACTTGATAAACAAGTTAGGGTTTTGGATAGGGGCTTTACGACTTTCGGCCCTAAGGCCTATCTCAAGCCTTCTCTCAATTGTAATCCAATTACAACTCTCTCTAATTACAACTAACACCCCTGTTAACAATTAACTGTCAGTTTTTAACGAAACCTCGTTAAATGTTCATGATAAATATTAATTAATTATTTAATTAATACAAATACATTAGTGTCGAGACGTGTAACCCCGTAGGCTTAAATACTTTCCGGACATACGCTTATTAATACGTGATCATATCCCTACAGTGTATGTATCACAGTTAGTTCCATTAGTGGTATATAGGGTAGAATGTGTAATAATGTGATGTTATATAGGGTAGAATGTGTTATAATGTGACAGTGCAAGGGTTATTATATATGAGTGTTAAAATCACAAAGTTTGTGATATATAACAATCTGATCATCATCCAAACCATTTTTGAAGCTATCTATAAACCAGAATTTGATATCAGCGAAGCAGAGAAGGGGGTTAGCGAATTATGAATTTACTATATATATCATGTTGGGTCGTGACATTTAACACAATTCTCATAACCATTTTCCGAGCTCGTCATTTTAGAGAGGGAGAATTCTTGATCTTGAATCTGTGAGAGTTTTATTTTTAGATCAGTGATTAAATCGTTCAACGAGTTCATATCATGTAATCGTCGATTCAATTGAGCTATAAACTGAGATTTATTTACGATTTCGTGTTCTTGAGTTCCTTCTACTGACTCGCAGGTTGTCGAATTGAATATCAGTAATCTTGAAGACAATGTTGTGGTCCCTGATACTACTACTCTCCGAATTCATAACATACATCCGCAAGATAGCATTATTGGTGATCCAAATTCTGGTGTTCGCACAAGGCATCAATTATCCAATTCAGTCGACGCATTAACTGCTGATATTTGTGATTCTGGGATTCAAGATGAAGTGTTTCATTCGTGCTTCTTATCTCAAGTTGAGCCTACGACAGTAGATCAAGCGTTGCAAGACGCATCATGGGTGGAGGCAATGCACGAAGCGTAAGTAGACAAAATGATCTTACTGATGATAGAATCAATCGATCTAATAAACATGAGAAAGTAAATAAGTTTGATTCTTTTTTATCACTTGAAGATACAAGAATAAGCTCTGGTTTCTCTCTAGAACACACACACACAAAGTGTAGAATGACAGAACTGTTAGAAGTGTTAAGCTCTCATTCTAACACAAGGTATTTATAGTGACAACTTACTAGTCGACATACCAATCGGCTAACCAATTGGTACGGCGGGCCATATAGCATACCAATGGTATGCTGTCCTTGGTAAGTTGACACTAAGATTCACAAACACACGCTCACTTATATACAATACACGAGACACTTTGTAGCATAGGAATATGCTCTAACAAACTCCCCCTCAACGTATTGTGTATCTATGCTTACAAAACTTCAGTCTTCAATCTTCAGCATTACTACATCTGATCTTCAACTTGAAACTTCTTGTTAGCTATAGAACTTGCATGGCTAGATCACCTTTGAATAATCTTTGAACTTCAAGATCCATTTGTGAAATATTCTTCAAACTCCCCCACTCACCATGCTTGAGTCTTGACACACAGAACGTGCAATTTCAGAAGACAGAAACACGGTTTTCTTTTCTTTTATGAAAATTAATTTAATCTTGGTGCAAAACTTCTCTTCGAGAATCCAAGATATATTTTTGAAATTGTTTTTCGTATCTTATGTTGATCGGTTGAAAACAAACAAGAAAGAAAATCTTTTTGGCTTTTAAAAAATTTATGCCAAAACACACCAAAAATCTTTTTGATTTTTCTGAAATGAAAAATAAATGCAATACAAAATTAGACTCTATTTTTGGTATTTTGCGAGAAAGATCACGACGCGAGATCATATCAGACATAATGCATCTAGCACATTTCAGTTTCGGTCTTAATCAGCATGCAAGCCAAGATAATCGCAAATACAACATTTAAGTTTAATTCAGCATGAACCAATCATTTTTTTATCGTTTTCAGATATGCTTAGCAATCAGGTCGGTCTTGTGGACACACAGAGAAAGCCCAAGTATTTGAGAAAATAAGAAAGCAAAACAAGTTGAAGTTGTATAACCCAACAACAATCAGGTCGGTACTTCCGTACATGTAGAGAAAGTCCGATGAGTTATACGAAACACCAAAGAAAATAAAGCAGAATGTCAAACGAATAAAGATTAGGTCGACCTTTCTATACGCAGAGAAAGTCTGATCGCTTGACAAAACAAAGAAAATCAAACAAGTTTAAATCTTTAAAAATAAAAACTTGCATTCATCAGTTATATCTTATTCTATTTTTGTCAGAATCATAACACAACATTCATCAAGAAGCAAATAACCAAAGATCAGCAGGCAAGCTTTATGTTTATATCTTACTTGCAGATATCAGATTAGTCATGCACATTCACATATTATACAAGAACCTACAGCCTTTAGACTTAATCTATTCATGGCAGATAAACGTATATGCTGAGGTACTATTAATTTCTCTTAATTTTTATATTTTCCAATTTCTACCCCTAAAATTCAAACAAACACTATTTTTTGAATTTTCAAATTTTCTCCCCTCAAAATATGAACGAAAGAAAATGAAAAACAAAAAAATGAAAATGATCGATCAACACTTGACACATTTTAAAAATAGATATTCTTGAAAAACGGTTTTTTTTTCAAAGAAAAAAAAGATGCATTTTAACTTAAATCAACCACAAGTATGTCACTGTCAGCAATCTTTTGATCACTAACAAGTCCTCTTGAAATACATGCAAACACTGGAAAATAATAAGTTCTTAAAACCCCGACCCTCATCCACACTTGTGGTAGGCCGTCCAGTGTCTTCAACAAAATCAGTGTTGGCCGTAGATACAACTTTTGGTCTCCATTCCTGTTTTGGTTGTAAACTTTCTGGTGAACCATTGTCAACTGATGAGTGACAATCAGAACTACTATCCAACTATTAAGAATTAAATCTCTTTTTTCCAGAAAAAATTGTGTGTTGGGTATTGGTTCACTGAAAATAATGTCATTAGGATCAACATACTTTGTATGTTTGGCATTTGATGATGAATTGTTATTAGTCGTGGGACAATTTTTAGCATAATGACCTTTCTTACGACAAACATAACATAGTCGATGATTAGTTGGAGTGATTGAAACTGGTTTTCCAAACTGACCAGTCGAACTTTCATCAAAAACTTTTGAAATTACAGGTTTAAATTTCTTTGGTTTCAGAAATTTTGGAAAACATTTTGGAAAATCATAAAAACCAGAATCATCTCTATAACCAAAGAATTTATCTTGATGATGAAACCTGTTATAATTAGCGGAATTAAATGAATCTAAAATTTTACCACCTTGTGGTGTAGCATCAGATATGCAAGAAGACTCTTCAGTAGAAATCTTTTCATCTGCAGATGGAGAAGACTCTTTCTTCTTCCAAAAAGGAGACTTCTTATCTGTAAACACATTCTGTTTCCTTTTCTGCTGAACTTCTTCTTGTTGGAATCCTTAATTGGAACCTCTTTTCCTTCATATCCCAAACCACCATTCTTTTGCTTAGGATGTTCTTTCACGGAATGACCTTGTGATGCTAGAAGAGAAAATTCATTTTTGATAGCTTTAACACTGAATTCCTTATTCAGTAAAGATTCATCAATCACAATATCAGAAAAATCAGGAATCTTCACATGTTCAGGTTTGCCTTAAAAAAATTCTCATCATCAAGAAAAATAGATTTTGAATCAAACTTTGGAACCTTGTTTGAATAAAATATTCTTTCATCCTTGTTCTTCTTCTGAGACTTTGATTTCTTTAGTTTTTCCGACTTAATACCATCTCCTGCTAGATAATCTTGCAACTTCGGATTGGAATTATCATTAGATGTCATTTTCAAATCAACTACTGGTGCAGGAACTTCATGATTATTAACATCTTTGCTTGGTTTGCCATCTCGTTCTAGACGATACAGATAATTCTGAAACGTACTTGATGTATTGAAATTCTCAAGTTTTTGTTGCAAATCAAGTATTTCAATCTTTATCTCAGAAATTTTTGTATTAGCTTCTAGTAACTCCTTCTGAGAAGCAATAAATTTCTCGGACAACTTGTTATACTTATGCTTTTAACCATACATTCTATCACATTCAGCAAGAACTTCTGCAGTAACCTTTTTCACTTGTGATTTAAGATCAGCAACATTTGCTTTCAAAATTTTATTCTCTCTAACTAATTCTGTCTTTTAAGAAAGCAATATCATATTAGCTTCCTCAAAACCGTTTCCTTTGCAACACACTCATTATATGTATTGTTAAGATGATCCAGCATTGCTTTTGACTTAGCAAATAAAGCATCAAAATATTCAATAACTTCTTTTTCATTAGCTTTAGCTTTATTGCATTCTTCAATCAACATATTCTTCTCTTTCAACCATTCTTCCTTAATACTAACATATTCCAAACAATTTGAACATGATGCAGACACATCCTTTTGAGTTTCTGCAGCTAAATCATCACAAACTTTATCTTTCCATTTCTCCACTTCTTTTGTCAGAAAAAATATTTTCTGCAGTTAACTTTCCCACCTTATTCTCTAATTGCTCAATCTTACCTTGAAACTTCAAACTCTGATCAACAGTGTCTATTTTCTGAAAAGTATTAGACATATGTTCCTCACATTGTTTCTTTACAATATCCCATATCTGCTTTGCTTTACGACAATACTTGACTTACAAGAGTTGTAGGCACAACTATTAGAAGAAGTGCAACAACCTTTTCATGTTGATCACACAAGTTTCTTTCTTCGATTGAAAAATCCCGTCTCTCTTTGAAATCACCACCATAAGTTAGTTACTTATATTCATTTGTAACCGATAACCACAATGTTTTATTCAAATCAACAATATATACTCTAAAATTTGTTGCCCAACTATGGTAATCTCCAAGATTTATCAACTTCGAAAAATTATGAGGATGACCCGTAATAAATGCATCAATTTCATAAATTTTGAAAATTGTGAAACTGGATATTAAAACTTCAAACTCAAAAATGGAGGTCTTAGAGACAGATTTTGGGGGTCAAACCAGAGGGTCCTCGCCGTTAGGCCTATAAAAGTGTAGATCTCGTCGAGACGGTCGTTTTGGCTGGTATTAGCTCTCGTAACTCTTAACAGAACTCAAGTTACGTCAGTTTTAGTGAACACTACTATTCTGCCAACGTACCAAAACCACACTCAGCGTACCAAAGCTTTGATCGTACCAAAAACTTAGCGTACCACAATCTCAGCGTACCAGTGAACTCAGCGTACCAATCATCGTACCGTCGTTAAAGGTTGCCTTGTGTACCAAATGGTATGTTGTAACCGCTACGTACCACTGTGGAAGATTGTCGTGCGTACCAGTAGCATACCAGTCAGCGTATCAGCAGTTCATCCAGCGTACCACGATATTCAACCGGCGTACCAACACATTTTCGACTGATTTTGAGATTTTGAACGTTTTGAACTGTAATTTGCAGCAGTAGGCAATGAAAACACACTAGGAACGTTTGAAATCAAGTTTGTCATCGGAATCACTCGGAATTGAAGAAAATCAATGAAAAACCAATGAAACCCAAACTTTCTCTCACTAGAAATCCAAAAATGATCAATTCTAATTAGCAGAGCAACCTGGAATTGCTCTGATACCACTTGCAAGTACACAGAATGATCTTACTATTGATAGAATCAATCGATCTAATGAACACGAAAAGTAAATAAGCTTGATTCTTATTGATCACTTGAAGATACAACAATAAGCTCTGGTTTCTCTGTCTAGAACACACACACAAAGTGTAGAATGATAGAACAATTAGAAGTGTTAAGCTCTCATTCTAACACAGTATTTATAGTGACAACTTACTTGCCGGCATACCAACCAGTGAACCAATTGGTACAGCGTACCAATTGGTACGGCGGACCATATAGCATACCAATAGTATGCTGTACTTGGTAAGTTGACACTAAGACTCACAAACACACGCTCACTTAGATACAATACACGAGACACTTTATAGCATAGGAATACTCTCTAACAAACTCCCCTTAACGTATAGTGTATCTATGCTAACAAAACTTCAGTCTTCAATCTTCAGCATTACTGTATCTGATCTTCAACTTGAAACTTCTTGTTAGCTATAGAACTTACATGGCTGGATCACCCTTGAATAATCTTTGAACTTCAAGATCCATTTGTGAAATATACTTCAAACTCCCTCAATCACCATGCTTGAGTCATGACATACAGAACCTGCAATTTCAGAAGACAGAAACACGGTTTTCTTTTCTTTTATGAAAATTAATTTAATCTTGGTGCAAAACTTCTCTTCGAGAATCCAAGATATATTTTTGAAATTGTTTTTCGTATCTTATGTTGATCGGTCGAAAACAAACAAGAAAGAAAATATTTTTGGCTTTTAAAAAATTTATGCCAAACACACCAAAAAACTTTTTGATTTTTATGAAATGAAAAAATAAAATGCAATACAAAATTAGACTCTATTTTTGGTATTTTACGACAAAGATCACGACACGAGATCATATAAGACATAACGCTTCTAGCACATTTCAATTTCGGTCTTAATCAGTATGCAAGCCAAGAAAATCGCAAATGCAACATTTGAGTTTATTTCAGCACGAACCAATCATTTTTTTATCGTTTTCAGATATGTTTAAGATAATATTATCATGCCCTGAGAACTCGGCCTCCACTCTATCAGAAATACTGGTAAATCATCATGTTTATTATATGGAAGCAAATTTTCTTAGAGATTTAATCATCCTTATTGAATCATGCAAAAATAAAGCAGAACCCCAAATACCTAGCAATCAGGCCGGTCTTGTGGACACGCAGAGAAAGCCCAAGTATTTGAGAAAAGAAGAAAGCAAAACAAGTTGAAGTTGTATAATTCAACAACGATCAGGTCGATACTTCCGTATACGCAGAGAAAGTATGATGAATCATATGAAAACTGTGACAACTGTAACTTCCCAAGTTAACCCCGTTAAGTTTTTCCGTTAATTCCATTAGCTCCGTTAGGCAATCTCCGTTAGTCACATCACAAGTAGTAACAAATATTTAACTAGACCGGATACGTCCATGACCTTTGGTTGATCACCGAACCCGTCCATATGTGTTATATGATTAGTTACTTATTACCACTGTGTAAAGCAATGCAACATACTTATTTAAGTAACTGTGCATTTATGTGATTTATCGAGAAATCGTGTTCATCTTACTTAGAATGTAAATTGGCCCCCTTTTTGGTGGCCAGCGAAACTACCGAGCGAAATTACAGATTCGCCCGGTAGCTAAGACGCTTGGTTTTCGGGAAACCAGTTTCGCGTGACTAGCGAAACTGCCAGCGACACTGCCGGCGAAACTAGCACCCAATATAAATAAACCCCAAGGCCTAACATTCTCAATTTTACTCACACCTCACAAAAACACACACCCCTGCACTCTCCTTCTCTCAAGCTTTCTGGCCAGCAAGGAACCAGCACGAATTGCCGTGATTCCAGCCCCAAAATCATCATCCATTCGAGCTTGGAAATCAACCGTGAGTCCCCAAGACCACTCTTTCTATGCTACTCTTTGTGCTTTGCTTAAAAAGATGACCAAACCTACATGCAATTGTATATGCTTCTGTTATAATGCCTAGGGATGCTAGACATAACATAAATTCTGTAACTTGCCATGTCAATATGAAGATCCATGCTAGTTAGGTCACTTTATGTAAAAAAATGCATTCTTGGTAAATTGATGCCTAGAAACCATGTTCAAGGTGTTAAAATTGCTCACATGATGTTGGTAAACGTTTAGGTATGCTAGATATCGAATTGCATGTGGTATAGGAGTTGTTAGAAAGATTTTTAGTCAAATTTACGGGTTTTTTTAGCGACTAGCGAAACTGTGCCTTCATCAGGCGAAATTAGGTAGCGAAATTATGTATATCTTCATCCAGCGACACTATGTAGCGAAACTGTAGTGTCGCCGGGCAAACCAACCAGACCTGTCCGAACGAAACTACCAAGCGAAATTCCCTGAACGAAAGTTCAAACCAGTTTCGGGCGAAACTAGGCTAGCGAAACTGTGCCAACAGTGTCGAGCGAAACTAGCCTAGCGAAACTGTGTCATCGGGTATTGCCTAGCGAAAGTGCTGCCCGTGCACACAGCGAAACTGCCTAGCGAAACTGCTAGCGAAATTGTGACCAGAATCCAAACTTGTGCAATTTGCTTGAATGATATGCCATGACTTGCATGCTTTATACTATCATGATACATGCTTTGACTTCTGATGTATATAAACCCTTGTGTATGATCAACCATCGGTGTCGTGTGTCGTTATGTCGTGACGTGTTTTCCAACGTGCTAGTAGTTTAAACACAACCTTACACCTAAGACCTTAAAGTGATTATTAGGTCCTCGTTAGGAATCGTAATCGGATTTATTGAAGAGTAAGCCGAGCAACCTAAGGTGAGTTCATTTATATTATTATTATGTCCATTCAGGGACGATAACGCGCAGGTGGTTGCATCCGGTAAGGATGGTGACCCAAACGGTAAGGTATTTCTTACTGGGTAAATTTCTGACATAATATCATATGTTTCACTGAATTGAACTTTAATTATAAAAAAGTCCTTACTTTCGGGCCGTTAATATAACAATAGCGAGGTAATATTGAGTAGTACTACTGGGGATTGACACCCCCGCTCAGCGGTGCACGTGATGCACCCTTCCGACTGGCGGTCGGACTGAGATCAATGTTAGCCTACCCTCCGCGATCCGTAAAGACACGGGAAGGCAAGGTTCATAGGTATTCCCTATCAAAACATTGTCAGCTTCGGTTACGAACAATTCAGGTGTGCATAACTATAGGCTAGCTACCTATGATATGGAACTTTACTGGTCTTATGATATTGATTGTGTTTTACCTGTCTTATTCATAAACATTAGGTCTACTTGTGACGGGTAGACTGCTTTAGTGAACTCACCAGCCTTGGCTGACACTTGATTGTTGAATTCTTTTCAGGTCGTTAGGTGGATCATGGACAGCACTGGAGGCGGCAGTACTTCCTATGGATACTTTTTGAGAAACCCTGAATTTCAAATATTTAAATCCATCGTTTTGTAATACCATAACCGCAAACTTTATTTATGCTTCCGCTGAACTGTTAAACTTACTGTTTTGGACTGTAACTTAAATTTTATGACTTATTTATAAACTCTGTTATGGTTTGGTTGTAACTAAAGTCTGGGATCCTGGTCTGGATCACACCCCACACGGTCATACTCCGTTTGTGGGAATTGGGGGTGTGACAAAAACACCAAAGAAAATAAAGCAGAATGTCAAACGAACAATGATCAGGTCGATCTTTTGATACTTGAAAATGGGTTCAAGTGCAGGAAGATTGACTGCACACTTTTCTCGAAGATTACGGGGAGTGATCCGCTATTGGTATAGGTTTATGTCGATGATATTATTTTTGGTAGTACACACGACAAGCTCTACAAGGAATTTGAGCTTGTGATGCAAACAAAGTTTGAAATGTGTTCCATGGGAGAAATGAATTGCTTTTTGGGTCTTCAAGTGAATCAGTCAGAGAAAGACATCTTTTTTCACCAGAGGAAGTATGTTTATGATGTCCTACCACGATTCAAGATCGGAGACGTTCGAATTCCAATAATCCATACAGGTTAATCATGTCTCGCACCTCACGAATCTGGTGACAGTGTTGATCCAACACTGTATCAAGCCATGGTTGGGTCGTTAATGTATCTTAATGCTTCTAGACCTGATATAATGTTTGATGTTTTTATGTGTGCTTGGTATCAGGCAGATCCGAAGGCTTCTGATTTGATTATAGTGAAAAGGATATTTGCTTATCTGGAGCGTTGTCCAGAACTGGGCATCAGGTACCCTAATGATGATAAGTTCGAGTTATCAGCTTACTCCGATTCAAACTACGGCGGATGCAAGATCAATTTCAAGTCTACCATTTCCGGTTGTCAATTTTTGAGGGAGCGGCTTGTGTCATGGGAGCGTAAGAAACAGACCTCGGTCGCGACATCTACTGCGGACGCAAAATACATTGCTGCTTCAAGTTGCTGTTCACAGGTTTTATGGATACAACAGAAATTGCACGAGTACAGTTTGAACTTTCTTACTACTCCTATCTTTATTGATAACTCTGCTGCTATCTACATCATGAAAAACCTCGTGCAACATTCAAAGACAATGAACATTGATATTCAATACCATTTCATTCGTGACTGCTTTGAAAAGAAGCTTATTGATTTGCAGAAAATTCATACTGATTTATAAAGAGGGGACTTATTTACAAAGGCTTTTGATAAAACCAGCTTCAAATTTCTTTTGCAAATCAATGGAATTACTTGCTTAAATGACAAGTAATCTGGTTCAGTTGATCATTTTCAATTTTGTTTTTCGTTTTTTTTGTTCTTTTCATTTTTTTTACTGTTTTTAGGGGAGAATATCTAGAAAATACAAAAAGATTGTGATTTTTTGTTTCAAAAATTTAAAAGCGTAAAAAAAATCTTGAAAAATACAAAAATTGCGAAATGTGATCCAATCTCTGTGAGAAATGATAGTACATCAGTGTATGATACTGACCATGGATAAAGCAGGAATAAAGGCTGTAGGTACTTGTTTGTGTCATTGAATGTGCTAATCCTGATGTATGCAAGTATGATATAAACATAATGCGAGCCTGAAATCTATGGTGAAACACTGTTCTTGTTTTTGTGTAATGCTGTGTTTATCTGAAAAATACAAAAATAGAATAAGAGATTGTTCTAGTGTATGCATGCGTTCTTTTGAAAGATTTAAACTTGTTTGATTTTCTCTATTTTCTTAAACCGATCGGACTTCCTCTGCTTTATCTCTGCGTATATCAAAAGATCGACCTTAAGGTAGACAATTTACGTTCTGCTTTCTTTTTGCATGAAACATTATGAACAGTTTATCTCTATACATAAATTATGCGATGAATAAGAGAAAAATAAAAAATATAATAAGAGGACTAATTAATTACTTGAATGTGTGGGTCCCATGATTTCTGTGCTTGTGCTTGATGAATCAATACCTAAATGCATATCAGTTGACTATAAATATTGATTTGGTTTAGCTGAAATAAACATGAAAATGTTGTATTTGTGAACAACTTGACTTGCAGGCTGGCTAAGCTGAAATTGAAGTGTGTTTGGACATAAAACTGATATGTTCTCATGTTGAATCAGCTATTCAACATTACAAGAATGGATTAAACCATATCGAAGCTTGAATCAGCTATTCAACATTACAAGAATGGATTAAACAAGAAATTTTAATTTTTGAAAAGTTTTGATAAAAAATGAGAAAAATTATAATTTTTGGATGAAAAATATCGAAGTTTGAAAAATTTGGGGTTTAAAGTGAAACCCTGATTGTTCGCTGCCGAACCAATGGTTCGCTACAAAGCGAACCATCGGACCTATATAAAGGAAACGATGGTTCGTTGTTTCATTTATACCGAACCGTCATCTGTGAGTATGATATATAGATAATGTCTGCTTGATATCTGTGGAATAACACCTTGATGGTTATTGTGTGATGTTAGCTAATAAATATAATATACAAAATGAAATAAGAGATGTTCTGGTGTATGCTTGCGTTATTTTGAAAGATTTAAACTTGTTTGTGTAAATTCGTGAGCACTGGATCGTCTACTCGATCTAGCTATTTTGGATACGAAACATAATTAAACCGATTGTGTTATTGATCAAAGTGAACAATTACAATAAGAGAATCACTTAGAACAGACACAGAGAGACACCTCACAAAACACACACTTTAGCTCAAACCTATCTCGCTCAGTTTTGAATTACAAATCACAAACTTCTATTTATACCTGACTGGCCGAACCTCAGGCGAACTGTCAGTTCATCTGATCCGAACTGGCAGTTCGGATAGAGTTCGCCAGGCAGCTTGAACTTTGTCTTGATATTCATGTCGTCTTGTTTTGATACTTCACACGACCCACAGATTATGTATCAACAAACTCCCCCTCGTCGTGTTCAGTATCTTTAACAACGTAAAAAAACTGTATCTTCAATCAAACTCGCCCTCAAGTGTAGAATCCGTTTAAAATATCTTCAAACAAACTCTTCCTTAACTTGATAGTAGCTTGATCTTGAATACTTGACGATGCACAATGTGTTTCTCTCTTTATCAGCATCTTCAGAAGACTTGAAGTTGTGACATCTTTTCACTTTAGCAACCTATTCAATTATAAATAATCTCGGCGCAAAATGTCTCTTTGAGACTCCAAGATATAATTTTGAAACTTTGATTTATACCACGTGTTGATCCGATCGAAAATAAAACAGAAACAAAATCTTTTTGGCTTTTAGAAAGTTTATATTCAAAACAAACCTAAAATCTTTTTGATTTTTCAAACTTTTACTAAAACACACATAAGATCTTTTTGTACTTTTCCGAAGTGAAATGAAATCGCAATACGGAATCAAACTCTATTTTTGGTATGAGAAAGATCACTATACGGGATCATAGTGGTCATAACGCACTAAACTACACTTCAATTTCAACTAATTGAAGCACATAAGTCATGCTGATTGCCGGTATAATTTGTCCATTTTAAACTCAGGCACAATCATACTCATAACATCTGGATATGTTAAAGTATTGATTAAAAATGCTTTGACCAGTGTATCCCACACTATCAGACATATTCAGACATTTTCTTATTCTTGTGTGACTACACTTTTTCTTTTCCCGTGTGATTACACTTGTGATTATCACATAGCATAATGTTTTCATGCTATCGTCAACTGTGTTCCATGCAAAAAAGAAATAAGAACATTAAATTGTCTACCTTAAGTCGGTCATTCGATACAAAGATAAGGCCTCGAATTTAACAAAATCAGAAAATAAAACAAGTTGAAATTGTATAATTCAACAACGATCAGGTAGATACTTCCGTATACGCAGAGAAAGTCCGATAAATTATACAAAACACCAAAGAAAATAAAGCAGAACCTCAAACAAACAACAATCAGGTCAATCTTTCGATACGCAAAGAATGCCCAAGCGTTTGAGAAAATAAAGAAAATCAAACAATTTTAAATCTTTGCAAAATGAACACATGTATACATAGTGACTTCTCATTTTGTTTTCACACTTATTTTTCTCTTTTGTCATGAAATACGCTTCAAGATGTTATCCACATGATCAAGCATTTGTATTTAGTGTATATCACATCTAAATGCTTTCTGATTTGTCGAGTCTACCAAGCATATCAAACAATGATCTTATGGCTCTTTCATCTACTCTACCCATGAGTTAGATACGTAAGCCAATGTACCATCATTTCCCAATGATCAATTTCTGAAAATTTTATATATTTTGCATGTATTCACCTTCACTGTATATTTTGCATGTATTCATCTTCTCCACATAACATGCATTTACTCAGTTTCTCCCCCTTACATGCAATTCTCCCTCTTAAAATGAAAAACTCTATTTTTGGATTTTTCATTTTATAAAAACAAGACACTATTTTTGCTTTTTATCAATTTTCTCTTTAAAACACAAACGAAACTTAAAGAAAGAAAATTGATCAACCAACATGGATTTGCTTTGAAACCAATAACTTTTCAATCGTCGATAGGTCTTCTAGAAGTACCTACACACTGGTCAAACTTATTAGTTCATAATGACCCGAAGCGAAGTTCTTCTGGTCGACCAGTGTCCTGGATTTGCTTTGAAACCAATTTAGATTTCCATTGTTGTTGTTGTTTTGGTAATTCAGTTTTTGATGAATCGATCGTAGGTGACTGTGATGAACAACCTACATCATGGTCTTTTGAAAATTTAGGAACAAAACATTTTTGTTTTTGAAAAAAAGTAGGTTGAAATTCATTAAAAACTCTCCCATGTTCATCAAGAAACACAGGTTTGGCAGTTTTACCAAAAACTTTGACCTTTTGAGTTTTAGTGTTAGAAGCAGCAGAAATTGGACACTCTTTTGTCATTTGTCCTGTTTGACGACAAATATAGCATAAACGACTAGCTTTATCCCATCGTTTATGTACCTGCACAACTTCACTAACATTTCTACCTTCAAATTGATCATAAAATGTATCATATACCTGATGTCGATAATCATGAAGCCATTTGGAAGTTGGGCTTTTTGAAGTACAACCTTCAGAATAAAAATTACCAGATTGTTTCTTCTTGTTCTTTGAATCAGCAGCTTTCACAAACACTTCAACAATTTTCTAAGCATCCACGCAATGAAGTGGAAATTCTTTGTCAGAAAATATTTGTTCCGAACCCTTGAGCTTATAGAATCTCTCAGGTTGAACTTTATCAGCCTTGAATACCTCCTTCTTGACTTGCTTCAACTTTATTCTCTTAAAATTTTGTGATGTTGAACTTGAACCTTCTCAGCTTTAACATTCTTTGCTTGAAAACCCAATCCAACATTCTTTCCAGAAGATTTTTCCTCAGAACTTGATGACGTATGCCCATTCTTCGCCAAACGAGAAAATTCAGCTTTGACTTCTTGCACCTTATTTTGTTCATAGAAAATTGTCTCATCAAAATTAGGTTAAGACCGAATCTTCTCACTAGAGGTAGCAGTCTTCTCATTTTCTGTTGACGTCGAGCCAGACACAAACTTTGTAACTTGAGGAACTTCAGAATTCTTTTCAATCTTTTGACCTTTCTTTTTATTCCTTTTCTTCTTCACAACCTTGTCCTCTTCAGAATTCGATGATGATGAAAACTTTGAGTAATCATATATTGCAACCATTTCCTTCACATCTTTAACAGCTTCTTTAACACTTTGAGTAATCATATATTGCAACCTTCTGATGCCGTTTTATCAAACATTTTTTTCAAAATTTTCACCGTTAGCTAAGAAGCTTGTAAATGATTGAGAATTGGTGACATTGTTTAGAAGTATATTTGCATCGATCACTAGAATCTTTAAATCGGAAATATTTTGTTGGGCCTCAACCAATTCCTTCTCGGTGGTGATCAACCTCTTAGCAACTTTGTGAGTTTCAAATTTCTGCAATCGAAGGTTATCAAGCTCAGCAAACAATTCATTTTTCCATTTATCTTCATTTCTTTTTCTGAATTTGAAGATTTGCAGCTTGCACCTTATTCACACTCACTAACTCTCTCTTTTCATCCAGTAATTTTCCCATATCCACCTGATAAGCTTCAAGTTTTGCAGCATACTCTTCAGAAGTTTTTGTAAGCATATCAAGCTTAATTTTTTATTTATCAAACAAATTCTGAAAGTCATTTGCAGCATCTTCTGCTTCATCCTTCCATTTCTGAATTTCTTTAATCAATTCCTCCTTCTTTTCAACCAACTTTGCCATATTTTCTTCAAGATCTTTTCCATTTTGTTTAGATTTTTCCAAATCTTCCTTAACCAACTAAAGAACCTCGGCAAGCATTTTAACTTCTTTCGTCAAAGAATCATTTTTCTTCAACAATCCCTTATTTTCTTTTAACAAGCCTTCAATTTTAGACTCGAATTTTTCATTTTCAGCAGCTTCATACGAACTCGAATCGGAATAATATCCATCTTGCTCATGGGTAACAATCAAAACAGATGAATCAAACTGTTTGCCCCAATCATAATTACTAGTATTCTGAACATTTAAAGCTATTTTATTTGAATTGCTTAAAGATGGTTGAGAACCATTTGTAGCTTTGGAAGTGTGATATTGTTGACATTCTCTTGCAAAATGTCCAAGATTTGAACATTTGTAACATTTGACTTTAGATTTGTCAAAACCCAACTTGTCACCAAAATCTTGTCTTCCAGTTTTCTTGTAAAATCGGTGTGACCTCTGAGTCTGCATAGTAAGTTGCCAAGCCATATCTAACTCATTTAATTAATCGTCATCAACTTCAATCAGAACTTCTTTAGTCAGATGTGCCTTGCTAACATCATTAATAATCATTCCAAAAGATGGTGAAATGAGAGCGGAAATCAATTTGGCACAATCATCAACTGATTGAACAGAAAATGCACTTTGACTTGATGATTCTAGAATCATAAAACTATAATCCCTTGAAGAATTATTATCCAAAATTCCAAAAATTTTTCCAATGAATGCAGTAGGTAGTGCAGAACTGAAACTTAGTTTAGTCTTTGCATTTTTGCTTGCAGCATTCTCACCATGATATAACTCTGGATTTTGCAAATTGCCCGTTGATTTATTTGAATTCATCATTTCCATTTCTCGAGCATGGAGTTTACCAGTGAGCTCATGAAATGATAATTTTGAAAATTATTTGTCATGAGTGAGTAACAAGACATAATTTTCCCAATTTTCTGGTAACGCCTCCATAATCTTCTCTTTCAACTCTTCATCAGTTTTCTCAATTCCAACAACTTTCAATTCACTATTCAAATGTGAAATTTTGAAACTAGAGCCGTTATGTTTTCAATTTCATAATGTTGAAAATTGTCAAACTCCTTATTCAACACTTTTTCCGACTTTTCTTGTATTGATCGTTGTCTTCACACCTTGCTGATAACGCATCCCATAATTGTTTCGATTTCTTACATATGCTGAATTGATGTAGTAATTCGGTGGGTAATGTCATAGTAAGATAACCAAACAATTTTTGTTCAAGTTCATAAAGTTTCCTCTCAGCGTTGTCAAAAGTATGAATCTTTAAAATCTCCTTGATCAGTTTGATGTGTGTAAAGCTTTTTAATTGGAATCCACAAATCGATATCATTGGTGCTGATATATGTAGAAAATCATTGTTTCTAATTTT
This sequence comes from Deinandra increscens subsp. villosa, assembly GCA_039602395.1. Lineage (NCBI taxonomy): Eukaryota > Viridiplantae > Streptophyta > Magnoliopsida > Asterales > Asteraceae > Deinandra > Deinandra increscens. Next base: position 40,007,648 of record JBCNJP010000003.1, on the reverse strand, counting down.
GATAATCCTCCAACTTCAACAATTTGGGAACTTTCTGACTTGTTCCGATTTCATTATCAAAGTTTAGCATTGTTTGCATCGCACTTTGCATAGCGGCAAAAAACTTGAAAGTCCGACATTTTGAAAAATTTCAAATATGCTTGTCTGAACCAAACCCGAACTCAAAATCTCTTAGCCGAACTGAAAGTCTAGCAGAACTCAGTCCGAACCGAAAATTGTAGCCGAACTGAGATTTAACCGAACTGAGATTTAACTGAACTGAAAAAGCTACTCAAACTTGTCCGAACCAAAATTTATCCGAACTAGAACCGAACCTTATACGAACAAAACCTCTCAATCGAACCTAAGACGAACGTAGACGAACATGAACTTCGGACGAGATGAACACGAGCCGAACCATGAGTTTCGGATGACGATTATTCTGAACAGTAAGATCTTCAGCAGAACTGAACCATTTTCACTCAAACATTGGACAGATTTGAATGAGATTTTCAGCAGTAGATCAGAAAAAGTGACAAGGAATGAAATAGGAACATATGTTTCAAAAAATACTCAACTGAAACACTAACAAAAGCTCGTAAAAACACTTTAATTTTTCGAAAACCCACACTTTTTGTTTCAAAAACTTCAAAAATAGCAACACATATCAGTAGAATGAACCAGAAAGATCTGATACCACTTGTAAATTCGTTAGCATTGGATCGTCTACTCGATCTAGCTATTTTGGATACAAAAAATAATTAAACCGATTGTTTTATTTATCAAAGTGAACAATTACAATCAGAGAGTCACTTAGAACAGACACAGAGAGACACCTCACAAAACACACACTTTAGCTCAGACCTATCTCGCACAGTTTTGAATTACAAAGCACAAACTCCAATTTATACCCGACTGGCCGAACCTCAGGTGAACTGCCAGTTCGCCTGATCCGAACTGGCAGTTTGGATCCAGTTTGCCCGGCAGTTTGAACTTTGTCTTGATCTTCACATCGTCTTGTCTTGATACTTCACACGACGCATAGATTATGTATCAACAGTTTGATTTTTTTATTTTGTCAAATGATTAGACTATCTTTGCGTATACTTGTGTATCGACCTGATAGTTGTTCATATGTTATTCTGCTTTATATTACTTGGTGTTTCATTCAACCATTAGACTTTCTTTGTGTATACGGAAGTTTCGATCTGATTGTTGTTGGTTGAACAAATTTTCAACATGTTTTGCTTTCTTATTTTCTCAAATACTTGGGCCATCTCTGCGTGTTCAGAAGATCGACCTGATTGTTAGGTATTTGGGGTGTTGCTTTATTTTTGCATGAAACACCGTGAACTTTATATCTTTGTTATAAATTTTGATGATAAGCAAGTTTACAATATGTGACTTGGCTTGAATAAAAGAAAATACAAAAATATAATAATAGTGTTACTAATATACTTGATTGTGTGGGTTCCATGATGTCAGTACTTGAAAATTAATACCTTAATCATATCAGAAAGCTATAGAAATTGACTTGTCTAAGCTGCAATAAACATGTAAATGTGGTATTCTCAATCTACGTGGCTTGCATGTTGATTACGTTAAAATTGAAGTGTGTCTAGTACATACTGCTAATATGATCTTGCGTTGCGATCTTTCTCACAAAAATAATTATTCACTGCATTTGATATTAGGATAATCAAAAATAGCGCTTATTTTTGTAATTGCATTTACATTTGATATTAGAAAAATCAAAAAGATTGTAAGTGTATTTTGATATAAATTTGTGAAAAATCAAAAAATATTTTGTTATTGTTTTATTTTCAATCAACTGATTCTGATTTCCGGTACAATTTTTAGCCATGGGAACCTCATTGAGGTTTTCATCAGCTGAATACCAGTTAAAAGCGTTAAAATGAAATAATTCAAAGTTTGAGATCAAAATAAAAAAATTTGAAAGTTTTGGACTTCAATGGAATCTTTAAAGTGCAAAGGCATTTTTGGAAAATTTTGGTTCGCAGCCGCAAACCGAGAGTTGGTTCGTTTCACGAACCGAGGGGCTATATAATGAAGAACGGTTCGTTGGTTCTTCATTCTGCACAAAAACTCTTAGCGAAAAACCCTAGGTGCTCTCTGTTCATCGCTCAGTTTTTCTCGACTTTTAACCATTTTCACTCTAGTTTGTTGCTAGACGTTCGTAATCATGCGAGGGTTCTTCTAAATGTACCAATTCTAGATTCTAACCGTGATTTGTGGGGGTTTTAATTGCAAAACGACTTTGGTTTTTACATAACTTAAACAAACCGTTGGTTTTTCTAGATTTGGTCATTTTTAAACAATAAATCTATATAGATGTGTTTGGTTATTATTGTAGTATCTAGATTAGGGACTGGATTCATGAAACAATGGTTAGATATTGTATTTTGGTCGAAAGACTTTTCGCTAACCGACTGGTTCGCCGAACCGTTGCTTTGTCGGCCGAACCGTCGGTTCATGAAGCAAATGGTTCGTTGGAGTTAAATTTGAAAAGTCAAAAGTCAATGGTTTGTTTGACTAGTTTGGTTCTTGTAAAACTTTTTTTTTCGTTAATGAGTTGGTTTGTTCATAGTCATTTTTCATTGGACTCATGGTTCGTTGGTGACTTTATCTTCAAAGTTAATTATTTAAGCGATTGTGAATGAATTGGAGTTTATGGAGTACATTTTCATGTTTAACAATGAAATTTAATGTCGTTTATCTTGGTTTGTTTCAGTAATGGCTGCAATGTTCGCTTCCAACCCGAAACACAATGTTTGTGCTCATCTGGCTGCTTCAGCGAAGCAAGCGGAACATTTCGGTGAAATTTTTGACTTTCTACAAAGGTTGAGGATTAATTTTTTTGTCACACACATTTGTGTTCCATTCAATGATACAATCAATGCCTTCTGGGTTATTGCGCAAGTTGATTGTGTAGCTTTACCACCTTGAATTCGGGTCATGTCCAAGATACATATGTGGTAATTACTGAACAAGATATCTGAAGGGTCTTACAACTCAATGATAGATCTATTGATCCTACGAAGTTTGGTAAAGAAGATGTGGTTGCATTGCTTAGGAGGATAAAGTATGAAGGAAATCCTTATGACGAATGGTTGCTAAAGTGTAATCTGTTGATGTCGTACAAGTACCTTATACATGTTCTACTGCGTTGTATGGGTAACAGATTAGCCAGGTACGATACTACAAACTTGAAGATGTTGTCTGCTATGAATGCATTGATCCTGAATCGGCCTTACAACTATTCAGGATTGATATTTGACTACATGAAGGAGAACATAACTATGAAGAAAAAGAGAGATCGCATGTATCCAAGATTTCTACAGATGATTCTTGATGATCTTCATCTTAATTTTATGAAGAATGTTGCTTTTGTTATGCAACTAAATCATACGAGTGAAGTTGCGGTAAGCCGTCTGCCTATATATCAGAAGACATCGTTGATTCCTCCTGCAAAGAGGTTGATTGGTCATCTGGCGGATCCTTTGTATGTTGCTCCAGAGAATGCTGCTGCTAGGCATGAGGGAAGTTCAGAAAGTGAGTTGGATTATGAAGAATATGTGAATCCACGTGCTGAAAGAGCAGATGGTAGTGATCATGAAAATGAGAATGTTAATGAGAACCTGCATGAACCAGTTGTTGAAGAACATGTGGTACAACCTGAAGCTGGAAATGTTCGGATTGATGAGAATATTCCTGTTAATGTGTTAGATGATGATCTGATTGGTGATGTTGATGGAGAAAAGTCTGATGATGATGATTCGACTAAGACTGACCCTGATGCCAATAATGATTAAGTTACTATACCTGATGGAGATCGTGATGATGCGGTGAAGAAAGGTTCAAAGAGACACATTGTCTATTTAATTTCAATTGGAAAGGACGTGTCTACATACCAACATCAAGCAAAATAGCCAGGTGACTCAGATACCAATGAAGAATATGTTCCACCTCAATGTGAGTCAAGTTATAAGGCTGTAGCTTCCACGGAAGGAAAGCAAAACGTGATTGAAAGCTCTTCAAAACACAAAGCGGTTGAAGTAGTCGTCAGATAGCCACTGAAGAAGCGCACAAAGTCTGTAAATATGGAGAAGAACAGGGCACTGCTTGGTCGTTCATCTAGACCGACAAAGCATGTTAAGTCTCTTACACCACTGAACAAGTTGCCTGTAATAGATTTTGCTTCTATTAAGATACATGGGAGTGTATCTGCTGCCATTACAAAAGTTGTCTCAAGGTCTAAAGCTACATGTTCTGCACCTCGTCCTGGTGTTCAGACAAATCTACAAGGCCAAAGTGTTTTTTCATCTATACCTTCTATGGTTGTTGCTTCTATAAGAACTCCATCTCCCGTGATTCCAGATTAGGAAACCCGTTTGATTGCATTGACTGCTAAGGTTAAAGTTTTGAAAGTTGCTGACAGGGCTCCAGCACTTGAGTTTGACAAAATTCGTAAGCATGAGCAAGAGAAGTCTCAAGCACTTGTTAAAAAAGATCAGTTGTTTGTTCTATGGGTGAGCAGGTAAAAATTTCTCATGGATAAATTTAATGCTCAATGGGAGATTAAGGCGAAGATGAATGATAAGTGTAAAGAGAATAAGTTGGATTTCTTGAATGACGAAGAAGGAAATGATGATCCTGATGGCAATGTAAGAGGTTCACTGGTCCTTCTGGTGCATGTGGCACAGCTAGTACATCTGAAGCCAAGGATACATCCGGTTATCCTTATGGTGTGATGCCAATAACTCAAGTTCGTTCTGCAACAATAAAGATTACTTCTAAGTTTGGATTAGTTGAAGAAGGTGAGTTTATTCACACTCTATCCAAGGAACAAATCATTGAGCTTTTTAAGCTTAATATGGAAGATGTGTTGAAGACCCATCCTGCTGCTGAGGGGGAGTTTGATTCGTTTGAAGAATGTTATGATGATGGGGAGGTTGAGATAGAAGACGTTACTGAAGAAGAATATCTAGAAATTTTTTCTCACTCCAATGATGATAACTCTTATGATGTGTTTAATCAATTTGGGAAAGATAATGGTAAAGCAACGGATGAGGTGTTGAAAAAGAAAGAACAGGAAAAAGAAAAGACAAGTGACCCGGTTGTTGAAGGTTCAAAAGAAAAAGAGAATAGGATAAATTTTGATGAATGGATGAAAGAATTCCATGCCAATTACTCTCCTCCTCTAAAGCCTTTCAAGCAACGAAAACACTTGAACTACAAGGGTCAGGTTGTCGGTGAAATTATAAGTTGGATGTTCGACTCCGATATCATATGCTATCGAGAGGGAGTTTGGAATCCAGTATCTGAAGTTCCATGCGCACTTTAGCTCATTACTGGTTTGTGACGTTCGTGAACTCACAAGTAAACCGTTCATTGATCATGGAAAAGATTGGTCGGCGATTCAGTTTGAGAAAATGGTGCACTATGAGTGTGAAGTAAAATTTCAGTTCCTGGAGCCGCAGAGACCAAGATACAAGAAAGATGAAACCAGATTACATCTGAAGACTGGAAAACCACTAGTGTTTCTGGTATACAAGAAACCAAAGCTGATGCGCAAGATTCCTCTGAAGAAGATGGAACAAAATTTCATTAAGACACTGAAATGGTGGTATTACGATAACAAGACTGGTGAAGCAATGATTGTGATGAAAGAAGGTAAGAAAGTGGTTAAAGTGTTTGATCCAATGTGGTTGATCAACTTATCTGAACAAAATATACGTGGACTCTACTATTCCAACATACTGTATCATCCTGACCATTCGGAACAAGCGTTGTAGTTCTGCAGGGTGATCAGGATATGTTTCTTTTTTGGGATACACACCAGCAACAACAAGAAGCGGGTGTGGCAGGAGTGAAAGCTTGACAATGTTTTAAAGACGAGCACAAGACAAGGGGGAGTCTGTTAGGACATTATAGTGTGTCTAATGCTAAATCTAGATGTTTTGTGATTTTATGTTCAATTAGTCTCAACTTACCGGGAAATGAACCAAGGAAAAACCATGGCACGAACCAACGGTTCGTTGGTAAGTATGGTTCGTTGACCAGTAGGCTATATATATAGTTCATGTGTTTAGAAAACACATACATCAGAGAGATTGAAGGTGTAATTATCTATGAGTATCTGAGAGAGTGTTGAAACCAGAGTTTTGTATTGAGTTTGATCTTAATGCAATTCAAGTTATTTACACCTTGTGTCATGTTACTTGCTGATTCTTAGTGTCTTACGTGAGTAGACGTTCCAGTTACATCCACTTACAGGGTTTATAACCAATAATTTGCGTTTCCATTCTCGATTGAGATTCAATTTAGTTTACAGAACTTTCAAGGTTGTGTTTTGGTTAACTTAGAACTAAGTGGTTCAAGTTTATATGTTTTCCAAATATGTTAGGGTCAATCATTATTGTAACATCCGAAAAACCGTTTCGATTTAAAAATAAATTATAAAGAATCATGGGTTATTGGGTGAAATATGTTTTAAGTGATGACCAATAAGTATGTCTGATTATGTGATAAAGATTGTTAATCTTACTTAGTTATGGATTGGAGTACAAGTTTGCAAAGAAATGGTAAACTAGTATGTTAAAATTCAATGCGATAGATTAGGTCTTTTTATGCACACCAAATGTTTGTGAAAATGCCTAAAAGAGATGTTGAATTTGAAAGTAGGTGGAAATAGTTAATTTGTTAAGTGGGGTGATACTTGAGTATTATAATTGGTAATATTTGTCAGGACCAATTTGGAGCCTTTACTCATCCAATACACAGATCCAAGTGCGGAAATCATGAATCCATGATCAAATCATATTGTTTGCTTGTTGAAATCCTTAGATTTCATGTCTGAAACTCAAAAACACGAGGGTTTTCACACACAAGTGCTCTCTCTCTTCAAACAACCGTCCAGAAGCTTATTCTAGGTTATTCTAGTGTGGCTATTTATGCTGGAGAGAGCACAGGTCGTGATTGCACTGAAATCAAGAGAATGTTATTGAAGTTAGTGAAAATTATCACATCAGACTGACGAGATCGCTAAACACAATAGTGAAATCTCCAAGAACACTTGGTGAGGTCGCCAAGCCTTGGTGAGGTTGCCAAGAACAAAACCCAGATCACCAAGTCTTGGTGAGGTCGCCAAGAACAACTCCCAGATCGCCAGGATCTTAGTGAGGTCGCCAAGAAGGAAATCCAGCTCACCAAAGCTTGGTGAGGTCGCCAAGGTTGGTGAGGTCTCCAAGGCTTAGCAGCGAGATCTCCAAGGCTTATCAGCGAGATCTCCAAGAACAAACGAGATCTCCAAGAACAAAATCCAGATCTCCAAGACCAGTGTCCAAATCACCAAGACTATCTGGAAATCACTAAGAACAATCCCAAAACTCCAGGAATCATTATGGGATCGCTAAGGGTTGTTATTATGAAATCACTTAGTGTTATTAGAAAAACCCAAGTGAAGGATGAAACCAACTCCTAAGGTGTAATGTTTGAGTTGCCACCAACCTAAGATAGGTCTTACAAATCCCCCCTTTGGTGGAAATAGAAACATGTGAGACTGACAAACTATCTGAGTTGTCCGAGTAGCATCAGCAAGAACCTCTAGTACTTCTTAGAAAGATACATATAATGATCATTTAAGCAAACGCTCAGTTCGGAATATAATCTCCAGAGGTCTTCCCGTGAAAATTTATTCAAATCAGAATAGTGCCATAGTTCCAACACCGTTTGTGAACCACGGGAGAGATAACAAATCCTTTGGCTAACCATGATCCAGTTCTTCAAGGTACTCAGGCTTCAGTGGTCATCTTGATCTTGCATGGTCTTTATTCTCCTATTGCTCTTATGACTCGATGCTTCAGGTTGTTCACTAACTTTGGCTTTTTCTCTTGTTTTCAGTTTCTTTCCTTTTGGACCCCTAGTATCAGAACTGGTATAGTCAGAACTTGATTCTGATCCAGGTTGGAATCTTGATCCAGATTCGGGTTTGGATCCAGATTTATTTGAGTTATTGTTAGCATCATTGCCAGACGCATCAGCTTTAATACCAGACTCTTCATCTTCATCTTCTGATTTGTCTGATTCAATTGCATCTTTGGTTGAAGCTCTGTCTTCATGTTCTGAATGCATAGGGTCATCATGAATGGGAGAGTTGATTGGATGATCATCTTGTAGATTTGCTGCATTATTATCAGGATCAGCAGCATTGACATCTGTCATATCAGCATCATCATTGTTATTTCCTTGATCTTCACCCACACCAATTCCCTCAATCATGTTCGGGAAAAATGGAACTTCGGGTCCATCATACTGACCCAGCCGGTAACGCGTGTAAGAACCGGGCATCATTCTCCTAGAAACCAATTATGGCTCTGTCTTTAGTGATCCAACTTGAGTTTTACAGAATTCTGAAAGCCTGTTCATATAGACTGGCATCTGTCTAGCTTCTGTTAAATTCACAGGATTGATTATGAGCCTTGGAGAAATCCAGAGGGGCATTGGCTGCTCTTTCCTGTCTGGGAGCCATCTGCACATAAGAAACAACATGATTACATCAAATTTGACAAGTTAACTGAATGTCATGGCACACTAGATTCGTGATAGTGACAGAGCTTTTCAATTAACTTACAAAGACATAAAAGAAGTTTACTTAAGGCATAGGCTCAAATTTCCTTAAAAACAATCAATTCAGTTTAACAGAGGATGTCAGTAGACATGACCCAAATTCCAGTAATTTCCTTTGAAATAGTAACTTTTATTGTAAATGTTGACTTTGGCGAAGGACAAGGTGAATTTTGACTCAAGAATGCCGTTTGATGTTTATTTGATGAAAAACACAAGTAATGGCAAATTATGATAGAATTTGAGAAACTTGTGTAAAATTTCACTCAAATGAGTGGACTCTTGGTAAAAAGTCAACATTTGACTCAAATGACTCAATAAGCTTAAGAAGGAATCAAGAAGTGATTCCCCCTAAACTGGAGTTCTTCATAATTTGAATTATTGATTTTGGGGTCAAACAAAATTCTTGAACCAAGTATTCCTAATCCAACATGATTTGAGCAATTTGAGACACTTACAGACACGTATATTCTATTTAACTACTTGTACAGGAGTAATATGAAAATTTTTCACTTATGCATATACAAGATGTCAAATGATGAATTAGAATACATGTATGAAGTTCTGACATGCTTAAATCACATAACCAAAGTCAAATAAAGTCAAGTAAAGGAACAAGAAGCATTCAATATCAGACATGAGCATCAACATCAAGGTCAGAGACAAATAGGAGCAATCAACCCTAAATTCTAACCTTGCTAGCATTTATTTTCTTATAAGTGTGATATGAGCTTCAATAGTTCCTAACCTAACCATTTATTTAGAATAAAAGATAAAGACTCATAAAACAATGACTAATATGCATGTCATTTCATTACATCATGTATAGTCTTAAAACTTACTCAGAATTGCAGAAATTTAGCATGCTAAGTCATATTTCATGAAATTTATTGAGTTATTGCATAATCAGTAAGTAGAACAGTCCATCTCCATGGTTAGAAGTCAAATTTCAAATACTTTATTAGAGATCAGAAGACATACCTCGAAGAAGATCTAATGTTTGCTAAGATCTAATTCAGATATTTCTAGAAATCAACAGGTTCAAGGCTTGATCCTGTTTGTGATTAATCATGAATTTATTAGAATTTGACTAATGTGATTGAAATTGATTGAGTGAGTTTAATGAACAGCACCTATGTAGCTCAATAGTTGTATATCAAGAATTGCCATAAATTTAAGACACATACCTCTTTGATGAGCTACATTGAGCTAAGATCAATTTAAGAGACAAGAATGTCTTGGAATGTTTCTGGACAGAAATCTGTTATTAAATGAGGCAAATTTTGTTAAACAATTGATTGGTAGCCACACACAGCCTAAATAGGGTCAAATTCATTAGATAGACATGAGAGAATTTCACCAGGTTTGACCTAAAAAGTCAACTATGCATGCAATTGTCAAAAATCAAGTTAAGACTAGTCAACCACAGCAGATTTAACCTACATTGAGTTCAAATCTATGCTAAAAAGGTTAAAGTCCAAAACTTGACTTAATTCTATTATTTAAAGCAGCATATCCAGTGAGGTTCAATTGAAAGATGGAATCAGTGAAAAATGGTAAAGAATAGCTTCTATGTTGTCACTTTGGTCAATCTTATTCTTAAAACAACACAAAAGCAACAAATGTTACCACTTTATGTCAAAGAATCCATTTATCAAGTTATTTGAGTCATTTGACTCCTATTGGAATGATTTTAGACTGATTAAAGTCCAAATAGGTCAAACGGACATCTTTTATAAAAAACGCTATTGTTTGATCTAAGTGATGAGATACAACCCAAACTTGTCTTATTTGAGACTTAAACCGATCACCAAACCCTTTTGATTTATTCGAAATCGCCAAAGGAACACTCGAGGAGCTCGAGATCGCCAAGGTTTAGGCGAAATCGCCAAGACCAAGTCTTGGTCTTTATGAGATCGCCAAAGGTTAAGAGGGAGGCGAAGTCGCCAAGTCAAAATCCTCTCAACCCCGAGATCGCCAAGGCAAATTTGCCTTTAGCGAGATCGCCAATAGCAAAGGGAAAAATATAACAATTTTTGACAGCAAGTTAATTTATTAAAATTTTTCTGATTTAGGATCAATTTTCAACCAAAATGAGAACACCCGTAGCAAAAACACAAAAAAATACTCAATTGTGAGCTCAGTGAAATGCAAAAACTTAGGGGCTGTTTGGTAAAATCTGTATCATTAAGTGTTGAACCAGTAAGAGGTCTGATTGGATAAGAAACTCTGAACCAGGTAGTACTGAACCAATCAATGGTGTTTGGTTGGATCTCTGAATAACTGTGTAAAATGACTATTTTACCCATTTTCACTATTTCTTGCTAAAATGAAATGCCATGAATGACCAGTGTACTATTCCAATTAGAAATGTTCAACCCGGATGTATAATTTATATAAGATTATGACCAATTCTATACTAACAACCCTTTGATATGTTGTGTAGCATTTGATTTACTCATAGAATCAATGACCAGTGAATACTATTCCATTTGATTTACTAACATAGAATCCTCAAATGCAGAACCAAAATTGATTATATATTGGAGCCAAATCTGTCCAAAATCGATTATATAATACTTGTTCAGAACAGTCAAAATTAATGGCTACAAAATCAATTATAGGAGGTGAATGATACACAATCGGTGGTTTAAGAGGAGTACACAATTGACCGGTTTAAAAACAGTACCTTCTTCGATGTTTGCGGGTGAAATCGTCGATGTTTGCAGGTGAAATCGAAGGGCTGAACAGGATCGAAGGTTAAAGGGTTGAAGATGAACCATATGGTCTGGGGTGAATCGAATCGCAAGGGGGCTGAGGACGGCCGGAGAGTTGCAATCAGTCGCTGAAGAGGATTCAGCGTGCAAGGGTACGAGCAGCGCCGTGGAGGGAGGAGGGAGCGTCGTTCGTTCCTTCTATCATGGGAGAGCTGCCCTTTTTTTATGTTTCTTAATAGTTCAGATATAGGTTTAAATCTGACCGAATAAGTGCCCATTCAGGCCCTTTTAACGATTAAGTGGTGAAAAAATAACCCAAACAAACGCTCTAAATCTGACCGATTCAGAGCTAAAGCCATTAAGTGGCTATTAAGGGGTAAACAAACAGCCCCTTAAATGAACTCATTAAGGGCAATTTGGGAATTAATGAATTTTCTAAGTGCATAACATGTTAAAAAAACACCATTTTGACTCAGAAAATTTAAAAATTCACACTTGACCAATATCCTATTAAATCAAATTAACTTGAGTCAGGCCAGCCCAAACTTACCAAAACGGTTGATTTTGACTTAGATTGGAAATGGACCTCAAATTTGACAAATTGCTCCCAAACTTGATGTTTTTAAGCACAAAGCACCCAAATTCACATTTTATAACAAATTTGGTTATATCAAAGCGTACTGCTTTCATTTGCACCGTTAAAGCCTTATTTTCTGGCAGTTTCCAGTTATTTGCTTAATTTTGCATATTTTTGCTCGGTAATGGTTGGACTATGTTTGGAATCAAACCGATCAATTACGTGATCATAGACACTTACAATTCAAGTCACCTCACAGATTCAGTAACCTAAGTCAGATTATCGGTATTGTTATCCACTTAAGTTCAAGCAAGGCAATTTTCAGCAAAGTCACTGTGATGACATTTATCATGTTTTAGTCCGGTTTAATGAAGATTGTGTTTGACCTTTTATTCCACTAAGTCAACAGTTATCCTAGCTTTGTCTATTTAGCACTTCAGACATGCACAACACACAAATGGAATTTCTTCCCCTTATTTCTTTAGGGGGAAGTACTGATTTCAAGATGGTTACAATTTTTTTTGATTCGCGTGAACACAAGGTCAGAGTTTCCTCAGCAGATGTGTCACGGAATATTTTCAATGATAATGATGGGACGCGTGAACACAAGGTCAGAGTTTCCTCAGTAGATGTGTCACGGTCAATAGATGGATGTGAGATATTTCTCACTTATTGATGGATGTGTGATGATTCACACTTATTGATGAATGTGTGATGTTTCACACTTATTGACTATTTGATATCAGCACTTTTCGCAAAAGAAATACTCGAGTGTGTTGGTTGACTTACTTAGCTTAGACTTTAGCATATTTAAAGGATTTTGCTAACTGTTTTGACTAAAAGTCCATAATTTCATGTTTTCAAGTTTGTAATCACAGGATTAGCCTAATTCTTATTTTGCTGAGCCTACCGACACATCGAATGATAGAATTACTAATCGATTGGATCATATCCTATGGTCAGATCACAAGACCAGAATTATATCATGTTCTTTATAGTTTGTCCAACCAAAACCAAAATTTTCTGGTTTTCTTTTTGAAAGTTTATTTTAAGCATTGCAAAATTGCAATGATTTTGTTCTTAGACTCAAGTGCCCATCATGTGCCTTTACAAAAGTTGTTGGGGATCACACGATTCTAATTTACATGATTTTTATTTATTTTTTCAAATTTTTGGAATTTTCTTCAATTTTTCAGTATTTATTGAAGCATCACTAAAAATTCAAGATTTTGACTTTTTCATCAGGTATTCAACAAGTGTCTTCACAAAAGTTGTTTGAAATGACCCGATTCTATTTTTCGTGATTTTTATTTATTTTTGTAAATATTTGTGATTTTCTCTAATTTTTCAACCGTGAGTCGGTTTAGGCCGGACCGACTGACACAAAGACTCAAAATAAAACAAGAAAATATTTTTGGTATTTTCTGGATATAGGATTGACTCTTATGAAATATCTTATTTATAGTCATGAAGGATGACCAAGAAAAGGAAAAATTAAAGTTAAAATCTTTTTGCGTTTTTAAGAAAAAAGTTGAAAGATAAAATCTTTTTGGTTTTTCATGTTGGGATCTGAAAAATAGAAAACAAGGTAAAAAAATTTTTGGTTTTCAAGATCAAATTATTGCAAGTTCATAAAGCAAACAAAGACAATACCTCTAAAACGGCACAACCTAAGACTAAGGCACTTATTCTAAAGGAACCTAAAGATCAGCTTACACAAAGTTAATCATTCCTACTGATTATACTAGGAAGTTAAACCTAGAAACATCAAATCCCTTGGTGAAGAGATCTGCAAGTTGATTTTCAGAGGAAACATGAACTTAGGTAATCAGCTTTTTCTCATGACAGTCCCTAATAAAGTGATGCCTAATCTCTATGTGTTTGGTCTTAGAGTGCTGAACAGGGTTCTTAACAATGAATATGGCAGCAGTATTATCAATGTTAATAGGGGTGGACATGAAATTTAAACCGTAGTCCAGAAGCTGATTCTGGATCTAGAGGACTTGAGAACAGAAGGAGGCAGCTGCAATGTATTTCGCTTCAGCAGGTGAAGTAGACACGGTTGACTGCTTCTTGCATTGCCACGAAACCAATCGATTCCCAAGAATTGAGCTCCTCCAGTGGTTGACTTCTGATCCATGTTGCAACCCCCGTAGTTGTTTTGGAGGCCTGTTATTTGCTTGGAACATTTGATTTCCAAAGTCAGACATGGTGAAACAAGTTGTGTTTCTTCACAAAAGTGCTTAATGGGTTAAATGGGTCGAGATCTTAGAAATTGCTTCAACGGATGCTAAGATTGAGGTTAATTGCTCAGAACCTACAAAACAAACCTCTTGAAGCTTATTTAGTCCAATTAAATCAAGCAACAATGTGAAAATTGAGATTTTCAATTATTTCAAGACTTAGAAAATTTTCCAGCCATGTTCTTGAGCATAATCACTAGGTCAAAATCAAATTTCACGAAATCAAGTTTTTATTGCACCAATAGTTTAGGAATTTGCTTAGAAACATATTTGTTAACTACAACAAGCTCCAAAAACCACTTAATCTATGTGAAATCGGATCAAATAGTGATTCTTATGAAAAACTTCCAAGAACACAATATTTGCTCTAAAATCTTCAATACCTGATGTTTTTTGAGTGATTCAAGTTCCTATCATCGCTAAATCATGAGTCTAACAGTGAAAGATGGACTTTATTTTTTAAAAGAAATGCACAGCACGTATGCTCTGTGTTCGCATAAATATGAAAAACTAAAAAATTGACCAATTTATTGTGATTATTGATGAAAACTAAGCATTCCAACAGATTCCTTGGGAAATTTCATTCAAAATAGGTCAAGAAATCAAGCAACCAACTAGATTTGATGACTTGAATGAGTGATTCTTCAAGTTTTTGAGAAAAACCTCAAGAACATGAAGAACAATGGCTCTGATACCATTTGTCAGGACCAATTTGGAGCCTTTACTCATCCAATACACAGATCCAAGTGCGGAAATCATGAATCCATGATCAAATAATGTTGTTTGCTTGTTGAAATCCTTAGATTTCATGTCTAAAACTAAAAAACACGAGGGTTTTCACACACAAGTGCTCTCTCTCTTAAAACAGCCGTCCAGAAGCTTATTCTAGGTTATTCTAGTGTGGCTATTTATACTGGAGAGAGCACAGGTCGTGATTGCACTGAAATCAAGAGAATGTTATTGAAGTTAGTGAAAATTATCACATCAGACTGACGAGATCGCCAAGAACAATAGTGAAATAGTGATTCTTATGAAAAACTTCCAAGAACACAATATTTGCTCTAAAATCTTCAATACTTAATGTTTTTGAGTGATTCAAGTTGCTATCATCCCTAAATCATGAGTCTAACAGTGAAAGATGGACTTTATTTTTTAAAAGAAATGCACAGCACGTATGCTCTGTGTTCGCATAAATATGAAAAACTAAAAAATTGACCAATTTATTGTGATTATTGATGAAAACTAAGCATTCCAACAGATTCCTTGGGAAATTTCATTCAAAATAGGTCAAGGAATCAAGCAACCAACTAGATTTGATGACTTGAATGAGTGATTCTTCAAGTTTTTGAGAAAAACCTCAAGAACATGAAGAACAATGGCTCTGATACCATTTGTCAGGACCAATTTGGAGCCTTTACTCATCCAATACACAGATCCAAGTGCGGAAATCATGAATCCATGATCAAATCATGTTGTTTGCTTGTTGAAATCCTTAGATTTCATGTCTAAAACTAAAAAACACGAGGGTTTTCACACACAAGTGCTCTCTCTCTTAAAACAGCCGTCCAGAAGCTTATTCTAGGTTATTCTAGTGTGGCTATTTATACTGGAGAGAGCACAGGTCGTGATTGCACTGAAATCAAGAGAATGTTATTGAAGTTAGTGAAAATTATCACATCAGACTGACGAGATCGCCAAGAACAATAGTGAAATCGCCAAGAACACTTGGTGAGGTCGCCAAGCCTTGGTGAGGTTGCCAAGAACAAAACCCAGATCACCAAGTCTTGGTGAGGTCGCCAAGAACGACTCCCAGATCGCCATGATCTTGGTGAGGTCGCCAAGAAGGAAATCCAGATCACCAAAGCTTGGTGAGGTCGCCAAGGTTGGTGAGGTCTCCAAGGCTTAGCAGCGAGATCTCCAAGAGCAAACGAGATCTCCAAGGCTTATCAGCGAGATCTCCAAGAACAAACGAGATCTCCAAGGCTTATCACTTATCAGCGAGATCTCCAAGAACAAACAAGATCTCCAAGGCTTATCAGCGAGATCTCCAAGAACAAAATCCAGATCTCCAAGACCAGTGTCCAAATCGCCAAGACTATATGGAAATCACTAAGAACAATCCCAAAACTCCATGAATCATTATGGGATCGCTAAGGGTTGTTATTATGAAATCACTTAGTGTTATTAGAAAAACCCAAGTGAAGGATGAAACCAACTCCTAAGTTGTAATGTTTGAGTTGCCACCAACCTAAGATAGGTCTTACAATATTTTAAATTATCAATCTAAATAATCGAAAGCTAAAAGGTAACATTTAAGTGTGCTCCGTTTTGTTATAAGGTATGCGTATGGTATAACTAACTATAATGAAATTGAAGTAGTTGATATAAATGGTTTGTGGTAAAAAGTGATAATATGTGGTTGTATAGTTTTGACCCGTTTGGTAAGATGTTAAGTATGGGGTATGTGGCCCATTTAACCATTTGGGGTAAGATATTATAGACTTAAGGTTCGCCACAACCTCAAGTCGTATTTATAAGAAGAATGTTTTGAAGGACACGTTTGGGTAAAATGGATAGATCAAGGTGCGTGATTAGGAAGGTATTTATGACCCGGTTAGGTTAAGATGGATAGATCAAAGTATGCTATATAAAGTATGTATTAAGAACCCGGTTGGGTTAAGACGAACAAATCAAAGTATGTATTAAGAACCCGGTTGGGTTAAGACGAACCAGTCAAAGTATGTTATATAAAGTATGTATTAAGAACCTAGTTGGGTTAAGATGAACAAATTAATGTGTGTTATATAAGAATGTGGTGAATAACCCATTGGGTAAGAATGTATCTAAAGACCCGTTTGAGTAAGAATGTATTTAAAGACGCGTTTGGGTAAGAATGTAGTTAGTAACCGTTTAGGCAAGAATGTATACCATGACCCATTGGGTAGGAATGTATTTAAAGATCTGTTTAGGGTAATAATGTATTTAAAGGCCCGTTTGGGTAAGGATGTAGTAAAGTAACCAGTTTGGGTAAGAATGTATACAAAGACTCATTGGGTAAGAATGTATTTAAAGATTGTTTGGGTAATAATGCATTTAAAGACCCGTTCGGGTAAGAATGTAGTAAATAACCCGCTTGGGTAAGAATGTAATTAATGACTCGTTTGGGTAAGACGGTAGTTAAAAGACTAAACAAGTGTGAACGTTCGGATAAGATGGGAATTATACTTGCTATAACCCCAAGTGTGCACATTTGGGTTAAAAGTGAGCTTAATGTAATTAATTTTACGTTAAGAGGAATGATAAGTAAGAAAGAAGGTAGATGAACCCATGGAATGTATTATCAAATGAAAATTATCCATTTAATATTAATCGTATGATTGTAATAGAGAAACAGTATGGTAATAATAGAAAGGGGTAAGTAGAAGAAGTAACAAATCATCAATTTGATGCCTCGTCATAAGAGGGAGAAACAGGTCAACGGGTTGGGAATTTTGTAAATTGAATTCCCACATGTTTGATCGTTATAAATTGATAAAAATAAATACTTGGTTGCTTGATTATGTTCTTAGTTAATGTCTAGCCAATAAGAGTGAGAAATGAATGGGACTTTTGCTGCACAAACTGAAAATGCCCAAATTATTCTAAGTATGGAATTCTAGCAAAATTGGCCAGATCTTGGAAATTCACTTCCAAGCGTATCGCTTGGAAGTGATGGTAATCCAGGCGATACACGAGGGTCTGTCGCGATACGCGGCCACCAGGCTGGAGTGGTTTTTGGTGGGTTACTCAAGAATGTAGAGTGGATCTCGTATTTAACATTTATAACTCATTATGACTAACGTGTTACTAGTGATAATGACAGGTAGGAGGTAGCTTGTCGCGGTCTGGGTCGAGGTAGCATATTTGAAGAACCGAACACTCGTAGCTGATTATTTTGAAGGTTGACCATTTATATTAATAGAATATGGTTGATTAATCTATGGTTGTAAAGAGGGCCTTGTTAACCCTTTTGTCGTGTTTTGGAGTTGAACTCCTTCAGTTACATAGTTGGTGAATTTGTAGTCACGTGGTTAGTCCAACCGTGTGAGTTCGAAATTGTGTCAAGTTGATAAAACAGCTAGGCCTTCGTAAGGATCTTTGAACTTACGAATAGGTCATGCCGAAATTTTCTATGAAAGATTTCAATTAAGATATGCTTAACCAAGTGGAGTTCTTAAAGTATGAATTCGGGTTTTAAAACCATGTTTTGAAAAATAAAACAAAAAAGGGGGTCTATCTTCATCAAAAGTAGTATTAATCTGAAGTTTGAGTAAAGGGTGTTACAAGTTGGTATCAGAGCCACAGTTTGAGGGATTCAAGTGTTGAGGGAACCATTTAACTCAAACCAAGTGCTCATGGTATGAAAAGGGTGTTCGGTTCAAGGCTCGATCGCGCGACCCAGTTAGCAATTTAAGTAGTTTCTATTGACTACATTAATTGTCTGAAGCGCTGTTTGTATTGTAACGACTACTAATGGTGGTCA
>JBCNJP010000003.1:39847657-39988464 GCA_039602395.1 Deinandra increscens subsp. villosa | reverse complement strand
AGAGACTAGATTATGAGGCTTGCAATATTAAATACGTTGGGCTGGGCTTAGAGGGTTTAATTAGTATTGGGCTTAGGTTAGTTTAATTAATAGGCCATGTGGGCCATTTAGTTGTTTATGATTGGGCTAAACCTGTTTATGATTGGCCTTGTTTGTTGTATGAGGTGGTATAAATACCACCTCATGTTCACGATTAAGGGAGGCCTTGAGTTTCAAGTTTACGATTTCATCTTCATCTTTGCGTTTACGATCAGCTCATTGCTTCAAGATAGTAGCTTGTTCTTCATTCAAGAATCAATCTTTATCATAGATTGAATCTCTTCATCTACTATTTTCTTGAATCAATCTCTCACGAGGATTCCGCACTCGTGTTAGATCATTATATCGTGTGTTCGTGAGTTTTCCGGACCTACAGAGAGATTGAAGGTGTAATTATCTATGAGTATCTGAGAGAGTGTTGAAACCAGAGTTTTGTATTGAGTTTGATCTTAATGCAATTCAAGTTATTTACACCTTGTGTCATGTTACTTGCTGATTCTTAGTGTCTTACGTGAGTAGACGTTCCAGTTACATCCACTTACAGGGTTTATAACCAATAATTTGCGTTTCCATTCTCGATTGAGATTCAATTTAGTTTACAGAACTTTCAAGGTTGTGTTTTGGTTAACTTAGAACTAAGTGGTTCAAGTTTATATGTTTTCCAAATATGTTAGGGTCAATCATTATTGTAACATCCCAAAAACCGTTTCGATTTAAAAATAAATTATAAAGAATCATGGGTTATTGGGTGAAATATGTTTTAAGTGATGACCAATAAGTATGTCTGATTATGTGATAAAGATTGTTAATCTTACTTAGTTATGGATTGGAGTACAAGTTTGCAAAGAAATGGTAAACTAGTATGTTAAAATTCAATGCGATAGATTAGGTCTTTTTATGCACACCAAATGTTTGTGAAAATGCCTAAAAGAGATGTTGAATCTGAAAGTAGGTGGAAATAGTTAATTTGTTAAGTGGGGTGATACTTGAGTATTATAATTGGTAATATTTGTCAGGACCAATTTGGAGCCTTTACTCATCCAATACACAGATCCAAGTGCGGAAATCATGAATCCATGATCAAATCATGTTGTTTGCTTGTTGAAATCCTTAGATTTCATGTCTGAAACTCAAAAACACGAGGGTTTTCACACACAAGTGCTCTCTCTCTTCAAACAACCGTCCAGAAGCTTATTCTAGGTTATTCTAGTGTGGCTATTTATGCTGGAGAGAGCACAGGTCGTGATTGCACTGAAATCAAGAGAATGTTATTGAAGTTAGTGAAAATTATCACATCAGACTGACGAGATCGCTAAACACAATAGTGAAATCTCCAAGAACACTTGGTGAGGTCGCCAAGCCTTGGTGAGGTTGCCAAGAACAAAACCCAGATCACCAAGTCTTGGTGAGGTCGCCAAGAACAACTCCCAGATCGCCAGGATCTTAGTGAGGTCGCCAAGAAGGAAATCCAGCTCACCAAAGCTTGGTGAGGTCGCCAAGGTTGGTGAGGTCTCCAAGGCTTAGCAGCGAGATCTCCAAGGCTTATCAGCGAGATCTCCAAGAACAAACGAGATCTCCAAGAACAAAATCCAGATCTCCAAGACCAGTGTCCAAATTACCAAGACTATCTGGAAATCACTAAGAACAATCCCAAAACTCCAGGAATCATTATGGGATCGCTAAGGGTTGTTATTATGAAATCACTTAGTGTTATTAGAAAAACCCAAGTGAAGGATGAAACCAACTCCTAAGGTGTAATGTTTGAGTTGCCACCAACCTAAGATAGGTCTTACAAATTCCCCCTTTGGTGGCAATAGAAACATGTGAGACTGGCAAACTATCTGAGTTGTCCGAGTAGCATCAGCAAGAACCTCTAGTACTTCCTAGCAAGATACATATAATGATCATTTAAGCAAACGCTCAGTTCGGAATATAATCTCCAGAGGTCTTCCCGCGAAAATTTATTCAAATCAGAATAGTGCCATAGTTCCAACACCGTTTGTGAACCACGGGAGAGATAACAAATCCTTTGGCTAACCATGATCCAGTTCTTCAAGGTACTCAGGCTTCAGTGGTCATCTTGATCTTGCATGGTCTTTATTCTCCTATTGCTCTTATGACTCGATGCTTCAGGTTGTTCACTAACTTTGGCTTTTTCTCTTGTTTTCAGTTTCTTTCTTTTTGGACCCCTAGTATCAGAACTGGTATAGTCAGAACTTGATTCTGATCCAGGTTGGAATCTTGATCCAGATTCGGGTTTGGATCCAGATTTATTTGAGTTATTGTTAGCATCATTGCCAGACGCATCAGCTTCAATACCAGACTCTTCATCTTCATCTTCTGATTTGTCTGATTCAATTGCATCTTTGGTTGAAGCTCTGTCTTCATGTTCTGAATGCATAGGGTCATCATGAATGGGAGAGTTGATTGGATGATCATCTTGTAGATTTGCTGCATTATTATCAGGATCAGCAGCATTGACATCTGCCATATCAGCATCATCATTGTTATTTCCTTGATCTTCACCCACACCAATTCCCTCAATCATGTTCGGGAAAAATGGAACTTCGGGTCCATCATACTGACCCAGCCGGTAACGCGTGTAAGAACCGGGCATCATTCTCCTAGAAACCAATTATGGCTCTGTCTTTAGTGATCCAACTTGAGTTTTCCAGAATTCTAAAAGCCTGTTCATATAGACTGGCATCTGTCTAGCTTCTGTTAAATTCACAGGATTGATTATGAGCCTTGGAGAAATCCAGAGGGGCATTGGCTGCTCTTTCCTGTCTGGGAGCCATCTGCACATAAGAAACAACATGATTACATCAAATTTGACAAGTTAACTGAATGTCATGGCACACTAGATTCGTGATAGTGACAGAGCTTTTCAATTAACTTACAAAGACATAAAAGAAGTTTACTTAAGGCATAGGCTCAAATTTCCTTAAAAACAATCAATTCAGTTTAACAGAGGATGTCAGTAGACATGACCCAAATTCCAGTAATTTCCTTTGAAATAGTAACTTTTATTGTAAATGTTGACTTTGGCGAAGGACAAGGTGAATTTTGACTCAAGAATGCCGTTTGATGTTTATTTGATGAAAAACACAAGTAATGGCAAATTATGATAGAATTTGAGAAACTTGTGTAAAATTTCACTCAAATGAGTGGACTCTTGGTAAAAAGTCAACATTTTGACTCAAATGACTCAAAAAGCTTAAGAAGGAATCAAGAAGTGATTCCCCCTAAACTTGAGTTTTTCACAATTTGGATTATTGATTTTGGGGTCAAACAAAATTCTTGAACCAAGTATTCCTAATCCAACATGATTTGAGCAATTTGAGACACTTACAGACACGTATATTCTATTTAACTACTTGTACGGGAGTAATATGAAAATTTTTCACTTATGCATATACAAGATGTCAAATGATGAATCAGAATACATGTATGAAGTTCTGACATGCTTAAATCACATAACCAAAGTCAAATAAAGTCAAGTAAAAGAACAAGAAGCATTCAATATCAGACATGAGCATCAACATCAAGGTCAGAGACAAATAGGAGCAATCAACCCTAAATTCTAACCTTGCTAGCATTTATTTTCTTATAAGTGTGATATGAGCTTCAATAGTTCCTAACCTAACCATTTATCTAGAATAAAAGATAAAGACTCATAAAACAATGACTAATATGCATGTCATTTCATTAAATCAAGTATAGTCTTAAAACTTACTCAGAATTGCAGAAATTTAGCATGCTAAGTCATATTTCATGAAATTTATTGAGTTATTGCGATAATCAGTAAGTAGAACAATCCACCTCCATGGTTAGAAGTCAAATTTCCAATACTTTATTAGAGATCAGAAGACATACCTCGAAGAAGATCTAATGTTTGCTAAGATCTAATTCAGATATTTCTAGAAATCAACAGGTTCAATGCTTGATCCTGTTTGTGATTAATCATGAATTGATTAGAATTTGACTAATGTGATTCAAATTGATTGAGTGAGTTTAATGAACAGCCCCTGTGTAGCTCAATAGTTGTATATCAAGAATTGCCATAAATTTAAGACACATACCTCTTTGATGATCTACATTGAGCTAAGATCAATTTAAGAGACAAGAATGTCTTGGAATGTTTCTGGACAGAAATCTGTTATTAAATGAGGCAAAATTTGTTAAACAATTGATTGGTAGCCACACACAGCCTAAATAGGGTCAAATTCATTAAACATGAGAGAATTTCACCAGGTTTGACCTAAAAAGTCAACTATGCATGCAATTGTCAAAAATCAAGTTAAGACTAGTCAACCACAGCAGATTTAACCTACATTGAGTTCAAATCTATGCTAGAAAGGTTAAAGTCCAAAACTTGACTTAATTCTATTATTTAAAGCAGCATATCCAGTGAGATTCAATTGAAAGATGGAATCAGTGAAAAATGGTAAAGAATAGCTTCTATGTTGTCACTTTGGTCAATCTTATTCTTAAAACAACACAAAAGCAACAAATGTTACCACTTTATGTCAAAGAATCCATTTATCAAGTTATTTGAGTCATTTGACTCCTATTGGAATGAGTTTAGACCGATTAAAGTCCAAATAGGTCAAACGGACATCTTTTTATCAAAAATGCTATTGTTTGATCTAAGTGATGAGATACAACCCAAACTTGTCTTATTTGGGACTTAAACCGATCACCAAACCCTTTTGTTTTATTCGAAATCGCCAAAGGAACACTCGAGGAGCTCGAGATCGCCAAGGTTTAGGCGAAATCGCCAAGACCAAGTCTTGGTCTTTATGAGATCGCCAAAGGTTAAGAGGGAGGCGAAGTCGCCAAGTCAAAATCCTCTCAACCCCGAGATCGCCAAGGCAAATTTGCCTTTAGCGAGATCGCCAATAGCAAAGGGAAAAATATAACAATTTTTGACAGCAAGTTAATTTATTGAAAATTTTTCTGATTTAGGATCAATTTTCAACCAAAATGAGAACACCCGTAGCAAAAACACAAAAAAATACTCAATTGTGAGCTCAGTGAAATGCAAAAACTTAAATGAACTCATTAAGGGCAATTTGGGAATTAATGAATTTTTTAAGTGCATAACATGTTAAAAAAACACCATTTTGACTCAGAAAAATTTAAAAATTCACACACTTGACCAATATCCTATTAAATCAAATTAACTTGAGTCAGGCCAGCCCAAACTTACCAAAATGGTTGATTTTGACTTAGATTGCAAATGGACCTCAAATTTGACAAATTTCTCCCAAACTTGATGTTTTTAAGCACAAAGCACCCAAATTCACATTTTATAACAAATTTGGTTATATCAAAGCGTAGTGCTTTCATTTGCACCGTTAAAGCCTTATTTTCTGGCAGTTTCCAGTTATTTGCTTAATTTTGCATATTTTTGCTCGGTAATGGTTGGACTATGTTAGGAATCAAACCGATCAATTACGTGATCATAGACACTTACAATTCAAGTCACCTCACAGATTCAGTAACCTAAGTCAGATTGTCGGTATTGTTATCCACTTAAGCTCAAGCAAGGCAATTTTCAGCAAAGTCACTGTGATGACATTTATCATGTTTTAGTCCGGTTTAATGAAGATTGTGTTTGACCTTTTATTCCACTAAGTCAACAGTTATCCTAGCTTTGTCTATTTAGCACTTCAGACATGCACAACACACAAATGGAATTTCTTCCCCTTATTTCTTTAGAGGGAAGTACTGATTTCAAGATGGTTACAATTTTTTTTGATTCGCGTGAACACAAGGTCAGAGTTTCCTCAGCAGATGTGTCACGGAATATTTTCAATGATAATGATGGGACGCGTGAACACAAGGTCAGAGTTTCCTCAGTAGATGTGTCACGGTCAATGGATGGATGTGAGATATTTCTCACTTATTGATGGATGTGTGATGATTCACACTTATTGATGAATGTGTGATGTTTCACACTTATTGACTATTTGAAATCAGCACTTTCTCGCAAAAGAAATACTCGAGTGTGTTGGTTGACTTACTTAGCTTAGACTTAAGCAGATTTAAAGGATTTTGCTAACTGTTTTGACTAAAAGTCCATAATTTCATGTTTTCAAGTTTGTAATCACAGGATTTGCCTAATTCTTATTTTGCTGAGCCTACCGACACATCGAATGATAGAATTACTGATCGATTGGATCATATCCTATGGTCAGATCACAAGACCAGAATTATATCATGTTCCTTATAGTTTGCCCAACCAAAACCAAAATTTTCTGGTTTTCTTTTTCAAAGTTTATTTTAAGCATTGCAAAATTGCAAAGATTTTGTGCTTAGACTCAAGTGCCCATCATGTGCCTTTACAAAAGTTGTTGGGAATCACTCGATTCTAATTTACATGATTTTTATTTATTTTTTCAAATTTTTGGAATTTTCTTCAATTTTTCAGTATTTATTGAAGCATCACTAAATATTCAAAATTTTGACTTTTTCATCAGGTATTCAACAAGTGTCTTCACAAAAGTTGTTTGAAATGACCCGATTCTATTTTTAGTGATTTTTATTTATTTTTGTAAATTTTTGTGATTTTCTCTAATTTTTCAACCGTGAGTCGGTTTAGGCCGGACCGACTGACACAAAGACTCAAAATAAAATAAGACAAATATTTTTGGTATTTTCTGGATATAGGATTGACTCTTATGAAATATCTTATTTATAGTCATGAAAGGATGACCAAGAACTTAACAGGACTCAAAGAAATTAAAGTTAAAATCTTTTTGCGTTTATAAGAAAAAATGTTGAAAGATAAAATCTTTTTGGCTTTTCAATGTTGGGATCTGAAAAATAGAAAACAAGGTAAAATACTTTTTGGGTTTTCAAGATCAAATTATTGCAAGGTCATGAAAGCAAACAAAGACAATACCTCTAAAACGACACAACCTAAGACTAAGGCACTTATTCTAAAAGGAACCTAAAGATCAGCTTACACAAAGTTAATCATTCCTACTGATTATACTAGGAAGTTAAACCTAGAAACATCAAATCCCTTGGTGAAGAGATCTGCAAGTTGATTTTCAGAGGAAACATGAACTAAGGTAATCAGCTTTTTCTCATGACAGTCCCTAATAAAGTGATGCCTAATCTCTATGTGTTTGGTCTTAGAGTGCTGAACAGGGTTCTTAACAATGAACATGGCAGCAGTATTATCAATGTTAATAGGGGTGGACATGAAATTCAAACCGTAGTCCAGAAGCTGATTCTGGATCCAGAGGACTTGAGAACAGCAGGAGGCAGCTGCAATGTATTTCGCTTCAGCAGGTGAAGTAGACACGGTTGACTGCTTCTTGCATTGCCACGAAACCAATCGATTCCCAAGAATTGAGCTCCTCCGGTGGTTGACTTCCGATCCATGTTGCAACCCCCGTAGTTGTTTTGGAGGCCTGTTATTTGCTTGGAACATTTGATTTCCAAAGTTAAAGTCAGACATGGTGAAACAAGTTGTGTTTCTTCACAAAAGAGCTTAATGGGTCAAACGGGTCGAGATCTTAGAAATTGCTTCAACGGATGCTAAGATTGAGGTTAATTGCTCAGAACCTACAAAACAAACATCTTGAAGCTTATTTAGTCCAATTAAATCAAGCAACAATGTGAAAATTGAGATTTTCAATTATTTCAAGACTTAGAAAATTTTCCAGCCATGTTCTTGAGCATAATCACTAGGTCAAAATCAAATTTCACGAAATCAAGTTTTTATTGCACCAATAGTTTAGGAATTTGCTTAGGAACAGATTTGTTAACTACAACAAGCTCCAAAAACCACTTAATCTATGTGAAATCGGATCAAATAGTGATTCTTATGAAAAACTTCCAAGAACACAATATTTGCTCTAAAATCTTCAATACTTGATGTTTTTGAGTGATTCAAGTTGCTATCATCCCTAAATCATGAGTCTAACATGTTGATGCAATCGATGGACTTTATTTTTTAAAAGAAATGCACAGCACGTATGCTCTGTGTTCGCATAAATATGAAAAACTAAAAAATTGACCAATTTATTGTGATTATTGATGAAAACTAAGCATTCCAACAGATTCCTTGGGAAATTTCATTCAAAATAGGTCAAGGAATCAAGCAACCAACTAGATTTGATGACTTGAATGAGTGATTCTTCAAGTTTTTGAGAAAAACCTCAAGAACATGAAGAACAATGGCTCTGATACCATTTGTCAGGACCAATTTGGAGCCTTTACTCATCCAATACACAGATCCAAGTGCGGAAATCATGAATCCATGATCAAATCATGTTGTTTGCTTGTTGAAATCCTTAGATTTCATGTCTAAAACTAAAAAACACGAGGGTTTTCACACACAAGTGCTCTCTCTCTTAAAACAGCCGTCCAGAAGCTTATTCTAGGTTATTCTAGTGTGGCTATTTATACTGGAGAGAGCACAGGTCGTGATTGCACAGAAATCAAGAGAATGTTATTGAAGTTAGTGAAAATTATCACATCAGACTGACGAGATCGCCAAGAACAATAGTGAAATCGCCAAGAACACTTGGTGAGGTCGCCAAGCCTTGGTGAGGTTGCCAAGAACAAAACCCAGATCACCAAGTCTTGGTGAGGTCGCCAAGAACGACTCCCAGATCGCCATGATCTTGGTGAGGTCGCCAAGAAGGAAATCCAGATCACCAAAGCTTGGTGAGGTCGCCAAGGTTGGTGAGGTCTCCAAGGCTTAGCAGCGAGATCTCCAAGAGCAAACGAGATCTCCAAGGCTTATCAGCGAGATCTCCAAGAACAAACGAGATCTCCAAGGCTTATCACTTATCAGCGAGATCTCCAAGAACAAACAAGATCTCCAAGGCTTATCAGCGAGATCTCCAAGAACAAAATCCAGATCTCCAAGACCAGTGTCCAAATCGCCAAGACTATATGGAAATCACTAAGAACAATCCCAAAACTCCATGAATCATTATGGGATCGCTAAGGGTTGTTATTATGAAATCACTTAGTGTTATTAGAAAAACCCAAGTGAAGGATGAAACCAACTCCTAAGTTGTAATGTTTGAGTTGCCACCAACCTAAGATAGGTCTTACAATATTTTAAATTATCAATCTAAATAATCGAAAGCTAAAAGGTAACATTTAAGTGTGCTCCGTTTTGTTATAAGGTATGCGTATGGTATAACTAACTATAATGAAATTGAAGTAGTTGATATAAATGGTTTGTGGTAAAAAGTGATAATATGTGGTTGTATAGTTTTGACCCGTTTGGTAAGATGTTAAGTATGGGGTATGTGGCCCATTTAACCATTTGGGGTAAGATATTATAGACTTGAGGTTCGCCACAACCTCAAGTCGTATTTATAAGAAGAATGTTTTGAAGGACACGTTTGGGTAAAATGGATAGATCAAGGTGCATGATTAGGAAGATATTTATGACCCGGTTAGGTTAAGATGGATAGATCAAAGTATGCTATATAAAGTATGTATTAAGAACCCGGTTGGGTTAAGACGAACAAATCAAAGTATGTATTAAGAACCCGGTTGGGTTAAGACGAACCAGTCAAAGTATGTTATATAAAGTATGTATTAAGAACCTAGTTGGGTTAAGATGAACAAATTAATGTGTGTTATATAAGAATGTGGTGAATAACCCATTGGGTAAGAATGTATCTAAAGACCCGTTTGAGTAAGAATGTATTTAAAGACGCGTTTGGGTAAGAATGTAGTTAGTAACCGTTTAGGCAAGAATGTATACAATGACCCATTGGGTAGGAATGTATTTAAAGATCTGTTTAGGGTAATAATGTATTTAAAGGCCCGTTTGGGTAAGGATGTAGTAAAGTAACCAGTTTGGGTAAGAATGTATACAAAGACTCATTGGGTAAGAATGTATTTAAAGATTGTTTGGGTAATAATGCATTTAAAGACCCATTCGGGTAAGAATGTAGTAAATAACCCGCTTGGGTAAGAATGTAATTAATGACTCGTTTGGGTAAGACGGTAGTTAAAAGACTAAACAAGTGTGAACGTTCGGATAAGATGGGAATTATACTTGCTATAACCCCAAGTGTGCACATTTGGGTTAAAAGTGAGCTTAATGTAATTAATTTTACGTTAAGAGGAATGATAAGTAAGAAAGAAGGTAGATGAACCCATGGAATGTATTATCAAATGAAAATTATCCATTTAATATTAATCGTATGATTGTAATAGAGAAACAGTATGGTAATAATAGAAAGGGGTAAGTAGAAGAAGTAACAAATCATCAATTTGATGCCTCGTCATAAGAGGGAGAAACAGGTCAACGGGTTGGGAATTTTGTAAATTGAATTCCCACATGTTTGATCGTTATAAATGGATAAAAATAAATACTTGGTTGCTTGATTATGTTCTTAGTTAATGTCTAGCCAATAAGAGTGAGAAATGAATGGGACTTTTGCTGCACAAACTGAAAATGCCCAAATTATTCTAAGTATGGAATTCTAGCAAAATTGGCCAGATCTTGGAAATTCACTTCCAAGCGTATCGCTTGGAAGTGATGGTAATCCAGGCGATACACGAGGGTCTGTCGCGATACGCGGCCACCAGGCTGGAGTGGTTTTTGGTGGGTTACTCAAGAATGTAGAGTGGATCTCGTATTTAACATTTATAACTCATTATGACTAACGTGTTACTAGTGATAATGACAGGTAGGAGGTAGCTTGTCGCGGTCTGGGTCGAGGTAGCATATTTGAAGAACCGAACACTCGTAGCTGATTATTTTGAAGGTTGACCATTTATATTAATAGAATATGGTTGATTAATCTATGGTTGTAAAGAGGGCCTTGTTAACCCTTTTGTCGTGTTTTGGAGTTGAACTCCTTCAGTTACATAGTTGTTGAATTTGTAGTCACGTGGTTAGTCCAACCGTGTGAGTTCGAAATTGTGTCAAGTTGATAAAACAGCTAGGCCTTCGTAAGGATCTTTGAACTTACGAATAGGTCATGCCGAAATTTTCTATGAAAGATTTCAATTAAGATATGCTTAACCAAGTGGAGTTCTTAAAGTATGAATTCGGGTTTTAAAACCATGTTTTGAAAAATAAAACAAAAAAGGGGGTCTATCTTCATCAAAAGTAGTATTAATCTGAAGTTTGAGTAAAGGGTGTTACAAGTTGGTATCAGAGCCACAGTTTGAGGGATTCAAGTGTTGAGGGAACCATTTAACTCAAACCAAGTGCTCATGGTATGAAAAGGGTGTTCGGTTCAAGGCTCGATCGCGCGACCCAGTTAGCAATTTAAGTAGTTTCTATTGACTACATTAATTGTCTGAAGCGATGTTTGTATTGTAACGACTACTAATGGTGGTCAAATATTAAGTGAGAATGTTTGAAAGTGGGGAAAGTCAAGCACAAAGGTTGGTGTTTTAAACACCATGCCTGCGTGTGTAGATGACAAAGGGACCAAGTGGGTCCAAGAGGGTGAATAAGATGGTATAAGAGGAGAAATTCTTACATGTATGTAATCATGTAGGAAAAGTGTGTAAATGTTAAAAACAGAGAAATCTTACATGTATGAATCATGTAAGGTAAAGTAGGTAAATGTAGAAAGTGTAGAAATCTTACATGTATGAACCATGGAAGATAAATTGTGTTATGTGGTAAGTGGACAAATTCTTATGGTGATAACAATATAAAATCAAGTGTGTTACATGACTAAGTGTTGAGATTATACTTGCATAAGCAAGCAGGATGAAGTATACTATAAGTTGAATGTGGAGGATTCTACTTGTACTATAAAGTAGAATAAAGTATGTAGTAAGTAGAAAAAAAATCTGCATGTATGAAGAATATATAATAGGCACGAGAATGTCAAGTGTGGTGAGAGTTTACATTTATGAACAACGTGGAATAAGGCATGAGTATGTTAAAAGAGGTGAAAATTCTACTTAGGTCGACTAAGTAGAATAAAGTATGGATAGTGTAAAGGTGGTGAACCTCTCCTTCATATTAACCAAGTAGAGTAATAAAGACGGGAAAATCTTGTTTTGTACTATCAAACGGAGATATTAAGATTGGAACATCCTAGGTGGAGAAATTCTATTTTGTGATAACAAAATAGAAAATGCGAGTTGCATGATTCTTTAGAGGACATGAGATTTTCTAGTTGAATAAGGTGTCAATAAGTCGTTAAACGACACGGGATGTTATGTGGATGTAATGTAGTTCCAAGTTGCAAAAGTAAATTATATAATAAAGTCTAAGTGAGATAAAAGTTGTGGGGTTCTACTTGTATTAACATGTGGAATAAAATTCGATATGGGAAACAAGTGGTGTAATTATACTCGAATTAACGATGTAGGATAAGTACGTATATGATGCAAGTGGGGAAACTCTACTTTGTGTTAACTGGGTGGATTAATATACGTAGGTTGTTAAAGACTGAAAAGGGTTAAAATGCTAAATTAGTACGTTGAAAAGTGAAAGTGAGCCTACGGATCGACTAGCTTCCAGATATAATGGTAAGCAACCTAAACGACACAAAACGATCTTGATGAACCACAAAATCCCACTAGTTTTAGGTAGAATCTAATGATTCAGTATTGAATCTAGCTTCGGAATGACAAAAAAATGTTGAATCGATCTCTCTTATTGATTTTTTTAATTTCGAGCATACATCATGAATATCTAGAGAAAACACAGAGTTAAGAGTGTAATCTATGTGCCAAAGGTCCTTTCTCATTACTAAAATGTATCTATTTATATTAATTGGAGAGTCACATCCTCCTTATTCTTAAGCAGATGTACTTGCTCTCCTGGCCGTCGCAACTGCATCGTCTTTATTACGCCTTTCACCCGGATGTTGTTTGGTGATGCATTCTTTTGGAAATGCTTGTTTTTCATCGTTTCACACATCCGATCTTAACCCATCCTCATCAAGTCCCCCTAGTCCATTGATTATTTATACAATAACGATGGACTAGATTATTCTTTTGACCTCCTGGTGTAGATACTCTTTAAAAACGAAAATTTTACCGATAATTATATCGATAACGGTCATCAATTCCCCTAGTCCTTAAGTTTTTGTGAAATAACTTTAAGGACTAATCATGCGCTTTTTCTTGTTCGTGACGCATTTGCGACTTGCTGTTATTTTTTCGGGGTTGCATCTGTAAATGTGGTTTCCAACTGTCTTGTCAAACACTCATTAACCGTGACAATCCTTTTGATAGCGTGTCAGGCCACGCGTCACCACAGGGTTTGTTGATAAGACAGTTATTAAATTATTTTATATTTATCTCTTTAAATTGGCTTTAAAAATGTTTAAAGAGATTTTAGAAACCCTTTTCACCCTTTCATACTTCCTTACTCCTCCCTGTCTTCATCACCGCCTACTCTCAATTTCTTCCTTACCACTTCATCATCCAGTTGCAGGTTAGTCATTTTCTTCCTTTTTCTTGGTTTTAATGGTGTCTCCTGTTGTAAAGTCGGATGACGATTCATCCAAACAAAGTATGCATTGTTCCTTTTCAGTTCTGTCTCCAAAAACCCTTGGTGATCTTATTCAAAAGTACCATATTCCGCTGTCATTAAACCCAAGTTTACCTTCCACGAAAACCCCCATTTTTCTGTTCCCTGATGGAAAATAGGAATTTATACAGAGATTTTTAGGTTTGGAAATTACAGAATTCCTTTTTCGAAATTCGTAATTCGTAATTCGAGCCCTAATGTTCTTTGGAGTGCATATTTCTCAAATGCACCCCCAAGGAATCTCGAGATTGAGTCATTTTGAAGTAACTTGTCGTGCCGCCGATTTGGTCACTAGCATAACACTTTTTAGGGCCTTCTATCGAATCACAATGGCGGGGGATTTGTATATATTTGAGCATAGAAGGGGAATTACACGGATTAGCACTTCCCTTCCCCCAAACCCCCGTTCCTGGAAAACACAAATTTTCTACATCGATGATCGCTCTCTCCATGCAATGGAGAGAGATTAATGATGTGGTTCACGATGTTATCCATGATTCAAGTGATTATCGAAAGGATTACTTTGATTGTTTGGTTGAATGTGCCAAACCCATCCGAGAACTTCCTGAAGTCATCCTATTACTGTCTAGAATTAGTAAAGCATGGTTTACCCCTGATCTATGGCCTATTTTAAAGTACCATGATGAGGATAAGACATTGCTCAGATCTTTTTCACGATATTCATTTGTTTTTTATTTTAACTGATTGCTCTTCTTTTTTTATAATTTTTGCAGAAATGGACTTGCTTGACGCTCTGAACTTGAAGAGCTTTACCGGCATGGATTGTGGTGCTGAAATGATTGAAGAGGGGAACAACATCATTCTTGATCCATACGCCTCTTCTTTTTATGATGTTAGACCAGAAGCCAACACCCAAATGCAAACCGAAACAGCAATGACTCCCTCTGATCAAGAAGTGCATCTTCTCAATATTACCGGTGAAGACCATACTAGTGAAGCCAAGGTAGAAGACCCGTCCAAAGGTACCTTGCCACATGTGGAAGTGCTTGATGAATCCAACCCTGCTAATAACAAAGGGAAGCAGATCGCAGATGATCAAGCACATAACACATCCAAAATCTCAACCACCCTCAAGGGAAACAAAAGCAGGCATCCTCCCAAGCCAACATCTACCAAAGAGGTTGTTGTTTATAAAAGAAAGTCTCCAAGATGGAATTTGCAATCATCCCCTAATTCTCACATGGTGAACACTTCCCACACTCCGGAAGTTCTTAAGGATGATATTGAGGAATACCCAAGGAAATCTCAGGATGAACCGGTAACCCCTCCCTTCAATGAGGAGTTTTGTATTTCCGATTTTTTGCTAAATTCTCCTGACTTGACACAAGACTTTATTACCAATGACCCCCTTATTTTGCAGAAAAGTTCAAAACCATCCTCCGTTGTTGCAAAAAAAAACACCCGAGCTAGTTCTTCATCTCCACAAAAGAACCTTCCAAAATTTTCAATTCCGACCTCTGAATGGCTCAAGAGAGAAATCAACCTAGTCAGTCTTAGGACTAGTGTAGCCAAAAACTTTAAGTCTTTCAATGCTACTTCCAAATTTTCTCCTAGGTGGGACGTTAAAAATGATGACAGCTATTTGGAGGCTCCTATTGCCAAGAAACTTTCCTTGTTAAGAAGCGCTCCACATTACATTTCCAACATCCAACAAACATCGCATGAGGCATTTACCGATGAATTCATGATTACCCAAGAAAAACAGAAAAACCTGGTTGCTGACTTGTATTCAAGATGGATTATTTCTGAGGCTAAAGTAGAAGAACTGTAGAAGAAACCATTTTTGCCAAGGTAACTTCTGGTGCCATCGACTCAGAACTGAAGATAAACAAGTTGTCTAGTGAGATCGAATTGCTAAAATCACACAACCGCAAGTTGGTGGCCCTTGAGAAGGAAGCAAAAAGAGATTTGAAGCAAGCCCAAGATAACAAGTTATTTCAGAAGAACCAATATTTGGAGCAGAGGAAAGTGCTTGAAGATCGACTTACCAGACTTCTTGAAACTGTAAAGACTAAGGACGCTTCTTTAGAAAAGGCAAATGAAGGTCTTGTTTGTTTGCCTCTATGTATTTTAACTTCCTTTGTATTTTCTCTTAGTCTAACCACTTTCACTTGTCCTTTACAGAAGCAGAAGCTCAAAAGGCAGAGATTGTGAATCTAGTGGAAACCATCAAGTTGTTAACTGAAGAGCGTGAACTTATCCAGGCTGAAAACCTTTCCTTGAAGGATAAGGGCAAATGGTTGGTTGCTAAAGGTTTAGATTTGTTGGCAAAACGTATCCACTCGGATGTGATACCTATGGCCTTGAAGTGAATTCATCAGTGAATGACGTGGGTTTCAATGAAGGTATTAAGTGCGGCCTTGCCTATGCTGCTAAAGGCGAAACTGACCCGACCACGTTCGAGGAGTTTGACAAGAATGCAAAAGAGAAGCTTGTAAACAACCTATCTGCGCTGAAATCCATGACCTTTGCAGTTATTGACCAACTTTCCCAACTAGACATTTCGGATGTGGAGACTATGAAAGAGATACTGAAGCCTGCTCCAGTCTCAAATCCATCCACTTCCACTGGTAAGTAAACTGCTGGTCACTTTTATAAAGCTTTTTAAAAAAACAATTTCGCCCCAAAGTCCACTTATACTGTGGCGTTTAAACAATTTACTTTTGTCCAAATTACCTGCACTTGACATTGTTTCTCTTTGATGTTTTCGTGGTTATCTTATGGTTGGATATGTATGTGATGTTGTTCCAACCTTTTGGACATATGTGTAATGATATGAATGCATATGTTTGTCTTTGTTTGAACGTTCACTACCATTTTTCTGACCGAATTTTTGCCTCAACCAATACTATGGCATGATTCCTATGGTTCATTTATACTTAGTCACATACTTTGGTACCAAGAATAGAACACTCGCAGTTGTGAAGTGTGGTCTACACTTAGTTGCAATTGGTTGTTTAAACTATTATGCTAGTGGGTGTTTGCGATACTCATTAACTATTCGATCAATTACTTTTATATTTGTTTGTTTATTGAAGACATGCAAGTGCCTGAATTCAAAAGGACATTATGAGTCCTTCTTCATAAGTACTATGGTTAACTTTTAACAAGATAAATATAAAATTTAAAGAAAGTTGATGCACACGTTTCCCTCTATAAGATGCGTCCACCCTATAAGAGTTTTAACGATCATAACACCAAACAACCTTAGAAATCATATTATTTTATCAAAGTTTGCACCACCTCCTCATGGAATCTTAGCCCTTTACGTCATTGGTAAGGATGGGTTAAATCATCGTTTAGATAATAAAACCCTCAAGTTTACTTTCATAACCTAAGTTATTCAGTTATACGTGCGACCCTCAGGGAGCTTAATTGGGTATTTGCGATGCGTCCCTCAATTAAGTTGGCCATATCCACGCCAGGTTTCTGCTAACATAAGCTATGCTAACAAGGTGTCTGGCATGATCACCTCATCCTATCATGCACTCTTTATGTTTAGGCGAGATAGTTAGGGACAAGATGAATTCGTTCATTCACCTTGTGTTATTATCCACTAAAGGAATCATAACAGAACTTCATTCACAAGAAGTTATCAGGTAATTCACTTGGGAATTACGTAGTGACATCATGAACCATGTATGAAGACATATTTTTATTATTCTTAAACTCGCCCTTCTTAAGAAGTTTCATTTTGTATAATTTGCATTCACAAACATTTACATATGCAATCTTCGCGAATGTTCAAACCATACACACGCATCATATCACAAGATAAGAACACAAACTATTATTTTCAATTTAATTATCTGAAATTCACACATATAACAAATACTGAACACTTTCTTCAAGACTTAATCTTTGTCACTTACAACTCACATGTAGCACTTCCTGAGATGCACTCCATTCCATGCTCTTACTAACTCAGTCCCATCAGTTTGGTCCAGGATATAAAAACCATTTCCTATTGCTTTCTTTATTATATAAGGACCCTCCCACTTAGGAGCCATCTTCCCTTGTGAAAGTGCCTTGCTAACATCATTGTTTCTCCAGACATATTCTCCCTCCTTGTATTGATGAACCTTCACTTTTGCATTGTAATATTTTACCATTTCCTTTTTGTACGTACTTTCCCTTATTGCTGCTATCTCTCTCCTTTCTTCCAACAGATCCAAATTTATCCTCAATTCCTCATCATTATTTCCCATTTGCACTTGCAACCTATAACTTGGGATTCCTATCTCAGTAGGGATCACTGCTTCAGTACCATATACCAAGCTAAA
Organism: Deinandra increscens subsp. villosa; assembly: GCA_039602395.1. Taxonomy (NCBI): domain Eukaryota; kingdom Viridiplantae; phylum Streptophyta; class Magnoliopsida; order Asterales; family Asteraceae; genus Deinandra; species Deinandra increscens. The sequence goes on along the minus strand of JBCNJP010000003.1, from coordinate 39,970,620 downwards.
AGGTGTCTCACCATGGCTGGTTTTTGGCATAGTACAGTGTGCCCATAGGACGTGTGGCATTTCATCCACCCAACTTTCATCGAATTTTTCTAACCTCATCTTGATTCCTTCAACTATGCTTCTGTTAGCTCTCTTTAACTGCCCATTAGCTTGTGGGTGTGCTACTGACGTAAATATCTGATTTATCTGTAATTCTTCACACCATTCGCTAAATGAATTTCCGGCGAATTGGTTGTCATTATCAGTGATAATATATAGTGGAAGACCAAACCTACAAACGATGTGTTCCCAAACAAATTTCTTCACTTGCTTACCTGATATCACCGCAAGTGGTTTTGCCTCGACCCACTTAGTAAAGTAATCGATGGTGACCAAGAGGAATTTTACTCCACCACTAGCAATTGGAAACGGACCAACAATGTCCATACCCCTCTTTTGAAACGGCCATGTTGTTGTCACAAGAATTTACTCATTTTTAGCCCGCATGCTAACATGCGCATGTGCTTGACATGCCTGACACTTCTAAAGTTCCTCGCAGGTGCTTCTATACATGCCCGGCCAGTAGTACCCTGAACTCGTTATTTTTATCACCACCATCTTCGATCCTATGTGTATTCCACAAATACCCTCATGGACTTCCTTCATTATTCGCCCTGTTTCTATGGGTGTTAAACATCTTAACAGCAGACCTAAAAACTCCTTCTATACAATATCCCATCTTGCATTTGATACTGTAACGAATTTACTCGAATTTTCCTTATCTTCCGGAAGTTCTCCTTTTGTTAAATACTTCATAATTGGACTCATCCAACTTTCTTCATATCCTTGCACATTCGCGGTTTCTTTAAGGTTTACAGTTGGAGCTTCCAATAGTTCCACCCTTATTTCCTTAGCAAGATGTTCAAATTCCATCGAGGCAAGTTTACTCAGTGCATCTGCTTTACTGTTCTGGCTTCTGGATATGTGTAATATTTCACATTTATCAAAGGCTTTCACCAACAGTTGCACTTGTTCCAAATACAACATCATGTACTTTCCTTTGGCTTCATATGTTCCTTTAACCGCATTCCTGTTAATAATGCTTCTTAGCTTAATCTTTCACAACCTTTGAGTGAAACCGATGCTAGTAAAATAGATGCATGTGCATACGTGTATGCCCATATTCTTCTTTTTTAAAAAGAAAAAAAAGAAAACCACAAGCACTTTTAAAATTAATATCTCCAAACATGCCAATAATGCTTCGTATTCAACTTCATTGTTTGAAGCTGGAAAGCCAAATCGTATTGCATATGTTAACTCATCACTTTCAGGGCTCTTCAAAATTAACCCTATCATTGACAAGAATTAATTGTCATTAGATTTATTAATATCCACTATCTTTGTAAGAAAAGAAATAGTGTTGATACAGTTTCACCTGCTCCTGATCCATCAGAATTAGATGATCCATCTGTGTGTAAAATCCACACTTTCTCCAGGAGATCCAAAACTGCAATTGCATGGACACTTGCTCCAACTGGCACTTTTGCCAAGAAGTCTGCGATTATTTGACCTTTTATTGAAATTCTTGGTTTAAATTCTATTTCAAACTGACCCAAATCTATCACCCATTTTACTAATCTCCCAGACATTTACTGTTTCCTTAGGATACCTTGGACTGGAAATGAAGTAAGAATTACAAACGTGTGAGCTAGAAAATATCGTCTTAACCTTCGTGTAGTTTGTACTAACGCCAAGACCACTTTCTCCACCATAGGGTACCTTGTCTCATAATCTTTTAACATTTTGCTTACGTAATCGTTAGAAATTTGTTTACCTTCACGCTCAACAAGTATAATGGTGCTTACTACATGATTTGTTACTGCCAAATACATGACCAATTGCTCATCGACTTTAGGTGCAGTCAAGGTTGGAAGTGTAGCCAGATCAACTTTCAACTCCTCAAAAGCCTTATCAGCTTATCGGGTCCACTCAAAGTTACTCTTCTTCAAACTTTCTTTTAGCACCTTCATGAATGGAGTTGCTCTCTCAGCTGCATTGGATAAAAATCGATGTAATGCAGCTAGACGCCCATTTAAAGTTTGCACTTCTTTAACTATTTTTGGTGGTTCCATCTCCAGTACCGCTTTCACCTTTCCAGGATGTGCCTTAATACCCTCCTTGTTCACCAACACTCCTAGAAATATTCCTTATTCCATTGCAAAAGAGCATTTCTTAGGATTCAACTTCATGTTAATCCCTTTTAGATTGCTAAATGTTTCCTCAATATCCCTGATCATATCATCCTCGGTGTAACTCTTAATAACCACATCATATACATATGCCTCTAAGTTCCTCCCCACTTGCGCTTGAAACGTTTTATCCATTAACCTTTGATATGTTGCTCCAGCATTCTTCAGCCCAAATGGCATTTTCTTGTAGCAAAACAAGCCCTCATTAGTAATAAAGGTTGTTTTATCTTCATCTTTGATGAACCACAAAATCTCACTAGTGGTAGAAGAAATCTAATAGTTCATTGTCGAACCTAGTTTTGTAATGGAAAGTGAATGGTGAATCGATCTATTATATTGATTTGGTAAACTTTGGAATAACATTGTGAATCTATCTAGAAACACACATACTTAAGTGTAAAATTTCTATTCACCAAGAAGTCCCTAATCATAACCGAGACATTTCTATTTATACTAATTGGAATATTGCATCTTCCTTGTTATTTAAGTGGATGTATTTGCTTCCTTGCCCGTCGCAACTACACCGCCTTTGTCATGCTTCTTTTTTGCCATACTTGCATATTCGACCTTTATCTATCCTCATCAAGTCCCCCTATTCCATTGATTATTTATTCAATAACGATGGACTAGATTACTTTACTTTTCCTGGTATAAATACTTTCTAAAAACTAAATTTACCAATAACCTTTCTGGTACCAGTCCTAAAGTCCCCTAGTCCTTAGGTTTTTATAAAATAACTCTAAGGACTAAATGTGCATTTTCCCCTGCACCGCATACATTTGCGTCTTGTAATTTATTTTCCAGAGGTGCATCTGCAAGTGTATTTTCTAACCACTTTTTTAGACAGTCATTAGTCGTGACAACCTTTTTGATAGTGTGTCAAGCCATGCATCACAACATGGTTGATTGATAGGACAGTTTCTCCATTTATTTGAACTTATCTTTTTAAAATGTTTTAAAAACTGCTCGAGAGAGAGATTTGAAAACCCTTTTTACCCTTCAAACTTCCTTATTCTTCCTTTTTCTCCATCGTTGTTATCTCTCGATTTCTTCCTTACGGCTTCACCCTTTAGTTGCAGTTTAGTTCTTTTCCTTCCTTCTTGATTTTAATGGCATCTCCTGTCGTAAAATTGGATGATGAGCCATCTAAACGCAATATATTTTGTTCCTTTTCAACATTGTCCCCAAAATCGCTTGATGATCTCATTCAATAATATCACATTCCGCTATCCCTAAATCGGAGTTTGCCTCCTTCAAACCCCCCCCCCCCCCCCATTTTTCCATTTCCTGATGGAAAAATCAGAATTTATTCAGAAATGTTTAAGTTTGGAAACTACATATTCCCTTTTTCAAAATTTCTGATTCGCTCTCTGATGTTTTTTGGAGTTCATATCTCTCAAATGCATCCCCAAGGGATCTCGAGATTGAGTCATTTCGAAGTAACCTGCCGCGCCGCCAATTTGGCACCTAGAATAACACTTTTTAGGGCTTTTTACTGAATTACAATGGCAGGCGACTGGTATACTTTTGAACGTAGGCGAGGAACTTCACGAGTTAGTACTTCTTTACCTCCAAACCCTCGCTCCTGGAAAACCCAATTTTTCTATATTGATGACTATTGTATTTCATCCTCCATGCAATGGAGGGAAATTAATGATGTGGTTCATGATGTTATCCCTGATTCGAATGACTATCGAAAAGATTACTTTGATCGTTTGGTTGAGTTTGCAAACCCTATTCGAGAACTCCCTGAAGTTATCCTTTTACTGTCTAGAATTAGTAAAGCATGGTTTACCCCTGATTTGTGGCCCATTTTAAAGTATCATGATGAGGGTAAGACATTCGTTCAAATTCTGTTTGCAATATCTGTATATTTTAATTACTAATTCAACTGTCTTTTCTTTCTTGTGTCTTTACAGAAATGAACCTTTTTGAGGCTTTAAACTTGAAGAACTTTACGGGCTTAGATTGCGGTGCTGAAATGATTGAAGAGGGAACAACACCCTTTTTTTCTCAAACCGCTTCTTCTCTTTATGATATCAGGCCTGAAGTTGACCCACAAGTGTAAAGAGAAGCGGGCGAAAAAACCATGAATCAGGAAGTGTTTCCTCTCGATGTTGTTCATGAAGATCATGTTGATGAGAATGAAGCAAAGGATCTTTCCATAAATGCCTCATCCAATTTGCAAATGCTTGCTGAATTTAATACCCTTAATGACAAAGGGAAACAAGTTGCAAATAATCAGGCCCTGGACACATCCAAAGCGTCGTCTACCCTTAAAGGAAACAAAAAATAGGCGTCCTCCCAAGCCTACATCCACCAAAGAGGTTGTGGTTTCCAAAAGGAAATCCCCAAGATGGAACTTGCAGTCATCCCCTAACTCTCATATGGGTAACACTTCCGACAGCCCAGAAGTTCTTGAAGACGATGTCGAGGAATACCCCAAGAAATCTCAAGATGAACCGGTAACCCCTTCCTTTAATGAGGAGTTTTGTATTTCTGAGTTTTTGCTGAATTCTCATGACTTGACACAAGACCTTGTTACTAATGACCCTCCTATTTTGCAGAAAAGTTCAAAACCATCCACTGCTGTCTCAAAAAATACCCGAGCTAGTTCGTCATCTCCTTAAAAGAACCTTCCAAAATTCTCAGTTTCTACCTCTGATTGGCTTAAGAAAGAAATAAACCTAGTCAGCCTTAGGACTAGCGTAGCCAAGAATTTGGGATCTCTTAATACCACTTCCTAATTTTCTCCTGGGTGGGATGTCAAAAATAGTGACAGCTGTTTGGAAGCTTCTACTGCTAAGAAACTCTCTCTTTTGAGCAACACTCCCCATGATATTTCCAACATCCAACAGACCCCTCATGAAGCCTTTACTGATGAACTTATGGTTACTCAAGCAAAACAACAAATCTAGTTGCTGATTTGTACTAGATGGATCATTGCTGAGGCCAAAGTAGAAGAATTGCAAAAGAAGGTTGTTTTTGCTAAAATAACCTTTGGCTCTATTGATTCTGAAGTGAAGATAAACAAGTTATCAAGTGAGATCGAACTGTTGAAAACACAAAATCGCAAGCTGGCTGCCCTTGAGAAGGAAGCAAGAAGAGATTTGAAACAAGCTCGAGACAATGAATCATTCCAAAAGAACCAATATCTGGAGCAAAGACAACTTCTTTAGGGAAAGCAAACAAAGGTTCCATTTGCTTGTCCTTCCTTCATATTCTTGCTTTTCCTGAACTTCTTTTGCTTTTCCACCTGGTATAAACTCATGCTTTTCCTTTTTATAGAGGCACAAACTCAAAAAGCTAAAATTGTGAAGCTAGAGGAAGCCGTTAAATTGTTAACTGAAGAACGTGAACTTATCCAGGCTGAAAACCTTTCTTTGAAGGAAAAGGGGAAATGGTTGATTGCTGAAGGTGTAGACCTGTTACCCAAGCGTGTTCACTCAGATGTAATACCACCTTTAAGGAATTTGATAAGAATGCAAAAGAAAATATTGTAAGTTCCTTATCTGCTCTGAAGTCCATGACCTTTGCAGTTATTGACCAACTTTCCTAACTGGACGTTTCAGATGTGGAGACCATGAAAGAAATACTGAAGCCGGCTCCAGTTTCGGAACCGTCCACCTCTGTTCGTAAGTAAACTGCTGGTCACTTTTTTATGAAGATTTTAAAATCAACTCCACCTCAAAGTCCACTTATGTTGTGGCATTGAACAATTTACTTTCATCCTAATGACTAATACTTAGTACCTACTACCTTTTTTCCTTTTTGAATGTTTCTATGGTTATCTTATGGTTAGATTTGCATGTGATGCATTTCTTACCCCTTTTGATTGTATACGTATGGATAATGAATGCACATGCTTTGGTTGTGTTTGAACGTTCATTTACTCTTTTATAACTTGAACTTTTGACCTTAACCAATACTTACGATATGGTGTCATTTTTCTTTATGGTTCATTTATATTTAGTCACATACTTTAATGCCCAAAATAGTACATTTGCAGTTACAACGTGTGGTTTACACTTGCAGTTGCAAAATGGTTGTTAAACTATTGTGTTTGCGGGTCTTTGTAATATTTGTTTTCCACTTGATCAATTTGTTATAATGTTTTCCTGTTATTCAAGACATGCGAATGTCTAAATATAAAAGAACATTATGAGTCCTCCATCACAAATACTATGGTGAACTTTTAATGAGATAGATATAAAATTTAAAGAAAGCTGATGCACGCGTTTCCCTCCCATAAGATGCGTCCACCCTACAAGAGTTTTGACACGAAACCACCTTAAAAACCATATTATTTCATCTAAGTTTACACCACCTCCTTATAGAATTTTAACTCTTTACTTCTTTGGTAAGAACACGTTAAATTATTGCTCAGATAATAAAACCCACAAGTCGACTTCATAACCTTAAGTTATCCAGTTACACTTGCAACCCTCGGGGAGCTTAATTAGGTACTTATAATGCATCCCTCAATTAAGTTGGCCATCTCCACGCCTGGCTTCTGTTAACATATGCTATGTTAACAAGGTGTCTGGCATGATCACCTCATCCTAACATGCACTCTTTGTGTTTAGGCGAGACAGTTAAGGACAAGGTGTACTCGTTCATTCACCTTGTGTTATTATTTACTAAGGAAATAATAACATAACTTCATTCATAGGAAGTTATTATGCAATTCATTTTGAGAATTACATAATGACTTTCTGAACCATATATGAAGATATTTGTTTTTCATGCGCAATTCTTTTCAAATGTTCAAACCAAACATATACATTATATCATAAGACAAGAAAATAACTTTTATTTCCAACTCAATTATCAAAAATTCAAATATAAATGCAAACACCAAACAAATTCTTCAAGATTTAAATTTTTATTGCTTGCAAATCACATATAACACTTCCTGAGATGCACATAGTTCCATGATCTTGGTAATTCATGTAAGATCTTTATAGGGTTGGTAGCAACTCACCAAGTGGCCTTAGCGATGTCAGGATTTGTTCTTGGCGATCTCATCAGTCTGATGACATAATTTTCACTAACTTCAATAACATTCTCTTGATTTCAGTGCTATGACGGTAGGTGCTCTCTCCAGAATAAATAGCAACATGAGAATAACCTAAAATAAGCTTTTGGACGGCTGTTTTCAAGAGAGAGAGCACCTATGTGTAAAACCCTAGTGTTCTTGAGTTTCAGACTTGAAATCTAAGGATTTCAACACACAAACAATGTGATTTGATCACAGATTCATGAATTTCGCACCTGAATCTGTGTATTGAATGGGTAAAGGCTCCAAATTGGTCACTCCGATGTCTTTCATAAAAATGTTCAAGTCATGCAATACCATATCGTCAAACTCTCAAGATGTCGCGAGCACCTCAAAATCTGTCAAGAAACCTACAAAGAGTAAGAAGAATGAATTTTCGACTAAAATGTTGTTGCTACTGAGAAGACTGTGGTATCTCGTCCACATGCTGCTGAACCAGTTGCTGATGTACCCGTGAACTTGGGAGGAAATAAAGATGATGGTCAAATTGCTAAGAAGAAAACCAACAACAAAAGGCGAAATAAGAAAGCTGTTGATCAAGGGGAAGGAGAACCTGTTGCTGAAATAAAGGTCACTTCAGTTCAAAATGTGGTTCCAACTACCACCATGAATCCAAGTGGGTCTACAAATACTATTGGGTGTTTTATATGTGGAGACCGAAATCATGCTGCTCAAGGCTGTCCATTCAACTCGACAAACGAAAAAAGGGGTACAATCCTCCAATAGTTGCTCCCTATGGACCATGAATGATGAGGCCACCTTTCACTCAACCATGGCCTCGGTTTTATGGTAACTACAATGAAGAATATGACTACATGAATAATCAGCAAATGTTCATGCCAAATTTCCAGAATTAACAGTTCTTTAGAGGAATGACCTCTCATGCTCTACGAGGTTTAGGTGCAAGTAACGGGTACTTTCAACCGGTGATCCCTGGAACTGCAAGCAGTCAAACTCCAATAACCTCACGTCCTCGTGCTCCATGGTCACCTTTGGCTGATCCTCAAAAGCATTTTGAATAAGCCACCACTCATGCTCCTCGTCCACCTAAAAAGAAGACCACCAGGAAGAACCAAGGTCCTAAAGACCTGGTTTCATCTACGAACTAATCTTTTCTTTGTTTGTGCAGGAATAGCGAAAGAAATCAATAAATCTGTGGTACATGGATAGCGGCTGTTCCAGGCACATGACTGGCGATAAGGATCTCTTGCATGATGTCAAACTGATATCTGGAGGAGGTTCTGTTGCCTTTGGTGGAAATAAGAAAGGTGGTCAAATAATAGTAACCGGTCACCTAACAAATGGTGAAGTTTCTTTTGAAAAAGTCAACCTCGTGTCAAATCTGCAATTCAATCAGCTGAGCATCTCGCAGATATGTGATAATAAGATGCCAATGTTCTTCGACGATCGAGAATGCTTCATTCTAAAACATGGTTATAAAGTAACTGAAGATCAGATTTTATTCCGGGCTAATCGTAGGGGGAACATGTACGCACTGGACATGAATGCTGCAAAGCCGTCGAGTTCAATTACGTGCTTTTTGGCTAAAGCTTCATAGGAAGATTCAACCTTGTGGCAACGGCGGATGGGACATGTTAATTTCCGTAACATGAACCGCCTGGTTAGGGGGAAACATGTATTTGGGCTACCCAACAAAGAATTCATGCAAATCGATAACTGCGTTGCATGCTCGAAGGGAAAGCAACATAAAGTGTCTCATAAGCCTAAGCCGCCTGGAAGAACAACAATAATCCTTCAACAGTCACATCTGGATCTCGTTGGGCCAGTTAATATCAAGAGTTTAGGGGGAAAATCGTTTTGCCTAGTCATCACTGACGATTACTCGAGATATTCCTGGATATTTTTCTTAAGGGAGAAGTCTGAGACTCCAGTGCGAGAACGCAAGCAGAGAAAAAGTTCGAATAATCAGATCTGACAATGGGACGAAGTTTAGAAATCACGTCCTTGACTCGTCCTCAACGAAAAGGGCATCACTCGCCAATTTAGCTCTCCCTATACTCCTTAACAGAATGGGATTGCTGAAAGAAAGAACCGCACAATAATCGAGTGTGCTCGGACAATGCTCGCTGATTCTAACTTTAAGCTGTCTTTTTGGGCAGAAGCAGTCAATAGTGCTTGCTATGTCCTGAACCGAACTCTTTTGGTCAAACATGCCAACAAGACATCCTTCGAGCTGTTTTCCAAACAAAAACTAGTGTTGAAGCGCTTAAAGCCCTTTGGATGTTCTTGTACTGTATTGAATCAGTCTGAGCAGTTAGCTAAGTTTGCCCCTCAGGCAGTTGAAGCCTATTTTGTTGGATACTCGATGACCTCCGCCGCGTATCGAGTGTACAACAAAATAACTCAGGTGATTATGGAGTCGTGCAACCTTAACTTTAACGAGCACACCCATAATTCCAGAGAGCCTGACTCAGACGGCATGTATGACTTAGAGAATTTCTCTTCTTCTTTTAACTTTGGTGATTCTGTGATTTCAGGTGTTTCTGGAAACATGCAAGAAGGTTCCAATTATGTGGATGCATCTGTACCCGAGAGTTCTACTCCAATTACTTCATCAATATTGGATACCATCTATTCAGATGATCTTCCCTGATTTTACTTGGAGAAATGAATCAACGGACACTCCCAACTCTTCTGCTACTATTCCAGCTGTCACTCCTGATGTATACCAAATAACTGAAGAAGTCGTTCAGGAAGTTGTGGCAAATCAAGAAAATCAACAAAATCAAGAAAATCCAGAAAATCAACCTGAGAATGAACCCATCAATAATAATTCAGACTCAGATGACACAACTGTGATTAAATCTGGTGATACTCCAGACAATGATGTGTAGATGGGAACTCTAGACTCAAATATTCCAAATCCAGCTGTTGAAGAGACTGGAATTCACAAGAAACATCCTGTCTCTAACATTATTGGTCCACTTGATAAGAGAGTCACCATGAGTCAGTCAGGAACAATAAACACTTGCTTGTTTTCCTGTTTTATCTCTCAAGAAGAACCTCCTTCTGTAGCTGCTGTTATGAAAGACGACACCTGGATAGAGGCTATGCATGCTGAGTTGCTTCAATTCAAACTTCTGGATGTGTGGCAACTTATAGACACTCATCCTGGCGTGAAGCCTATTCCAGTCAAGTGGATTTTCAAGAATAAAAAGGATGACAGAGGAATAATAATCAGAAATAAAGCAAGACTTGTGGTCAAGCGTTATATGCAGATAGATGGGCTGCACAATGATGACGTCTATGCCCCAGTAGCTCATCTTGAAGCCATCAGGATTTTCTTGGCTTATGTCGCATCAAAGAACATAACAGTCTATCAACTTGACGTGAAGACTGCTTTCCTGTATGGTGAACTAGACGAAGAGGTGTACGTTGATCAACCTCCAGGGTTTCTTAATCCTTCCTTTCCAAATAAGGCATACAAACTGAAAAGAGCCCTCTATGGACTCTAACAGGCACCAATGAAGTGGTATGAAACCCTGTCTACCTATCTGTTGGAAAATGGCTACAAGCGAGGGGTGATTGATCAGACACTGTTTATACGGCATGTGGGTGATGATATGCTACTGGTTCAAGTGTATGTGGACGACATCATTTTCTGATCAACAAATAAAACTCTCTGTCATGAGTTCAAGTGTCTAATGGAAAACGCTTTGAAATGAGTTCAATGGGGGAACTCTAAAGGTTTTTCCACTCCTATCGAGACTCGTGTCAAGCTCCATGCAGATCTTGAAGGTGAATGTGTTGATGAACACTTGTATAGATCAATGATCGGGTCACTCATGTACCTGACAGCCAGCCGCCCCGACCTAATGTTTGTTGTGTGTCTATGCTCGAGATTTCAATCCAAACCGAAACAGTCACACTTGACGGTCGTGAAACGAATCTTCAGATACCTAAAGTCTAATCCAAAGAGAGGGTTGTGGTATCCCAAGGAAGAGCTTTTTGATCTAAGAGGTTTCTCGGATAGTGATTACGGGGGCTGCAACATGGATCGGAAGTCAACCACCGGCGGAGCTCAATTCTTAGGGCAGTCGATTGGTTTCGTGGTAATGCAAGAAACAATCAATGGTATCTACCTCACCTACCGAATCGGAATACATTGCTGCTGCTTCCTGCTATTCTCAAGTTCTCTGGATCCAGAATCAGCTTCTGGACTACGGTTTGAATTTCATGTCCACCCCTATTAACATTGATAATACTGTTGCCATGTTTATTGTTAAGAACCCTGTTCAGCACTCTAAGACCAAACACATAGAGATTAGGCATCACTTTATTAGGTACTGTCATGAGAAGAAGCTTGTCACCTTAGTTCATGTTTCCTCTGAAAATCAACTTGCAGATCTCTTCACCAAGGGATTTGATGTTTCTAGGTTTACCTTCCTAGTTCAGTCAGTAGGAATGATTAATTTTGAGTAAGCTGATCATTAGGTTCCTTTTAGAATAGTGCCTTAGTCTTAGGTTGTGTAGTTTTAGAGGTATCATCTTTGTTTGCCTTCTTGCCTTGAAATAATCCGTATTGAAAAACCAAAAAGATTTTATCTTTAAAATTGTTTGAAAACACAAATAGATTTTAACTTTAGTTTCTTTGAGTCTTGTTAAGTTTTTGGTCATCCCTTCTTGACCATAAATAAAAAATTAATAAAGTGTCAATCAAATTTCAGAAAATACCAAAAATATTTTATTTTATTTTATTTTATTTTTGAGTCCTTGTGTCAGTAGGTCAAGCCTAAACCGACTCACGATTGAAAAATTGGAGAAAATCCCAAAAATTTGACAAAAATAATAAAAATCACTAAAAATAGAATCGGGTCATTTTAAACAACTTTTGTGAAGACACTTGTTGAATACCTGATGGAAAATTTAAAATTTTGAATTTTTAGTGATGCTGCAATAAATGTTGAAAAATTGGAGAAAAATACAAAAAATTTGCAAAAATAAATCAAAATCATGTAAATTAGAATTGAGTAATTCCCAACAACTTTTATAAAGGCACATGATGGGTACTTGAGTCTGAGCACAAAATCTTTGCAATTTTGCAATGATAAAATAAACTTTAAAAAAGAAAACCAGAAAATTTTGGTTTTTGGTTGGACAATCTATGAGGAAAATGATATAATTCTGGTCTTGTGATCTGACCATAGGATATGATCCAATCGATCAGTAATTCTATCATGCGATGTGTCGGTAGGCTCAACAAAATAAGAATTAGGCAAGTCTTGTGATTACACACTTAAAACATGAAATTATGGACCTTAAGTCAAAACAATTGGTAAAATCCTTTAAATCTGCTTAAGTCTGAGCTAATTAAGTCAACCAACACACTCGAGTATTTCTTTTGCGGAAAGTGCTGATTTCAATCCTCCAATAAGTGTGAATCATCACACATCAATCAATAAGTGAGAAATAACTAACATCCATTTATTGACCATAACACATCTACTGAGGAAATTCTGACCTTGTGTCCACGCGTCCCATTATTATCATTGAAAACATTCCGGAACACATCTGCTGAGGAGACTCTGACCTTGTGTTCACGCGAATCAATAATACGCATCCACCTTGAAATCAGTACTTACCTCTAAAGAAATAAGGGGAAGAAAATCCATTTGTGTGTTGTGCATGTCTGAATTGCTAAAAAGACAAAGCTAGGATAACTATTGACTTAGTGGAATAAAAGGTCAACACAATTTTCATTAAACCGGACTAAAACATGATAAATGACATCACAGTGACTTTGCTGAAAACTGCCTTGCTTGAGCTTAAGTGGATAATAATACCAGTAATCTGACTTAGGTTACTCAATCTGTGAGGTGACTTGATTTGTAAGCGTCTGTGATCACGTAATTGATCGATTTGAAAGCACTATGCTTTGATATAACCAAATTTGTCATAAGATGTGAATTTGGGTGCTTTCTGCTTAAAAACATCAAGTTTGGAAGAATAAGTCAAATTTTTAGGTCCATTTGCAGTTTTAAGTCAAAATCAGCCGTTTTGGTAAGTTTGGGCTGGCCTGACTCAAGTTAATCTGATTCAATAAGGTTTTGGTCAAGTATGTGAAATTTAAAAATTTTCTGAGTCAAAATGGTGATTTTTTTTTTCATGTTTATGCACATAAAAATTCTTTATTTCCAAAATTACCCTTAATGATTTCACTAAGGTTTTGCAATTAACTGAGTTTACAAATGAGTATTTTTAGTGTTTTTTTTGCTTCGAGTATTCTCATTTGGGTTGATATTTGTACCTAAATATGATTTTTTCAAATAAATAACTTGATGTCAAATTTCTTAAGTTATACCCTTTGTTGTTGGCGATCTCGCCTAAAAGGCTTGGTACCCCGAGTATCTGCTCTTAGCGATCTCGCTTAAAGGAAATTTCCACTTGGTGATCTCGCTTAATAAATGACCCTTGGCGATCTCGCCTTAACCGGCTTTCCTCTTGGCGATCTCGCCTTAACCAAACCTCTTTTTGGCGATCTCGTAGTACACTTAGGTGTTTTCATAAAACAAAACCGAGAGGTTTACTTGGCGATCTCGCCTTAACCGAATACTCCGTGGCGATCTCTCCTTATTCACAGGTCCCTTGGCGATTTCGATTAACTAGAAATACCCTTAGCGATCTCGGAGTACACTTAGGCAATTTCTTTAATAACTATCGGTTACCCTTGGCGATCTTGGTGAAGTTACTCTTCGCGACTTCGCCTCCTCCCAAACCATTGGCGATCTCGTTCAAAGGAATAAAAACCCTAAGTCCTTTTTTGACCTCGCCTACATAAAAAGTGGAGGTTCATGTTTTCCATTCTTATTCAAACAAAAACACATACCCGCTCTCCTCCTCTCTCGGCGAACCACCGGCACACCACATACTCCATCTCTGACCTCCGTTTTCTTCTCAAATCGAACCCTGAAATCTGACTTTCGTGCATTTAGGGTTGGTGTGCACACTCTCTTTGCACTCTCATGTTCGTTCTTTAGTTACTATCTAGGTTAATTTGGAGGTTTTGGTTCGGGTGTAACATTTGAGACCGACGGCTCGTGAAATCTGATTAGGGTTCTTATTTCTTGAAATTGGTTGTTGGTTTTTTACAGATTAGGATCCATCCTTTGCCCCTTCTCATTTCCAAACACCGATTTAAGGTAATTGACTATATAATTTGTAAACCTTTGGTTGTTCTTGAACAGGGGTCGTACCTTCAATAAAATTTAAGAGTTAGGTTGTGATATCTTGTGTAGTTTGGTCTCAAAATCAGTTGAGAATGATTACGGTGATACAAGCATGATAATTAATTGCAAATTTCTTGTTTGATGATAGTTATTTTATATTGATCATTGTTATTGGTTTCAATAATCCACTATAATTCTCTTGATTTATGAAAACTCTATACTGCGAATGAGTTGGTTTGATTATGGATGTTCCAAAACACCAATGTGATGCATTAGAATGTCTCAAGATGCATTTCGTGTCTTAAGAGCTTCAAAATGTGAAGCTAAACTAGACTTTGATGTGAAGCTAAACTAAACTTTGTCTAAGTTTGACCAGTTTGGAAATAAATTGAATTTTGGAACACATTTTGCCAAAATTCTAAATTTTTGAAAAGAAACAAAAACAATGAGTTCAGTGGACAGTTTAAGTCCTAAATGGGATAAAAATTGGATTTAAATCTCATTTTTTGGTTCAAATTGTAAAATTTTCTTAAATCTTATCCGTTTGACCAAAATTGGACTTTAAATGTTCTAAACTAACTCCAATAAGAGTCGTCTGACTCAGATAACTTGAGGAAGGGAATCATTGACATGAAGTGGTAACATTTGTTGCTTTTGAGTTACTTTAAAAATAAAATTGACCAATTTGACAACATATAGGTTGCTTTTGACCATTTTGTTAGATTTCTTCCTTCAATTGAATTTCACTGTATATGCAACTTAAATTGATGAAAATAAGTCAAGTCTTGGACTTTAACTTGTCTAATATAGGTTTGAACACAATATAGGTTAAACCTGCAATGTTTGACTAGTCTTGACTTGGTTTTTGACAAATGCTTGCATAGTTGACTTTTAAGTCAAATCTTGTGAAATTCACTCTTGTTTAATGAATCTGACCCTTTTAGGCTGTGTGTGGTTTTCAATCAATTGTTTAACAAATTTGGCCAGAATTAATAACAGATTCCGTCCAGAAAACACTACAAGATCTTCTTGTCTCTTACATTGATCTTAGCTCAAATTAGGTCATCAAAGAGGTATGTTTCATGAATTCTTGGCAACTCCTGATTTACAATTATTGAGCTACACAGGGGCAATTCATTAAACTCTTTCAATCAGCTTGAATAAGCTTAGTTAAATTTCTAATATGTTCATGATTGATCACAAATAGGATCAAGCCATGAACCTGCTGATTTCTAGATATATCTGATTTAGCAAACAATAGATCTTCTTCAAGGTATGTTTTCCGATCTCAAATAAACTATTGGAAGTTTGACTTTTGTCCATTCAGGCGGATTGTTCTACTTAATTTTTATGCAATAATTCAATAAATCTCATGAAATATGACTTAGCATGCTAAATTTCTACAATCCTGAGTTAGATTTAAAACTCTACTTGATTGAATGAAATAACTTACACTTTCGTCATTGTCTTATGAGTCATTATCTTTTATTCTACATAAATGGTTAGGTTAGGAACTGTTGATGCTCATATCTAATAATGAATGCTTCTTGTTCCTTTACTTGACCTTATTTGACTTTGGTTGTGTTGTTAAGCATGTCAGAACTTCATTCATGTATTCTGATTCATCGTTTGACATCTTATATATGCTTAAGTGAAAAATTTTCATATTGATCATGTACAAGTAGTTAAATAGAGTATATGTGTTCGTAAGTGTCTCAAACTGCTCAATTCATGCTGAATTAAGAAATCATGATTCGAGAATCCTGTTTAATCTCAAAATCAATAATTCAAACTGTGGAAAACACAAGTTTAGGGGGAATCACTTCTTGATTCCGTCTTGAGTCCATTGAGTCTTTTGGGTCAAAATGTTGACTTTTATCTAAAGTCCACTCAATTAAGTGAAATTTTGCCAAAATTTCTCAAACTCTGTCACAATTTGCCATCACTTAAGTTTTTCTCTAATATAAAACTCAAACAAGTTTTCTTGAATCAAAACACACTTAGTTCTTCACCAAAGTCAACTTACCAATAAAACTACTTTTTTTAAGGGAAATTACTAGAATTTGGGTCAAATTCACTAACATCCTCTGTTGATCTAAATTGATTAAATGTTGAAGAAATTTGAGCCTATGCCTTTTAAATTTCTTTTATATCTTTGTAAGTGAATTAAAAAGCTCTGTCACTATCACGAATCTAGTGTGACATGACATTCATTTGACTTGTTAAATTTGATGTAATTATGTTGTTTCTTATGTTCAGATGGCTCCTAGACTGGAAAGAGCAGCCAATGCCCCTTTGGATTTCTAAAAATCACACAATCAATTATGTGAAATCAACAGAAGCTGGACAGATGCCGGATTATATAAACAGGCCTTCAGAATTCCGGAGAACTCAAGTTGGATCACTGGTATCCAAATGGAGCCTGTCATTAGCTCGGGTATAATAAATCATTTCTGGAACAATGCCCACACATTTGAGGCTGACAATGGTTCCAAATCCATCATATCAAGAATTCAAGGAGTTTATGTTGAAATAAATGAGGAAAGGGTCCGAGAAGTGCTACAGTTACATGATGCACTGTGCCATGATTCTTTTCCAAAGGAAGAATGGAAAGACACAATCCTCATGAAGGGATATCAAGGAAATCTCTCGGTAACATCAAATGAGAAAATAAAGAAGACGTTGTTCCCAGAAAACTGGAAGTGCATCATGACTTTCTTTATTTCTGCTTTTGGTCTAAGAAAGTCTGGAACAGACGACTTTGTGGAAGAAACAGCCTGGGTACTACATGGTTTAGCATCCGGTGCTGGTTTCAACCTCTCGAGGCAAATAATTAAATGGATGGACTACAACTTTGTGACAACCCGTCAAAAATCGAAGGTCAAACCTGTTACCTTGACCATATATATATATATATATATATATATATATATATATATATATATATATATATATAGAGAGAGAGAGAGGAAGGGTAAATGAAAACTCTCCGAGTTGAGAAAACTTTGAAAACTCTTCAAAAACGGGGTCAAAAAGTTTTTTTTCTCCTTCAATTTTTTTGGTGATTCTTTACGTTATAGGCTATCCATAGATGGAAAAAAATCAAAAAAAAAACGCCTCGGGGATAAATTTTTAAAAAATCTCAAAAAACAGTCTTGTTACATATGTAACACTCTGTACATATGTTTGTTACATATGTAACAACAAAACTTGTTACATTTTAAAAAAAAAATCCCCGAGGTGTTTTTTTGATTTTTTTCCATCTATGGATAGCCTATAACGTAAAGAATCACCATAAAAAATTGAAGGGAAAAAAAACTTTTTAACCCCGTTTTTAAAGAGTTTTCAAAGTTTTCTCAACTCGAAGTGGTTTTCACCATAACCATCCCCTATATATATATATATATATATATATATATATATATATAGGGTGAGGTTCATTGTAGACACCCCCATAAGTGTAGACAGGTAGACACCCTATTTCACATGTGAAATTACTTTATTTCACATGTGTTTTCACATGTGAAATTTTCTGAACAATGAGAAAAAGAAAAGAAAAAAGAAAAAAGAATTAATCATAACCATTAGATCAAGAGATCTAATGGTAAAAAAGGGTGTCTACTTGTGTACACTTATTGAGGTGTCTACAATAAACTTTTCACTATATATATATATATATATATATATATATATATATATATATATATACACATATATACATGTGCATGACTTAATTTAATAGTATTATTAGTAAACACTATGCACGAAAACGTCCAACCTTGACAATTCCCACGTTTATATTGAAAAAACATACCCGTAGCAAAAAGAAATCAACCAAATGACTTATAGAATTTTAATGATAAGAAAATTAAAAAAATATAAAATGACATTTATATTTTTCTTGAAACGGTGTCGTAAGACATCAAACCGAGACCCGACGAACACTTTAAGCGAATATTTTATTTAAAATATTAGTCAGTTTTAATTACGTAAGTTATTCGAGCTTAAAATAATTTAAACAAATTATTTATTTTCTGTACGCGGTACGCGAGCAATTACTGTAAATAATACCGCAACCTCTAAGTAATTAAATTTATGACTAAAACTATAGTCATTCATCAATGACAAAGACTCGTAAAGTATTTATTAACTCGACTCGGCCAAAACGCCAAAACAATTCGGTGTAATCAGTCCGTAACCCGAATTGGGCCCGACGAAGCCCAGTAGCCCAAAATTATTTATCCGAGCCCGGAACTCGACCTGGTGATCCGACCCGACCCAAACCTTTGGGCCTACACCGGCCCAGCCGCCTCTCCCTTTTGGCTTGGGCCTAGACGGCGGCCCATTCCTATTTTCTTTTAGGATTTTGGCCAATCTAAAAATATAAAAGCCCACTCTTTTATATTTCTTTTTATAAATATTGGGCCACTTAATTATAAAAAACCCATCACTTTTTAGTTTTTTTATAAAAAGTTAAACCCCTTAATCTAGTGTGATTAGTACTCTTTTTTTATATATAAGTTTCATGCTAGAAAACCTCCTCCACGTGTAGATTTTATAAAAAGTGATTAAATTTTATAAGTTTTATAAAATTTGAAGATATTTTCTAATTTAACGCATGGTTATTTAAACATACAAGTTAACCAAAACCATAATCACACTCCAACTTCCATACTCTTGTACCCTTAACACCAGCTACACACTTAAACTCACTTATAAAAGCCAAGTGAATCAAGCACACAACAAACCACACCAACTCATTTCTCCTCTCCCTCTACTGCCGACCCTCCTCCCCCTCCATCGTTTCTATTCTTTCTTTTACTACCAACACACTTAAGAATTTTTGTTTCCTTTGTAATTAATTCCTAAAGGAAAGAAGGAGAACCCCTCCTTCTGTTTATGTTCGTGAAACCCAAAGTACCCCGAATTCCTTTGTTTATTTTGGTACAAACAGCCTCAAGTAAGCACCTTTAGACCACCATAACACCACCATAGGCCACCACACGTCCACCAAACCACCACCAACGACAACTCCATCAAGTCACCTCCCAAACGGCCTCAACGCATGCCCCTAACAAGAAACGTAAACCACCGAAAACTAGCCTGCAAAAGGCCGCTTTACCTTTCGGGTCAACACTTTTTGAGCTCGATATTTTAGATCAGGTCTACGGAGATACTCTCGCCCCTTTCGGTTCATCACCTAGCCGAGTGCTAGAGGTAAAAGTCTAAGCTTTTCAATTTATTCATATTTATTGTTGGTATTTTTATAATCACCCAAAACGAGTCTTCACACTCCGCTCACTAAATATATATAAATGAACAAACCATCCTAAATATTAAACTAACGTTAATATATAAGAACTTGTGTCACAATATATATTTGACAATCGTTGTGAAGACTAAAAAGATTATAGACCCAAGCAGTATAAAACAACTGACTCAAGAACCGTCAAAATGATATATTGGACTAAAAATATATAAACGGATATATTTTGGACATAAAATATAAAGAATATATTATTGGCTATGTTGATTATAAAAATGTGTTTATTTTGATAAAACATGTATATTTCTAAATACCGAGCGTTTGGACTCATAATTAATAACTAAGTGTTCATATTTTTAGATCTAATTATTTTTAATAACTTGAAATATTTATTTAAAGTTATTACAAACCGGTAATATTTAATGACTTAAATATTAGTTTTCATATCGTATTACTTAACGGAATACTTTTATATATATATATATATATATATATATATATATATATATATAATATTAAATCTGGACGTTGGACCTAAAAATATACGGTGTTATATTTTGGACTTTCACGACGTGAAACTTATATATCATTATAAATATATTTTTCTAATAGTGTTGAAACACATCACATGGATATCTCGTTCTAATATTTTATTATTTTCTAAATATAATTTAGAAAAACTATTTGAGATAACATAAACATAATAATATTTACTGAGATAAATATTAATTATCATAACGATCATTTATCAGATACTTGTATCTTATAGCGGCAGAGCCAATGACTAAATTTCAAAAAATATAAAGACTTATATTTTCCTAAGATCTTGAGATATTGAAACATATATCATTTCTGTAAGTTATATATATATATATAATATATATATATATATATATAGGGGAGGGATATAATGAAAACCTCTCCGAGTTTGGAAAACCGTGAAAACCAAGCTAAAAAATTCGATTTTTGTTCCGATTTTTTTTATGGTGATTCTTTAAGTTAAAAAGACCCCCTTTATGCAAAAAAACATATAAAAAAAACGCCTAGTAAAATTTTTTTAAAAATTTTTTTTATAACCGAGGTTACTTCTAAGTGTATACATGGTTTCGCTTTCTTTTGTTTACGGTGTAGTAAACATCATTATAGGGATGAACATCCCGAAAAAAATAAAAATAACTACTCACCATATACAATAGAAACACCTTCTTTGTCACACCTCGGGCAACGGTTTCGGGTGTGAGCGAGAATGGAATCATAGTCGAGGATACATAGAACACTTCTAATAAATTTAAAAACTTCATAAAACATTAATTCGTTTCATTGCAGCGGAAAGAGTAGTGGAAACATTAATGTCTTACAATTTAAAAACATAAGTCTTAAACGATTATTAAAAGCATAAAACGGTTAAGTTGGATAGTCGGGACTATGACTCCAAGGACAGGTCCGATAGCATTTGTAAGCTCCATTTGCATGTCTTCAGAAAGTCTTGTCAATTACCTAAGAAATCATGAATATAAAATGGGTCAACATAAAGTTGGTGAGGTTCACAGGTTTAGGACTCGATAGTTAAACAGTTGTAAAGCAGTTGTAAAACAGTTTCGGTATACTTAAATATTATCAGGGTTTATTGTTGTGGTTGTATGATCTCACCTGAACCTTGATTTCAAATACTAACGGTTTACCCACCCGGCATCTCTTGCCCAGAGATGTTAAACAGTGCAGAATAACTGACGTGTACCCCCAGACAATCCGGAGTCAGAACTGGAGCTACCAGTTAGGGTAGGGTTGTCAACCCAAATAGATCTACTCACTAGCTATCGTTTCGAACAGAACTAATTGAAATCAATTAATGATGGGATTTTCGGTTGTACAAACGTTTATAACGATAATGTACCAAGTTGGGCAATCAGTAAGAGAACAAGTAGTCATACGGATAACAAGTAAACCCTAATATTAAGTAAAAAGCATTTAATCAGTTTTCATGATTTCTCAACCAAGTATAAAACAGTTAAAAGGAAAAGGGGCCGTGAAACTCACAGTTTTAGCAGATAATCGGAATTTAAGCAGCGAAGGACGGTAGCACGTAACGTCCTAAATAATTAAATAAGATATGCATAAGATATTTTAAACGTAAACCTTTAAAGAAAACTTTTAAAGCTTTTATCGATTAATCATTTATATTTCGAAAACGTTTAATATTTCATTTGCATGAAATATATAGTTTTTTTCCAAAAATATTTTCAAAACATTGTAACGACGCTTGGATTTATATAAAATTGTCTTTTATAGAAATTTGATTTATCTAGAAATCTCCAACAAATGTAAGTTCATTTTTGGTTACTTTGATTCATAAAAATCCATATAAACATTTAAAGTCTATAGCTTGTCTTTGATTTATTTTTATAAAAATCCTTTTATAAAAATATTTATTTTCAAATGTGACCTTTTTAGAAAAAATGTCCATTTCTAGCAAGTTTTAAGAAAGGTTAAAACTTGTAATAAATCCAAGTATTTATGTTAAATTAATCATTTGACATAAATATTATCCTTATCAAATCTAGCATTTATTTTTATTCTTTTTGTCCAATCATTTAATCATTTGAAACATATTAAATATGTTACATGGCTTTTTAAGAAATATATTCTTTATGTTTTAGCCATTTATGTTCCAAGTTTACATATGTAACTTTTTATTTAGTTTACTTGGTTCTTGTAAGTCCATTTAATCATGTTTATCATTTTTATTAACATGTAACATATATAAATATCAATCAACTAACACATTGGTGTTAGGACATTTATAAATGTAAATAACAATCAACTAACACATTGGTGTTAGGACATTTAAATGTAAATAACAATCAACTAACACATTGGTGTTAGGACATT
Organism: Deinandra increscens subsp. villosa; assembly: GCA_039602395.1. Taxonomy (NCBI): domain Eukaryota; kingdom Viridiplantae; phylum Streptophyta; class Magnoliopsida; order Asterales; family Asteraceae; genus Deinandra; species Deinandra increscens. The sequence continues at coordinate 39,947,991 of JBCNJP010000003.1, read as the reverse complement.
TAAATGTAAATAACAATCAACTAACACATTGGTGTTAGGACATTTAAATGTAAATAATCAACTAACATTTTTATGTTAGGACAATTAAATATAAACAATCAACTAACACTTTGTGTTAGGACAAATAATGTAAACATGTATAGATTAGTTAGTTAACATTTTTATATGAAGAGGCTTGGAGGTTTGTTTAAAAACAACTAACTTATGAAACCAAAGTCTCATTATCAAGATCTTGGTGCACACTTGCTACTTTCTTATGATTTTGCAAATGTGTTTCACCACATTAGTTGGTTAACTTTAAGCATCTAGATGCACCAACTAGTGTTTGATCTTGGAAGAAGGAGGTTAAGAAAGAGAGTTTTTGTTAGTTGTTTAACAAACACAAGCATTCTTTGATTTATTTGTGGGTTGTTGTCAAGACTTGTAGGTTTTCTTGGGTGGTTAAGTATGTGAGAAAACATAGGAGAAATGAGTTTAGGAGACTCACAAGAAAAGATGGGGAGGATTGGATGGTGGTGGTGGTTTTCCGGTGGTCCGGCGCGGCGGCGTAGCGGCGGCGGAGGGCGGCTGGCCGGCGGCGGCAGGGTGGTTGGCGGTGGCGGTCGGCCGAAATAAGGGAGGGAGAGGGAGAGTGATGTGTTGGGGTGTTGTGGTGCAAGGGAGCAAGTAGGGGATTTGTCTCCTACTTATACTAAAAAGGTGGATTAATACCCATTGTGTATTAGTGTGTTGTCAAGCTCACATTAATCCCAACTAATCTCAAGAGGAGGTGATTAGTTTTTATAAGTTTTATAAAAATCTAGGAGCTTTTATAAAATATGGAGGTGTTGGGAGTTTATAAAAATTATAACTTTTTAAAATCTAATCCAATTATAATTAATCCAATTGAATGGTGATTTTTATTTTTATAAACGTTGTTGATCCAAGTTTTATAAAAATATTAGGGGGTTAAAGAAGTGGGATTAATTTTATAAAAGTTGTGGGCTTTAAACAAATTATTTAATTTGTTTTTCATTGGGCCGAAGCCCAATCGGATTCAAGTGGGAGAATGGGCCGAAGCCCATTCGTCTTTGTGAAGTGAAACGGGCCGAAGCCCAAAAGGGAATTGGGCCAAGGGGCTGGGCCGAAGCCCATGGAATTTGGGTTTGGAGTGCGGGCCGCGAAGGAGAAAGGAAAAGGATTTGGGCCGGTTCGGCCCAACGCGATACGGGCCGCGGGTCGGGTATCCGGGTTCGGGGTTTTGCTCGACTAGTTGATACGAACATTCGGTTAAATTTTTGGGTTAATCCGGACATTTTTGGGCTTATTGGGCTTACCGGGCCCAATTGGCTAAGCGGTTTGTAAATTGGCTAAGTCTTGACAACGTAACACTTGTTTTATGTTCGTAAAACGTTTTATCGGTTTTTAACGGTTTGATAAAATATAAAATGTCAAATTTTATATTTAATTTCTTATTATTAAAATTCCATTAATAATGATATAAAACATTCATAATTCACAGTTTTTCAACGCGAATTTTTCATATCAGTTAATCGGTTATTCATTCACAGCTAGTTAGGTAATTTAAACAATTAAATCACGTAATTATCACAAAATGAAAAGTCAACAAAAGTCAACGGAGAGAGAGTTGACCTGATTTTGGTCCGGTTGTCACATTCTTCCCCTCCTAAAGATGACCTTGAAAAAACAACCAAAAAATGTTAGAACACATCAAGGTCATGGAAGTGTACTTTAAAAGAATATGGATGGAAGAAGATGAAGCACGAAATCGTGTAAACCAAGAAGACTGTCAGGACCAGATTTGAGCAGCTTGTTCTCATATGATTCATCACACAAGTGCGGAAATCATGTGTGATGGTCGATTCATGGAGGAATCTGCATCAATGCTCACCCATTGATGATTACTAAAGCTCAAGAACACACACTAACACCAAGAACACACACACAAAGGCTCTCTGTAGGAAAAATACTCCACCAAGCGTTGCCAATAGGGTTTTCTCATTGGTATTTATACTACTAGAGAACCTGGGACAAAAGGAATGTTTGACACGACACAATCATTTCCTATAATTCAGCAAAATATTCTAACAGGAGAACAAGTTCGCTAAGACTTAAATGAACTTCGCTAGCACTTAACAAGTCCGCTAACAAGTACAAGTACGCTAAGTAGTAACAAGTCCGCTAACAAGTACGCTAAGTAGCAACAAGTCCGCTAACAAGTAAGCTAAGCATAATCAAGTTCGCTAACATGAACAAGTACGCTAACAAGTTCGTTAAGAACAAATTAAGTACGCTAGGAACAAAACAAGTCTGCTAAGTAAACAAGTTCGCTAGGAATAAACAAGTCCACTAAGATAACATTCAAACAAGTACGCTAAGAGTAAATCAAGTCCGTTAAGAGCATAAATCACAAGTCCACTAAAAAGCATAACAAGTACGCTAACATTTACACAAAGTTCACCAAGTACATATCAAAAGACAATTACAAAATGAAGTATCAATTACAAGATAAGAAAACAATAAGTTTGTGTTACTAACAAATAGGTTATAACAATTTCACCCTTGTTGGCAATGCAAACTCTTGAGCTTCAAGCATCTTGACCGGTCAGCTTCAGCAGGAATCTCCAGTTCTCTCTGGCTGCGGGTTTGTCTTTGTCAGAAAGTACGTGAATACCCATGTCATACAGCCTAAAGAGATCTTGCCAAACGAGCTTCTTCAGGTCATTGTAATTGTTCAGCTCGACCAATCGTCTTGACTTATCCAAAATGACACTTAAACCATGTTCTTTAATCAACCAACAAGTTGTTGTTCTCAGGTATTCATAATTAAGAGTGAGTCTACCTAATCCTGCTAGCCTTTTGCACCACCAGTTTAAGAATATCAAGAAATAGTTGGCATCATAGCATTCATAAGGTCTCAACTGAACAGGTATTGTCCGCATCTTCTCATAATACATTATCTTCAAGTAAGATCGAGAGAGAAGACGGAGTTCTAGAGCAGCAAATATTCTGATAGCGTCAGCGCCATCTCTTTCGATTACCAACTCATGAGTCATCCCGTTATAATACCAACTGATCATAGGAGCATTCTTCTGGTTTCCAGGGATAGTCTTTGCTTTTACTTCCTTTCATACATCCTTGAACATACCTCGGTGAGGAGCACGAAGTCTTCTCTTCTCTTCTGCCAACTGAGCTTTTCTCTCTGCTTCAGGATTTTAACTTAATCTATTATCATTGTAAGCAGATTGGATCAACGCAGCAGCCCTTATACCCTTTGGGTGATTTGTGTGGTTCACCAATTCCATGTACTTAAGCTGTTTGATTTCCCAAGAGAATAAGCTAGTGAGAGCTTTGAAGTCTCCAAATATTTGGACATAGCCATTTCTCCTCTTCACCATGAAAGCATCAAAGGCTTCATCATATTTCCAACCCAAGATCTTCATTCCATGATTGACGTTAGGGTTGCTAGGCATTTTCCTCAAGTTCTTGGCAATAAATAATTGCATGGCCTTCAAGTTAGGAGTTAGCTTTTCCCATTCGTCATAGATTTGGGGATTATCTTTTCTCTTAAGAGCCTCAGCCCGTTCCTCTTCAATGATTCTGATTTGTTCCAACTTAGCCAACCGCTCTGTCTTCCGGTACTCACATACAAACTTCCAGAGACCAGGAAGTCTCTTCTTGTAGTAAGCCTGCTTATCAGTGTTCTTGAATTTACAGAAGTTACGGAGTGTTTCAGAGTTCATACTGTTGGTAGTGGATTCAATGTAAGCTTCAGAGTCAGGAGGATCCACGGACGAATTCTCTGGAGGAGGAATGAATGTGTTGCCGATGTCAAGGGTAAGGTCCGAGAGATGATCACGGATAGGAAGGAAGTCCACAGTCTTGTTTGTGTCGGCAAAGATATCAGCTAGGAGATCAGAATGTGCTTCAACTGTTTGATTTTGAGGTAGGTGAGAATTCAACCTTTCCTCGTCGGTGTATAACTTGGTCAACTCAGTTTCAGTGAGACTCATCAGATATTTCAAAGAGAAGTTGTCTTTCATCAGAGTTCTGACCATGTTGGCTGTAACAGAGTTGTCATCTGCATCCACATCGGTTCCCTCTAAGTTTGTGACAAAGCGGATCAAAGGTTCATCTGTTCTGATTGATTCTGAACGTTCTGGCAAAGTGCTCGATCCTTTTGCATACATGACAGCTGGAGGATGGTTAGATTCATATCTCTTTAGTGCTTCAGCCTTTTCCTCGAGATGTCTATTTTGTTCCCTGATAGTTTCATCAATGAGCGCTTTGCGGGATCTTTCTTTCTCAGCTTCACTTTTACGATGTTCTTCAGCAATTTCTTCAGGAGTTAAAATCATTTTTCCTCTATCTTCAGTAGAAGGACCAGGTTGTTCTGTAACCGTAGGCTCTTGAGTCTCAGTCACATTTGGTTCATCTTCAGTATCAGACTCAGAGGAGAAGTGTATAAAGGAGGCTTCAAAGATCTGATCACGGAAGCTTTGCTCAGTAGATACTGTGGGAATAGATTGACTCTCAGATTCTCTGGCAGCACTTGATTCTAAGTTGATGATATCTGCATCTGCAGGAATAACACCTGGAACATGGGGAGCTATATCCAAAGCAGAAGCCTTAGCTGAGGACTGCATGAGCTCAGAAAGTGAAACGTGTACGTATATATCATCCACTTCCTTCTTTACTTGAATAGGTGTGGGAAACAAAGGTTCCATTTCTTCATCTTCACTCTCGATCAGATCCAAATCAATGTAATTTAGTGGATTGGCTTCATTCATGAGCACATGCATACGTTCTTGTAGCTCATTCATGTCTTCTTCATCACCGAAATCCACAGAATATGGATGTTCCTCATATGAGACTTCACCCGTATCATCTTTAATAGATTCGATCAAAATACCACAAGAATTTCTTCTCGAGTAGATCTTTTCTGCATAATATTCCCTGAAGTTGGCCATTGCAAAATCTAGGAAGGCCGGGTCAACGTGCCTGTGACGGACTCCTTCAGTCAAGGGAACTAAAGCAGTTGATGTGTCAGTTGAAGTCTGAAAAGAGGGTACAAGAGAGAGTTGAAGGTTTAATCCAGATGCATCAGCAGCTTCTTCATTATAAGTTCCCTCAATGGCAATGTGTCTTGGCTGCCTGTGAAAATCTAGGAAGTTTCAGGTTTTCAGGCACAGGAGCCAGCTTCTTGATTGAATCTAAGGTTTCATCTACAGGCTCGTCATGAAAGAGGCTGTTTACAAAAGATTCATCATCATCTGATGAGTTCAGCTCATCTCCTTCTATGACCATATCTTCATCAAACTCGAAATCACTGTCATGCAGGGGGCTTGAGGAGTCTTGAGCACCAGTAGAATCCTTACCAGCAGGCATGGTTGTTGAAGAATTTGGATCTTGAGAATTGTCACCATCAGTTCCTTGATTAGCTTGAGGCAGGTCTTCAGGCAACTCACTTTCTTTATCACCACCATCATCACCATCTGGTTTGGTACTAAGTTGTTAGTCTTCATCTGATTTGCTTAACAAATCCTTCAGTCTTTGGATCTCAGCTGCCTGTTCAGCAATTACACGTGACTGTTCATTGATCTTTTGGTTAGCCACTTGCAGTGAACAATTGAGATGATCGTTCTGACTTTGAAGATTAACAACCTCAGCTTGTAGTTCCATCATCTTCTCAGATTCTGAAACTGTTGGGCTTGTAGTTACGGTACCAGAGGGGTCAGTGGTAACAACAGCATCTTCAGCTATGGTCTCCAGAGGTCTCATATCCATATCAATCCTATCACTGTGATCAGTAGGAGATGGAGAGACAGGTGTAGTAGCCAAAGTTGTATCAAGTTGAGTGCTTGATGAACCAACAACTTCATACTCATCAGCGAAACCGGGTTTTCTTCTGACTTGGAGTTTCTCAGTGCAGGACTTGCTTCTTACAGCTCTTACCGTGAGTAACTCAGACGATTGATTTCCCTCATCAGCAGTAATTGTAAGCTTGTTTAAAGTTAACTTAGGAGGAGACTTAGGAGAACTTTCAGTCTCAGCTGCAAGATCATGTGTAGAATCCTCTTGATCGAGAGATACCGAAGAGTCGTCTTCATCTAAGTCATCCTTGGACGGTTTATAGCTTTCATCTGATGATGATTGTGGTGTCAGATTCATCGAGGCCCTGGAAGATTCTCCAGTCCTTTGCCTTTTCCGAGGGTGAATATCTGCAGTTTGAGCAGGGCTGTCATCTGAGCTTGAGGAGCTAGATTCTTCATCATTGGTGTCATCACCTTCCTCAGCTTCAGAAGATAACACATTCACTGGACTCAATGAGTGTTCAACATGCTCAGACGCTTCAACATTTTCACCTTGGATATTCCCAAGGTCTTCAGCAGCAGTAGCAGGATCTGAGATAACTGGGGCATTCAAGTCTAATTCATGGTGGACTTGAGCCGCATCACTGGGTTCAACTTGTGCTTCATCTGCAACTTCATCCATGTGAACATCTCCCTCAGCATCAACGGGAGCTAGTCGAGCTATCATCTCGGGAAAGAAAGGCACTTCATTCCCTTGATACTTACCTTTATGGTACTTGCTATACGAGCCAGTGTTCATAGAACTTGTGGAGAATGTCTCTCCTTGCTTCACCAAAGTTGGGTAGTAATGGTCTATGATGGCTTGAACAAAGCGAGGGTACATTAGAAACTTCTTTTGCCTTCCAGTGGGGTGCAGGTTGGAAATCATCCACTTCAGTAGTTGGTGGGAAAGATTGAAACCATCACCTGAGACGAACCCATGGATAGCACATGCAGTATCTTCAATGAAATCATCTGGAGCTGCCTTGCGGTGTCCAAACGCCACAATGAAGAAACTGATAATGAATTTCTAGTTAGTTGGGAATAAAGTCTTCTGAACTTTGTTGCTGACATCAGGAAGAAAGACACTCGAATATCCCATTCTTGTGATAGTTGACTGCCACACAGCCTTAGTGAAAGTCTTGGGCTTGTCAGCATCTTGGAGATGCAGGACAGTTCTGATCTTCTCTTCAGTGATCTCAACATCAGTATTCAGAATTCTAGATCTTATCACGCTTGTTCCATCATCCAGTTCTGCAGATTCAACATTGTACCAGAATGCTTCAATAATACCCTTGTAGATAACAGGGTTGATCTGCATGGCCGTTGCCCAGTTTGATTGTAGCATAAGATCAAGGGCTTGCTCGTTAGCACCTTCCTAATTTTTGTTAAATATGCACCTTCCGTTGTGCAGGCGACCATACTCTAAAGCTTCTGCAGCTTATCTGGGAGGCATCTGCACATATAGAATTTAAAAGATTACATCAAATTCAACACTAGATGAATGTCATGCCACACTAAACCCGTGATAGTGACAGAGCTTTTCATTTGAGTATTGATGACATAAACTAACTCATATAGTGCATATACTTCAAAATGATCACAAGCAACCGGAATGTCATGATTAAGCAATGTAAGTATTTCAGGAAAAAATAACAGATGTGTGTAAAGTAATAAAATCTGGAAAACAAGGAGCCAGATCTAAATCTCCAATAACATTGACTTAATTGAATGTTTTGCATGAAAATTGAAAAGTGACCCATAAAAAGATTAAGTTAACAAAATTATGATTTGTTGGAGGGTCAAGAAGAATCTCAAAGAGAATTCTACTACTTGGTCTCAACAACAGTCACAGATATCAAGCAAAGGAGGGCTTGGGACACTGGGATCAACACCTAGAAGTTTAGGTTGTCCCAATTTGTCAAGTCAGTTCAGGGAAAGTCACATTGGGACTTGGTTCCACCCGAACTTGTGAACTCCTTGATTTGATATCAGTAAACAACTTAGTTAAAAACAATGCTTTAAATGAAAGACGGGACAGTTGGATTATAACAAAGCTTAAAGATTCAAAGGCCAGTTAAATGAATGCAATGAGTGTAGCAATGACTTGTCAAACATTCAGGACAATCCTAGTAAATCAGAAATATAAACATTTATAGTGAATTGACTCAAGTCCGCTAAGCAGAACAACAAGTCCGCTAGAACTCATTAAGTTCGCTAAGTGAGAACAAGTTCGCTAGGAACTACAACAAGTTTGCTAAGCAATGGAACAAGTTCGCTAAGAACAAAAGAAGTTCGCTAAGCAGGCTATGAAGTACGCTAAGGACTGAATCAAGTCCGCTAAGACCAGAATGATCTCATATGCAGATTCACTATACTTAAAAAATGACAACAAGGACTATAAAACATATATTAACATTTAACAAGGATTTTCTAGATGCAACAAAGTCATGTTAACACTTATAAGCAAGTAAGAAGTCCTAATGGGTCAAATGTTCCAATTTTATCATTTAAAGGACAAGATGTGATAAAGTAAGCTTAACAGATTAGATGGAACCATTTACATGTCATATTTAATCCTAACACACACATACAAGAATGTATGGATCAATTAACATATACCCAAATCACCAAATTCACATTTAAGCTAATACAGTCACATAAGTCACATAAAAACAATTTCATGCAAGATTTGACTTAATAAAGTCAAAATGACCAAATGAGTGTTCATACAGAGCTTAAATACCTAAGATAGTTCATATGAACCTTAGAGGCATCATAGATCACATCCTGTGTATAAATGCTTTCAATTAGTCACAAAGATGGTCAAATCAACTTAGTTAGGTCAAGACATTCAATTATGTCTATCTTAGTGTTAACTGTGTCCAAGATCCTTCCACCTGAGTTATTGACCTGTTTCAGATCCATGTGGATCTTAACCAGTCTTAAACCACTAGTGTTAGGCTCAGTTGGTTGTCAATTTACACAGAGAGAGAGACATACAAGTACAAGTAATTAAATAAGGTAATGCACTACCCGATTAATAACATGAATGCTTGTAATGAGAAACACATACCTTTCTGAAGATCTAATGGTGACTAAGATCTAATATAAGATGAATTGAATTTCTCAATGACTGAGTGAGTTATCTGCTGGGATCAAGCAGATTGTATTAGAAATCAAGTCAGTATCAGATTAACTAAAATAAGATAAGGATTGCCCCTGTGTAGCCAAAAACTGAGTCTTAACTCACATTGCCATTTTGATAGAACAACATACCTTTTTGATGATCTAAGGTTTGCTAAGATCAATGAAAAAGACGCAATGCTCTTGATCAATCTCTCAACAGTAATAAGTTTTGTTTTGTGATCAGACAAGTTATGTTAGACTCCAAAGTTTTAGACAAACACATAAAGATATAGGCAATATGAACTTAAAGGCATAACATAAGAAACTTCAACCTTAATCTATCAATGTGATGAGTGACTAGACTAATCACCAGTTATCAGCAGATTCTCAAGTTTAAGTCTCAATCAATTTAGAGTTATAGACAATCATGAATAATAAATTTTGATTGGAGACAATATAATTTCAGCACAAGTGGAAATCATTAAGTTAATCCAATCATGAGAGAAAAATAAAATTGAAACTTCAAAGTTGTTAAGATTAAACTCACAGGCATATTTAAACAATCAGAATTGAGTTAACCAAACTGAATTGACATTAGCCACATTGAGTTCTATCATGCCAACCAGAGTTCCAAACTTGACAATTTATAACAGAAAATTCCTAAGTATTCATATAAAAGAGGATCATAGCTTATAAATCTCATAGTTAATCTATTCAAACAAAATTTCATGGTTCAAACTAATCAACTAGAACAAAGAAATAACCAACTATCATAGAATATAAAGGAGTTTTTCATGTTTAAAACACATTCAAATATACTCTGTACACAAATTCTCGGATTCAAAATTATAAATGAGAGTTAAGATTCACATACCTTTGACTTGAGCATAAGTATATTAGGATCAAGTAAAGATGAAAGAAATCTGTAATTACATCAATTTAGAAGCATTAGAACCCTAAAATTTGAGAACCGAACCCACGGCTCAACAACAACACCGAGACCAAAACAACCAAAATACTCGTAAAAACAAACCTATGAATGCAATGAGAGTGTGCTAATCAACCCTAATCGCAATGGGATCAACAGATTTGAGAGAGATTCGAGAGATTTCGATCGAACAGTGGAAGGGAGAGAGTCGTCGGTTCGTAATTTTTGAGAGCAATGTGAGTTTTGAAAGCGTGAAAGAAGAAATAAGACAAGTCTCCTTTATATAGTGTAGGGTTTAGCGGACTTGAAGATATTTGAATTTAAACAAGTTCGCTAAGACTGTCTCCAAGTCCGCTAAGTAATAGCAGACCGAAACAAGTACGCTAAAGGAGAAACAAGTTCGCTAAGGCCTCTAAGAAGTACGCTAAGCCTAAATGAAGTTCGCTAACCAAGGAAGTTCGCTAAGGGTAAACAAGTACGCTAAGCCTAAGAGAAGTTCGCTAAGTTTAATGAAGTTCGCTAAGGCTAAGGACAAGTACGCTAAGCTTGAGAGAAGTTCGCTAAGTTAGGAAGTTCGCTAAGGAAAAACAAGTACGCTAAGGACAAAAACTGAACTTGATACAGAAAGATTTCTAAGTAAAAATGAAGTTCGCTAAGGTATAAACAAGTTCACTTAAGAACAGTTTTAACCTTAGTAAACATAAAATGTAAGTGGAGAAGTTCGCTAAGGCAAAATCCTTCTTAGTGGACTACTTTAACACTTAAACAAAATATCAAAAACATAGGAGAAGTTCGCTAAGGACAATTTTAACTTAGCGTACTTCAACATACAAAAGACTCAAACATAAAAAAGTTCTCTAAGAACAATTTGTTCTTAGCGGACTTCATAAAAAAATACCAAAAATCTAAAAAAAAATTCTAAGTCCAAAAATTTACCAAAAAATTTACTATCAAACTACAAAACTTAAAAAGATAACAAACAGTGCATGCCTGCCACCATAACCTACCAGGAATGTAAATTTTGAATATATCACACACTTACCAGTTAATTTCAATAATTTTGATGATGACACACTTAGTACCTAAATTTGACTTTTATCGGTTAAAATTTCACCCGAACTCAAAATTTCCAAATTTATCCGAATTGGGTCAATTTTCCACCCGAACTCAAGAATTTGTTTTCTTTCAAGTTGGTTAATTTCAAACCAATACCAAGATTAATTTTAGTACAAGTTGGTCAATCTTTCACCAAACTTGGAAATTCTAAAACATTGGCTTTGAGAATTCATTTATTTGTGTATAGTCGTGGTCAGACATGTTTAGAATCATACCAATCAATTACGTGATCAATAACACTTACAATTCAAATCACCTTTCGGATCCGGTACCCTAAGTCAGATTGTCGGTATTGTTTATCCACTAAAGCTCAGACAAGGTAATTTTCAACAAATTTCTGTGAAATATTTATCATGTTTTGTCCGATTAGTGAAAGATGTGATTAACCTTATATACAACTTAAGTCACCAGAATTCTACCATGGGCCATTTTTGCACTTCGGATACAGCCCACACACATAAGAATTTTAAAATTGGTACATATGGAATTTCTTCAACATATGACAACTTATATTATTGGTGGCAGGCATGCAATTATTTGCTGCCAAGAACTTGAGGAAAATGCCTAGCAACCCTAACTTCAATCATGGAATGAAGATCTTGGGTTGGAAATATGATGAAGCCTTTGATGCTTTCATGGTGAAGAGGAGAAATGGCTATGTCCAAATATTTGGAGACTTCAAAGCTCTCACTAGCTTATTCTCTTAGGAACTCAAACAGCTCAAGTACCTGGAATTGGTGAACCACACAAATCACCCAAAGGGTATAAGGGCTGTTGCGTTGATCCAATCTGCTTACAATGATAAAAGATTCAGTCAAAATCCTAAAGCAGAGAGAAAAGCTCAGTTGGCAGAAGAGAAGAGAAGACTCCATGCTCCTCACCGAGGTATGTTCAAGGATGTAGGAAAGGAAGTAAAAGCAAAGACTATCCCTGGAAACCAGAAGAATGCTCCTATGATCAGTTGGTATTATAACGGGATGACTCATGAGTTGGTAATCGAAAGCGATGGTGCTGACGCTATCAGAATATTTGTTGCTATAGAACTCCGTCTTCTCTCTCGATCTTACTTGAAGATAATGTATTATGAGAAGATGCGGACAATACCTGTTCAGTTGAGACCTTATGAATGCTATGATGCCAACTATTTCTTGATATTCTTAAACTGGTGGTGCAAAAGGCTAGCAGGATTAGGTAGACTCACTCTTGATTCAGAACTCCTGAGAACAGCAACTTGTTGGTTGATTGAAGAGCATGGTTCAAGTGTCATTTTGGATAAGTCAAGACGATTGGTCGAGCTGAACAATTACAATGACCTGAAGAAGCTCGTTTGGCAAGATCTCTTTAGGCTCTATGACATGGGTTTTCACGTACTTTCTGACAAAGACAAACCCGCAGCCAGAGAGATCTGGAGATTCCTGCTGAAGCTGACCGGTCAAGATGCTTGAAGTTCAAGAGTTTGAATTGCCAACAAGGGTGGAACTGTTAGAACCTATTTGTTAGCAACACAAACTTATTGTTTTCTTATCTTGTAATTGATACTTCATTTTGTAATTGTCTTTTGATATGTACTTGGTGAACTTTGTGTAAATGTTAGCGTACTTGTTATGCTTCTTAGCGGACTTGTGATTTATGCTCTTAATGGACTTGATTTACTCTTAGCGTACTTGTTTCAATGTTATCTTAGCGGACTTGTTTATTCCTAGCGAACTTGTTTACTAAGCAGACTTGTTTTGTTCCTAGTGTACTTAATTTGTTCTTAACGAACTTGTTAGCGTACTTGTTCATGTTAGCGAACTTGATTATGCTTAGCGTACTTGCTAGCGGACTTGTTGCTACTTAGCGTACTTGTTAGCGAACTTGTTACTACTTAGCGTACTTGTTAGCGGACTTGTTAAGTGCTAGCGAACTTCATTTAAGTCTTAGCGAACTTGTTCTCCTGTTAGAATATTTTGCTGAATTCTAGGAAATGATTGTGTCGTGTCAAACATTCCTTTTGTCCCAGGTTCTCTAGTAGTATAAATACCAATGAGAAAACCCTATTGGCAACGCTTGGTGGAGTACTTTCCTACAGAGAGCCTTTGTGTATGTGTTCTTGGTGTTAGTGTGTGTTCTTGAGCTTTAGTAATCATCAATGTGTGAGCATTGATGCAGATTCCTCCATGAATCGATACCATCACACATGATTTCCGCACTTGTGTGATGAATCATATGAGAACAAGCTGCTCAAATCTGGTCCTGACAAAGACATCCCAGAAGAGGAACCTCAAAATTCTCCCAAGACAACCAGTTGTTTAGAGATTAAGGAGTTGGACATAACAACTTCAGCTCCCTTTAAACGATGGGATGCCATCAAAGAAGAACCAGCAAACAACCAGCAACTCGGAGGCAACGAGTTATCCTTGGAGGTAAAGCTAGCACTCCAACATCCCTCTAAAGGCGATGCTTCTTGGCACTCAGAAGAAGATGAAGTAATCCCCCTGGAGAACTTGAAGAGGCTCGGCCTCCTGAAGGAACCCCTTCGGAGCCCATCCATCCAGCTGAAAACATCGATCGAGAAAAGGAGCACCTTAATAGATTATCTACTGAAGAACCACCTGCTCTCGAGCTAAAGGAGCTCCCCGAGCACCTTGAGTATCCACAATCACAGATGCGTGTAATCATTTCTGTGCACCCATCAAAGGAAGACAAAGATAAATTAATTGCCAGATCTGGTCCAGGTAAGTATAAATTTTGGTGGCCCGACTCGTTCCAAATTTTGAAAACTTATTTTGAAATTGTTATCAGATTTTTCCCATCTGATAATGAAAGGAAAAATTAACCGGGACGAGTGGGAAACGGATCAAAGAAAAGCCACATGATAAAAGGTAAAATAAAAAACCGGGTCAAACTTGGGACCCATAAATAAACCAAGTTGTTATGTTTTTCTTTTTTAATAAATAAGTTGGAAGTCTTGGTTCGCCCGGCGCAACTTTGTATTAACACTTCTGTTACTATAAAAGCGCCAACAAACAACCAAAACCTCCAATATTAGGATATTATGTTTTTGTTGGACGGGAATGTCAGATAAAGCATGGCGCCCAAAAAAGTCTAAGTGTGGGGACGCCATGTCCAATTTCTCTTTCTCTTTCACTCTTTATTTGTCATTGTTTCTCTTTATGCTTACGCGCGGGCACATTGAGGGCAATGTGCAATTTAAGTGTGAGGGCAGGATACTGCAGGTCTTGAGTTTTTGTTTGTCCATATTCAAGCCTTACACAAAACTCGTTTGGAAAAAAATGGCCTTTGTACTGCTCAAATTTCTTGAAAATTCGTTTTTTCTTCAAGAAACCATGTACGTAAAAGTCACTTCTCCATTCATCAAAGACTTAAATCCCATTAAATAAAAAAAAATCAAAAATTAAAATATTTCTTTTATGGCAAGTAGAAAATAAGTTCATTTTTATACAACTTATATTTTCCCCTTCTCCTATTTTCAGTGAGGATTTGAGCCTATATAGCATGATCACCTATAAACATGCTCGTTTCTTCTTTGATTTTGAGAGAAACCCATGTAATTCAGTATAGGTAGAACTTGACACGGTAATACATCCCGAGATGGACAAAATCAGAGGCCACATAATTAAAGGATTGAGGCACCTAGGATTTCCACATTTCTGCTCCTCATTTCCTTTCTTACCCCCGAAATATTCTCCTAGTAAACCCCTTTGAGCCTACACCTTTTCGTTTCTTCATCCCAATCAATTTGCAAAATAAACCCCCTTTGCAAAATACCCTAACCCCCCCCCCCCCCATAAATAGTTTTTTTTAATTATTTTACACCCCTTATTTTAGTAAAAACTGTTCTTTATCAAAAACCCAACTGTGATTATTTTTTCTCTCAGTCAATAAAATGTGAAAAATCCAAGAACCCTGGATTTCGCACTCCCTTGCAAAAAAGAGAGAGAGGGAGAGAGAGAAAAAAGAAATGCAAGTAGTGAAATAAAGGGATAAACCCCTTAAGAGCAATCTTGGGAAGCTCTTAAAAGATTCTTTAGAAGAAAGTCACACAAAAACGGAAAGTCCCAAAAAGACCGCTATTTACGCTTTTTTACCCCCTTTCAAATAAAATATCCACCCTAACCCCAAGCCTACCCTTTTTAAGACCTCATGATAATTATGTGATTTCTGGTGAGACCTATGGATGTTCGATTGCGTGTCAAGCCTATGCTACCTACTTATATTCACCTAAGTATGAGTGTTCACCCCAAATATACACAAATGAATACCCCGAGAGTTAAGTGATCACTTGTGAGGTATATAAATTTGTGTAAAATTAAAACTTGTAAGTAACGGTTTTTATAGTGCCCAAAATCTTGATTCCACGAATTGATAAACTTTTGGGATGTGTCGGGCCTTATTTATAGAGTTTTGTTTGAGGACTAGCAAAGGTTCAAGTGTAGGGATGTTTGATATGCGCTAAATTATACATATTTTTATATCAAATATTCCTCACATTCTAGGTGAAAATCACAAAGGAAGTCAAAAATGCTCAAAAAAAGAAAATATGAAGACTTCGTGATTTTCTGCCAAGAACCGAGCTATGACCTTGAAAAATGGACAAAATGCCCTCATATATATCTCTCTCAAGTCAAGACAATGTGGTAACTCTTAAACATAGCCATGGCTCGGAGAACAACTGCTGGAAGATAAATGTATGCTCAAAGACTGCATACAAACTTCACGGAGGCATATCTCGGGCTAGAAATTGAGTTACGAGACCCATAAATAGTGAATTTTAAGTATCTCGATGAGAGGAAGAAGATTATGATGTCAAAATGGCATGACTAAAGTTCAACACGGCCCATGCCATACTTTGGCATGGGTCGTGCCAAACTAAAAAAATGACTTTTTTGGATCTAAAAGCCTTCTGACTCAGCACGCCCCGTGCCTCTTAATCAAGCATGTACCACAAGGCCCGTGCCAAACTAAGCACGACCCGTGCTGATAAGGACATGCCCGTGCTCCTGATGCTCGAAGATTTGAAGTTCGCCGGCCTGACTCAGCACGCCCCGTGCCCACTGTTTCACATGGCCCGTGTCTAGTTTAGCACGGGTCGTGCGATGTTAGAAGCGCGATTCCGGAAGATCTCGCTGAGTCAGCACGCCCCGTGCCAAACTAGGCACAGGCCGTGCCAAACTCTATGACCAGCCTATAAATACCAGCCTCCTCCCTCATTTAAAAACCGCTCAATTCTTTCCTTTCTCCCCCTTGTATTGAGTCATTTGGTGTTTTCGAGTCTTGTAATCAAGTTTATAAGAACTTTAACTTAGGTAAGAATTTGTATGCTTTTGTCTATGAAATCTTCTCTTTCTCTTAAGCAAATCATTAAACATGTTTGGCTAAACTTTTATACTTACTTGGGAAGTAATAAACCTTTGGTGGGTTGGTTAATGGCTTTATAAGCATGTTTAAAGGGTGTCTAATGACTATATGAAAACCCTTTTTAATAAAGTTTATTATTGACTTTCTGAACCAAAGGTGCTTTACGTATCACAAACCATTTGGGGAGTCAAAATCCCAAAGGCCGGACCTGTGACACCCGGTCGGGGTACGATGCATGATCCATTAAGGTGACTCGCGTCCCATGCTACATGATACATTCGAGGTCCTTATGTCTATGTAAGCAAACTCGGCTGTCACACAAGTGCGGGCTGAAAGTCTTTGATTGGGAATGGGGTTGGTAATATTTTGTCACTTCACGGAAGTGGAGATGGTACATGTTTGTGAACTTAGCTCTGGTTACGCCGGACGTACATGGTTGTTACGCCTTAAAAAGATAATTTTCATAATAAAATAATCCGGCACACATGGTTGTTCCCCTACTGGTTCATGACGGCGTGTCACGTACGGTAAGTGGGCCGATTTGAGGGACCCCGTAACTAAGTGGCATTACACCACTTCGTTTGTTCGCTAGCTGCACCTTCCCTTGGTGTTCATACTCCTCGCGGACTATTGACCATTGGATGGTGAATCAGCCTAAGATTCCGAAAGATGGTTGCTCTTCTGCTGGTAAGAAATTTTAAGCAAGAGTATAAATGATCATTTAACCTTCCTTAACCATTAGTAAGTTCTCACAAGTAATACTAACTTCAATTTACAAAATTAAAAACACAATCTTATTTTATCTTTATTTTATTTTCTTCTTTTTATTTTAGTCTACTTAAACATTAATACTAAATAGATTTGGTTAGACGTTAACAAAGATAAAGTATTAAAATTCCCACTTTATAATGTGTCCTTGATCCACCCCGATTCAACTTACCACTACTATACTGCTCCACGATGGGTGCACTTGCCCGTGATGTGGTGAAATAGTAGTTGTCAGTAAATCAAGTTTTATAAATTTAAAAGCTTCAAATGCTAAAAATGTGTCATAAAATAATATCATATATTATATATACACCACAGCATACAAGGATTCTTTTTATTGAATCTCCCAATCGTTTGGTCAAAAGAGCAAGTGACTTTTCAAATGACCCTTGTTCCTTTTCACTATTTGAACACTCATAGTCAGATTCACTTTGATCTTTATTTTTATAGTGATATGGCTCTTGTTTAGTAGTTTTTTTTCTCTTTTCAGAGTAAAGAGCCATGGGATCCACCTTTGATTTAGAGAAATCAAGTATATCAGATTTTTGAGAGTGTAGAATGTAGAAGAGGTCATTGAGACTTTTTTTCTTCTAAATCCAAGATGGATTGAAGTGTAATGGTTAGACATTTCCATTCATGGGGAAGACTTTTGATAAATTTAATGTTAGTCTCCTCATTTAATTTTGAATCATTGAAATTTCTTAACTTGTTTATTATTATTGCAAAACGGTTAGATGTGTTAATAAGTGTGACTAGCTTGGGAGTGACTTAAAAGAATAATATTCGTTTAGAGATTTAGTTCTTTAGTTTCTTTTAATTTGATCTCCTCCATCAAATAATTTTTCAAGGGCATCTCATGTACCCTTCGCAGAAGTATTACAGTCTACTTGACAGAAAATCTCATGAGGAAGAGCCATGATTAGAACAGTTTTGGCTCTATCCCCGTTTCTTTCTTTGGTTTTGTCATCCTCACTCCACCATTTTCTTGCCTTAGGTAAGGAGAGAGCAGGAACACCAGCTGACATTTCAGTTTCTTTAATTTCAGGAATGTCAACAAGGGGACAGTGAGGTCTATTGGCTATGCAGTCCATTATAGAAATATCAACTTCTTTTAAGAAGTTGGTAATCCTTATTTTCCACTACGAATATTCCTCCCTAGCTAACATAGGGGGGTTTGCTAATAAACCATGGGATTTCACATTGTTCAAGTTGGTTGACATTTTGGAAAAGATTTGATAAATAATTCAAATCATAGAGAAAGCTAAAGAAAAATGTTAAAGAGCAAGATCTTTGAATATGAGTTATTCAATTTGCTTTGATACCAATTGTTGGGTCCCGTGAGGGTCTCTTTAACTGTAACATCTGTATGTTTCAAAAACTCAAAAACTCGACCCACATCAAGATCCAAGGTTTAAGCTCAATTCTCAACACCATGAATGTTGGATTACTCTATTCCATCTGATAATACTCTGAAAATGATGAATGTGGTCAAAAACCTCGTGCGAAACCGAGTTATAACGAAGCCGAAATCGCGAAAACAAGTTTGATGATTGTTGTTGAGTTGCAAGACGCGAATTTCGTCCCACATTGCCCTAGCAGCGAAATTTTCATTCCTTAAATACCTCTTCTAGGTCTCATATAGTTTCCAACTCCTAGTTTGAGTATAAACAAGTGGAATAACCAAATTTTGGTGGTTCCTCAAGCACAATACCCCTTAAGGTATCGTGTGTAGTAGTTTTTTTTATGCTCTCGGCGAGGTGGTGCTGCGTTTCAAGCTCGTCTCGTTTGAAAAGCTTCTTTGAGATAATTCTTTTTTTCTCTTTCATTCTTTTCTTCTTTTCGTTATTCGTTTATTTATTCCTTTATTAGTTTAACTAGTTTAGTTTAGGTTCTTAGTTAGGTGCTTTAGGCTCATTTAGGTAGCCTTGCTAAGGCTCGTTCTTAGAATGGCTAGCATTGTTAAGGCTTGCCCTTTAGACAGCCTAGCTTTGCAAAGGCACGTCATTAGGACGTGTTGCCTTGCTTAGGCGGATTTAGGCTTGGTGTAGCCTTGTAGAGGCTCATTAGGCCCAACGTGTCTAAGCTATCATGTCCAATTTCATCTATATTCTTCTAATCTAAAAGTCAGCGTTTTTATGCATGAACTAATTGGGGATTAAAACTTGTTTTTCACAAATAAACAATTAAACTACTTCTTAATCATTCTAATATGTAATTCAGGTTTTGAACATAAACTTCTTTTTAAGAATTACAAATAGCTTAGAAATCGATCTCTGTATTCATACAGAACTACTTCGGAATTTCCGAAGTAGTTCTGTACAGACCAAATTCTACAGAAATCCTCATTTCTGTAGACGGCTTCTAATGTGAAGCATTAACAGTCTTCAAAGAAGAGTCAATGCAAGATCTGACCCCAACCTACCTAGAAGCCCAATAAGAACACGAGTGAACCACCTCTCCTTTGAAGTTACTGAGGACTCCATTCGCTCAGCTCTCAATCTAAATGACAGAAATGGAGCCACTCACTTCAACAGGGCCCAAGTCATTGAAACTTTCATTGACATTGGGTATGATGGAGAATTTTTCGAAGAACATGCCAACAGATTCCACCTTCCCCCATCTGGCAATTCTTCTTCTCTCAAATCCAACTCTGCTTCTCCTCCCTGATCAAGAATCATCATCTTGTTGACCATGGTACCCAAATGGTCATGCATGCTTTAATTCACGGACTAGACATGAAATTCTCTCGCTATCTTCTACAAAACATGAAAACAACTGCTACCTCCCTATAGAAGAGAGAGTTATTCTATATCCCCGTTTCTTGACGAGCATAATTTGCCAGGCCAAGCAATGGGAAGGAATCCCCCGTAGCTATCACATCCAACTCGTACCCTCCCAAAGGTATCTTGGTCTATATCTCACTGGACTTCCAAATAACATAATAGAGAAAAAAGATGAGGGCCTGAGACCTATCTCTCATAACAACATTCCCCTCCAACTTGAAGCCAGAGCACATCCTCATGTGCCCACTAGAATTATCCTACCTTGTACTTGTAGAACTGCATGCACTCACAATGTTTAAATAAGTTCTCTACTAGGTGTTTTTTTTTTGTTGTAAAAGTTGTTGAAATTGAACCTTTTGGGGATGTTGCAAGAAAAGCTCAAATTGTGTTAATTTAGAACATCACAGCTGAAAACTCTGTGCCTTCTCACTGAGAAACAAGTCATACAGAACCACTTCGGAATTTCCAAAGTAGTTCTGTACAGAAGCAGGAGTGCTAGTATGAAAAAAAAGAGGAGGAAAAACTTTTTGACGCACTCTCTAACACTCACACACACACAGACACACACACACTCACACACACACAGACACATACACACGCACACACAAAAAAAGGGGGAACAATAATTCCTACTGTGGTTGTTGAAGAACACATTTGATCTTGGCTGGAAAAAAAGGGGAATCACCTCAAAGATAAGGATAAAAATTAATCATTCACCAAGATTACTAGTAATCCCAAACGATAATGAGGATGATAAAAGCTCCAAATAAATAGGAACTTTAACTTTTTCAGTTACGAGGAAATCAATGATCCAACGAATATCCGTTTCACCACCCCAGTCAATCCAAAAGAGTCGTTAAAACCCTAGAATCTCTCGCCAACCATAAAATCATCCTCACCAAGCAGAGCATCTCTTCGAACAATCAAAATGGCCTCATCTTCTCAAAACTCCCCATTCAAAACTTTAACATCGAGCAAAACAATATGCGAGCAAACCTAAATCCAGTGGCTTACTCCAACGATGTACAAATTATCATTAAAGCCTTAAGATTTTCACCTCTCAAGGCAGCTCTCACTGAAGATGAAGAGATCACCAAAGAGATTCTTATGAATGTCTGGTCAACCATAAAAGTAAACATTGAAACCATGAACAAGAAGGAATGGATTGAAGCACTTATTAAAAATGAAGAATGATCCACAACGACGCTACGGTTTTCCGAAGAAGACTTCAGACAAGTTGTTGACCTCAATACACTAGAAGATCATGCACAGTCCCTAAATAAAACAGAAATCCTCAAAATCATCAACTCCTTGAACAAATGGACAAGCTTTACCACAGTCTCAGAAATAAACATCAATCAACTAGAAAGAAAGTGAAAGTTGATGATGCACACTCTCATCTACAACCTAACTAGAAAAGTTGGATCATCAGATCAGGCTAGTGAATCAGTATACTCATTAATGGTCGTTCTAGTTCTAAATAGAAAAGTAGATTATGGAGCTATACTTTGGACGAATCTGGTGAAAAGAATTGAAGATAAACACAATGAAAAGAAAGAACCTGCTCACATTCCATTTATCAGATTCCTTTCTTTACTCATCTTCAAAAAATCTCAGGAAGAATCACTAGCTCTGATAGGAGCTAAGCACAACTCAACCACTCTGAAAATTCTGAAGAAATTTGAATCAGGTACAATCCATTCCATATCCTTTGTACCTTCTTCATTACTATCAAATATACCAGATGAATCCTCAGTTCTGATAAAATACAAAGAAGGAATAAAAATACAGAAACATAACTCATATGAGCCAGAACAACCAATCCTCAAACACAGCCCTCAAATATCCCATTTTTCTGAATCAGTCAATAGAAACTCACCAGACTCTCCCACTTCCAATTCCACCACCCTAGCCTACAAAAATTTCAACTACAGTCCACCAAACTCATCACCCGCATCCATATTCCCAAAATAGCCACCAAGCGCAGCCTGTTTGATGATTCTTGAAAATGCGTGAGTGGTAGATCGTCTACTTAGTCATATCGAAATCTATGTAAAACGAGTAATCACACGAGAGTAAATACAAAAGGATTTGTATTAAACCACAGAGAACCACAGAGTACGTTGATAGGAAGTAAGACTCAAGCGTACAAGTTTTTTCTTATAACACACAAGACAAGCTATTTATACAGGCTGAAACCCCGATTGTCCGAACCTCCAGTTCGGACAAGTTTGGACCTGTCCGAACTTGGAGTTCGCCAATGGTTCGGCGAGCAGCAATCATGAATGACTTTGTCTTGTATTCGATACTTCACATGACGCTCAGGAACCAGGTACTAACAAACTCCCCCTCGACATGTGCAGTATCGATTCCTCCACTAAAACCTGTATCTTGTATCTTCAATCGATCTCTCCCTCAGCTTGACGATGAGTTCAATCTTGAATACTTGATATTGCATCGAGTGTAACCTCTTTATCAAAAATCTTCAGAAAACTTGAAGTTGTGATGTTCTCTTTCCACTTAGAAACCTGCCAACATAAATAATCTTGGCGCAAAACGTCTCTTCGAGACGCCAAGATATTTTGATTTTGAAATTTGATTTCGTATTCCGTGACGATCAATCGAAAATTAATCAGAAACAAAATCTTTTTGACTTTTAGAAACTTTATATCAAAACACACTGAAAATCTTTTAGGTATTTTCTGATAATGAAAAGTAAACACAATACTGAATCAGACACTATTTTTGTCTTTTGTGAGAAAGATTACAACATGGGATCATATTGAACATAACATGCTGAACTACACTTTAATTTCGATTATTGTAGCACATAAGCCATGTCTATTGCAGATATAATTTGTCCAACTTTAAACTCAGGCAGAATCATACTCATAACATCTGGATATGTTAAGGTAATGTATATTTGCATTGACCAGTGTACCCCACACTATCAGACATACTCAGATATGCTTTGCTTATCACATTTTTGTGAATTCATTTGTGATTTATCACATAATGATTATATTCATGGTATAGTCAACTGTGTTCCATGCAAAAAGAAATAAGAACGTTAAATCGTCTACCTTAAGGTCGGTCTTTCGATACGCAGATAAGGCCTCGGATTTAACAAAATATGAAAAAAAAACAAGTTGAAATTGTATAACTCAACAACAATCAGGTCGGTACTCCCGTACACGCAGAGAAAGTCCGATGAGTTATACGAAACACCAAAGAAAATAAAGCAAAACGTCAATCGAACAACAATCAGGTCGGTCATGTGAGCACGCAGAGAAAGTCCGATCGTTTGACAAAATAAAGAAAATCAAACAAGTTTAAATCTTTGCAAGATGAACACATGAATACACAGTGACTTCTTATTTTGTTTTTCACATATCTTTTTCTTGATATATCGTGAGATATGTATCAAGATGTTGTCCACTAGGTCAAGCATCAGATTTAGTGTATATCACATTTGAATACTTTCTGATTTGCCGAGCCTACCTTACACATCAATCAAATGGTCTTATGGCTTTTTCATCTATTTTATCCATGAGTCAGACGATGTAAGCCAATGTATCATCATTTCCCAATCATGTCGGATACAATTTCTCATTTTTCAATGTTTTTGGATTTTTGCATTTAACAATGTTTTTGTCTTTTCAAATTTCTCCCCCTAAAAATGACAATTTTATTTATAGATTTTCATTTTTTAATATTTGAAAAAACAACACACTATTTTTGTATGTTTGCAAAAACAAACTCCCCCTCAAAATGAGACGGAGTAACAAACAAAACATAAATTGATCAACCAACACGAATACTTGTCGTTTAGCATTTTGAAAACCAAGTTGATTTTGAAATTCAATTTAAATTATCACAGATATTTCCCAATCAGCAATTTTCCAATTACCGAAAGGTCTTCCTGAAATACCTGCTTGACACCAAATAAAACATTAGTCGCTTTGGGATCGACCCGATTCAACAGCATCGGGTCGCCCGGTGTCTTACACATAGTCGT
Source organism: Deinandra increscens subsp. villosa (assembly GCA_039602395.1). Lineage (NCBI taxonomy): Eukaryota > Viridiplantae > Streptophyta > Magnoliopsida > Asterales > Asteraceae > Deinandra > Deinandra increscens. The sequence continues at coordinate 39,924,036 of JBCNJP010000003.1, read as the reverse complement.
TGTTAGCCTTGGAAACAACTTTTGGTTTCCAGATTTGTAAAGATTTTAGTTTTTGATCAGAACCAGAATTAGATTCAACCGGCGTACTTGGTTTAGACCATGACGACTTACGAGTTGATTTGACTTTTGGAGACCATGGTTCATAAAAAATTTGACCTTTGTTATCCACATATTTAGCAGTATTATGGATATATGCAGTCGTTGGACAATCAGCAGCAAGATGTCCTGGTTGACGACATGCATAACAAAGTCGTTCTCGAAAAATATTGGAAAAAATCCTTGTATTTTTAAAAACAGATGAATGTTCAGAATCAAAAGTATCAAAGAAATCATCATAAGAGTCATACCTAGGAGATGGACTCCTTGAAGATGATGACCTTCCAGAATAATAAGAATCTTTCTTCAGAGGAGGTGATATCTTTTGATCTTTAACTTTTGAAACTTTTTCAACTTTCACTGGCTTATCATAGAGTCATACCTAGGAGATGGACTCCTTGAAGATGTTGACCTTCCAGAATAATAAGATTCTTTCTTCAGAGGAGGTGATATCTTTTGATCTTTAACTTTTGAAACTTTTTCAACATTCACTGGCTTCTTGGCTTGATCGGGTGCTTCCTTCACCTCATAACCCAAGCCTTTGTGCTTGAATCCTGAAGTTTTTGATGAACTCGAAGAAGAACCAGAAGCTTCTCTCCCCTTAGCTTCTCTAGTGAATTTAGCTTTGATGTCTTTAAGCTTGTTCTTCTCAACCAAGTCTTTGTCTTCTTCTGTTGTAGATGAAGTACTTGCACCACTTTTGTCAAAAACTTTTTCATTTTCAAGATAAATAGACTTTGAGCTAAACTTCGGAGCTTCACCCAAAGACGTTTCCTTCTTTTTAGACTTTGACTTCTTCTTCTTCTTGGATGAAGTGGCAAATTTTGAATAATCATGTAATTCGGCTTTAGCATCAAGCGGAGCAGATGTAACCTCAGATAAATCCACCGGTTGAGGAACCATGTGAATATTATCTTTCTTAGAATTATCTTCACCCGGATCCTGCTTGTATAAGAAATTCAGCAATGTCGGTGACAAATTGCAATTCTTTACTTGTCGTTGCAACTCCAACATTACCAACTTCAATTCAGATATTTTCTATTGAGCATCAAAAACTTCTTTTTGTGACTTGCTGAATTTGGCATTGAGATCATCATATTCATACGTTTGCAACTTCTGGATCTCATTTTCAGCAAACAACTCTTCAAGAACACTTTCTCTCTTCTTCTTGTAAATCTCAACATATTTTGTTAAAACTTCATTTTTATCCCTATAAAGAACATTTTCATCTTGAAGCATAGAGATTTTGTTCTGAAGTTTCTCAATAGTAGCTGCAGACTCAACAATAAGAGCATTCGCCTTTTCATACTTTTGTTGAATAGGATAATTCTTTTCAAATAAATTCTCAAAAACTTGAGCTGCATCTAAAGCTTCAGCTTTTGCTTTTTCACATTCTTCAGCCAATTTAGTATTTTCTTGCAAAATATCCTCATGAACATGGACCAAAATTCATAATATTTTTTCTGAAATTCTTCCAAATCTTTCTTGAGCACAACAATCTCTTTAATTGATAATTGAGAATTTTTCTCAAGACTTGCAATCATTTTACTCATCCTTGTACATTTAAGACATTTTGATTCTTTGACTTTAACTTCTTTGATCATTGATATTGTCGAATTAGAGTCAGAATCAGTCAAAATGCTATCATCATCATCATGCCGAGCAGTCAACGCAATAGTAAATGGAGCATGTTTCAGTTTTGCTTCAGAATCTGCATTCCAGGCAAATTCATTTGGATGCCAAAATACCTCTGACAATTTGTCATCAAAAGACACAAATTTTTCTTTAACCTTAGAAACTTCACTTAGTTAATGAAAAACCACATGAGCATGTTGACCAGATTTCTGCTTATTGTCAATTGAACTTGGAAATTCTCGTGCAAAATGTTTATAAATTGAACACTTATAACACTTAACCTTTGACTTGTCCAATCCAATTTTTCCATCCTAATTCAATCGTTTCTTGCCAGTTCTATTGAAAAATTTCTTCGTTCTTCGAACCAACATAGCATACTGCCAGTTCAAATCCATCTCTTCCAAATGATCATAATCTATCTGATCGTAATCTTCATTTGTCAATTCAGCATTATTCACAGCACCAGTAATAACACCAAAATATGAAGATACCAACGCAGACATTAACGCATTATAATCATCGGTAGTTTGAGCAGACAATGCATTTTGAGTTGAAGAACTCAGAACAGAAACATTACAACCAGCAGAATAACTAGAAGTTTCAGATTAACCTGCAATGAATGCTGTAGGAGGTGCAGAACTAAGAATATTAGATTTTCCAGCATTCATGGTTATATCATTATCACCAAAATACACAACAGGATTCTGAACTTGTGTAGGAAGTGATTTGTTAACCAATAACTCCATATCCCTCGCTTGGATCCTCTAAATCAAATCATTAAAAGATAATCCTGGATACTCTTTATCATGAGTGATCATCATCACATAATTCTCCCATTTCTCAGGTAAAGCCTCCAAAATCTTTTCTTTCATATCAGCTTCTTCTTTTGTAAGACTCACCAAACGTATTTCACTCATCAAGTGAGCGAATCTTGCAATCAGATTTACAATTGATTCATTTTGGTAATGCTTGAAACTATCAAATTCTTTCCTTAAAACTTTCTGACGGTTTTTCTTATATTTATCTTTGCCTTCACATCGTTTTTCCAAGGCATCCCACAAACTCTTTGATGTGTAGTTACCAGAAAATTGATGTAGTAACTCTTTAGGCAAAGCCATCGTCAAAGTACCACACGCCTTTTTCTCAGCTTGATAAGCTTTCTTTTGTTTAGATGACATCTTTCTTTGAAGAATGGGTTCACCAGTTTCATCCTTAGGATAGACATATTGCTTAGTAAACGCCAACCACATATCAATGTCATTTGTGTCAACGTACGCTTCAAATCTTTTAACCCAACTATGATAATCTTCCAATTTAAGCAATTTGTGAACTTTCTGACTTTTTCCAATTTTATTATCATAATTCATCATTGTTTGCATTGTTGCTTGAACCGAATTTTGAATAGCTGCGAATGCTTGAAAATCAGACATTTTGTAAAATTATGACACTGTTCACTCCGAATCTCCTCCTAACTTCGTCCGAACTTCTACCGAACCTTATTCGAACAAAATGTTTGACCGAACTCCCTCTGAACCTCACTTTCGAAATATCAAACAAAATTAAGACCGAACGACTTCCGAACTGTGTACGAACCCGGCCGAACTATGTCCGAACGTGACCCGAACGTTGACCGAACAAGAAAGAAACCGAACGCTGTCCGAACCTAGAGTTCGGAACTGTTATCCTGAAGTTGTCCGAACCTCAAATGAACACACACACTCTCGACTCCATTTTCGCAATTTTCTATGATTTTGGATAAGATATTCAACAGAAGCTCAAATATACTCAAGAGAAGCAATATAGGAGAAGATTTTTCATGTAAAGCACACTCGAGATGATCAAACAAATCCAAAAATGATACTCATTTTCATAAAAAATTTAAAATTTTGACTCAAAACTCCGAAAAACAGAGATTTCCGACCAGTAGAGCAAACCAAAAGCTCTGATACCACTTGAAAATGCGTGAGCGGTGAATCGTCTACTTAGTCATAATGAAATCAATTTAAAACAAGATGAACACGAGAGTAAATAAAATGAAACTTGTATTAGACCACAGAGAAACACCGAGTACACTGATAGGAAGTAAGACTCAAACGTACAAGTTTTTTTCTTACAACACACAAGACAAACTATTTATACTGGCTGAAACCCCGATTGTCCGAACCTCCAGTTCAGACAAGTTCAGACCTGTCCGAACTTGGAGTTCGCCAATGGTTCGGCCAACAATAATCATGCATGACTTTTTCTTGTATTCGATACTTCACATGACGCTCAGGAACCAGGTACTAACAATTCTGAAAGTCATCAATAAGAACCAACAAGTAGAGACTCAATGAGCCAAGGAAGCGTGGAAAGAATCCACAGGGATTGGTTCCCTGAGGATTCGGCTCATGAATATTCTGAAAAGAACATTCAAACAACATTCAAACAACACACGAGTCTGAATCATCTAAGATGAAGACAATGAATGTGGAGACCTGGCACACCAGATATCTCTGGTTCTCTAGGCACTATCAAAACTCTCAACAGAGAATTTGTTAGTAAAACAGCTGGACATATGTTGTCCAATGGTATGTTAGAAGGGGAAGATCATCTGTTAATCCCTCTCCAAATTTACCCAGTGCCCTATTCAAAACTAATCTCTTAGATTATTTTCAAATAATGAGAGAGAAAATATTTATTTTCAAAAGAGATCAGAAAATTGATTGTCATAAACTAGGAAAACTCAATTCCTCAAACTTAGAAAAGCTCATGAAGATGGAAAGAAACTGAAAGAGCGTGGGACGTGTGAATCGTGATCAACTCATATCAAATGTGTAAACAAAGTAATGAACAATCGTGTAAATAAAGCTCAATCTCATTCAATAACGAAGTACAGATTACAAGGAGACTCAAAGCTAAAACACGTTCAATCTCACGCACATAAGAAAAACGTTACATAAATTACAAACCTATCAACTATAAATAGCAAACCTGACTGTCTGAACCAGGCCATGAGCCGAACTGCAGTTCGCCTGCCAGTTCGCCCAAGGTACGGACAAGTTCGCCTAGTTTAGGTTTTCTTTATTTTTCTTTTAAATCTTCGACCAATCCAGCATGTTGCACATTATGTATTAACAAACTCCCCCTTGGCAAATGCTGGACCGTGTTTTATCACTCTTGAACTTCAGCCTCCATCCCAGCCCATGTCTTCTGGTGATTATGCCGAGCATATATATCGAATGCAAAGCATATCCAAATCACCCTCTGAAACTGTAAAGCTTGATCCATGTAGTCTGGATGAAACAAGATTTGGTTATGATACAACACATCAATATCAGCCTTCGATAAGTTGATCAGCCACATCGGGTCATAAACCTTCACAACTTTGTTGTCATTCTCTAGCACTATCACAGCTTCACCCGTCTTCTCATGATAATACCACCACTTCAGATTCTGTATGAAATCCAATTCCATTTTCATCAATGGAATCTTCTTCATCACTTTAGGCTTTTATTTGAAGATCAGTACTATCAGCCTTTTCCCCGTTCTTTTATTAATCTTGGTCGGATGTTCACGTCTCTTCGGTCTGAAGTGCTTCGGTGTTTGAAGTAGAAACCCCTCCAGTCATTACCATAGTTGCAGAAAGGCTTTTGTGTAAGCTCTCGAACATCCCATACTGGTAAAGTACTGAAGTCTTTTGCAGATTTGAAGTATTGGATACCATGTTGACGTTTTATCCCATAGCACTTCAGACTTTCAGCATACATCCAGCTAATAATTTAGCGAGTTGTAATCCTGCAATTAAAGCTTCGTATTCGGCTTCATTATTAGTAGCCTTGAATTCACAGTGGATAGATAGAGGGATAATGTCCCCCTGTGGCGATTTCAGTAGCGCACCCAATCCTGTACCTCTAACATTAGATGCTCCATCTGTATACAAGACCCAGCTGCCTGAAGCTTCTTCGAGCTGCTTGACTTCTAGTTCAACTTCTGGCAGTATGTCGCTGCTGAAATCAGCCACAAAGTCTGCTAAGGCCTGTGACTTGATCGCTGTTCTTGGTTCATATATGATGTCATAGGCACTTAATTTAACTGCCCATTTCGCCATTCTTCCAGACATCTCTGGCTTTCTTAGGACACACTTAATAGGATAGTTAGTTTTCACATAAATAACATGAGTTTCAAAATAATGCCTTAACTTTTGAGAAGCCATAACAAGGGCTAAAACTTAATATTTCTAAATAAGAATACCTGGTTTCAGCATCTAGCAATGTTTTGCTTACATAGTATACTGGATGCTGCTGCCCCTCATGATCCTTCACAAGCACAGCACTTACTGAGCTGCCTGAAACTGCTAGATAGAGAGACAGTGGCTCGCCTTTAACTGGTTGCATCAGAAGCGGAGCGGATGACAGATATTCTTTCAAGGAGCTCAGAGCTGCTTCATGCTTCTCACCCCATTCAAACTTTTTGTTTTTCTTCAATATGTCATAGAATTCTTTGCTCTTTTCGGAAGATCTTGATATGAATCTGTTAAGTGCTGCTACTCTTCCAGTCAATCTTTGAACTTCTTTAACATTTGTTGGAGACTTCAAGTTTATAATAGCTTGTATCTGCTCGGGGCTGGCTTCAATTCCCCTTTCAGTAACCATAAAGCCTAAAAACTTGCCGGCTCTTACTCCGAAATGGCACTTGGAAGGATTCAATTTCATGTTGAATTGGTCCAAGATATCAAAAGCAGCTTCAAGATCTCTAGGGTGGTCCTTCGCTTTTTTCGATTTCACCACCATATCATCGATGTATACTTCCATGGTGTCCCCCAGCTTGTTTTTAAACATCATGTTGACTAGCCTTTGGTATGTAGCACCTGCATTTCGTAAACCAAAAGGCATTGCAATATAACAATAAATACCTGTGGGAGTCATGAAGGCCGTGTCTTCCTGATCTGATGGTTCCATTTGAATTTGTTGAAAGCCCGAAGATGCATCCATAAAAGTCAACATCTCATGCCCGGCAGTCGCGTCCACCATAGAATCAATATGTGGTAGAGGGAATGGGTCTTTTGGACAGGCCTTGTTTAGGTCTTTATAGTCTACACATACCCTCCACTTACCATTCTTCTTTTGGACTACCACCACATTAGCCAACCAGCGAGGATACTTGACTTCTCTGATCATTCTTGATTTGAGCAGCCTGTCAACTTCCTCTTGGATTATGATGTTTCTCTCAGGAGCGAACTTTCTTCTCTTCTGATGTATTGGCCTGAAAGATTCATCTATACCAAGTTTATGAGTAATAATATCTTTGGATATACCTGTCATGTCTTCATGTTTCCATGCAAATGTTGTGACTCTGGATTTTAAGAGGCTCACGAGCTGCTCCTCAGTATCCTCAGGAATATTTGTTCCTACCAGCACTTTGATTTCAGGATCTTCAGGATTGAGTTGAACTTCTTTGGTCTCCAATTCCTTTGTCATCTGAACTCTTCGTGCTGGTTTCTTTAATTGCTATGCTGGCTTTGACTTGATAGTGTTCTTCATAGCAGAAGTGTAGCAGTCTTTGGCTTCTTGTTGATCACTTAGTATTCTTACAACTCCCCAAGGTGTGGGAAGCTTCACACATTGATGATAGGTAGATGGAACTGCTTTCATGTCATGGATCCATGGCCTTCCCAAGATTACATTGCAACAAGGCAGGGAATCAATAACGCAGAATTTCTGCATGGAATTGACTCCTTCTACGTAAACAGGAAGTCTGATGTCTCCAACCGTATGCTTGGTTTCTCCGCTAAATCCTACTAGTACTGAGGATCTTGGAATTATCTCTTCTTCGGGAATGCTCATCTTCTTAAGCACGTCCAATTGAATAATGTTGACTGAACTGCCATTGTCTATCAGGATCCTGCGAACATAATGGTTAGCAATACATAATGTAATTACCAGACTGTCATGATGAGGATCCTGGATGTCCTGCTTATCAGTTTCGTCAAAAGAAATGACTTTGTCTTCAGTCAATATTGCATTCTTCTTTGGTCGACTGCCTTGATCCATTTTAGCCTCCTTGGCATGTCTTTTTGCTGATGAGAAAGAGGCTCCACATATGTCAGATCCTCCGGAGATGAAGTTGATTACTTTTGCGTCTGCTGGTGGTGATTGAGCTCTTTTGGGCAGCTCGGCAGCTTCTTGAGTTTTGCTTCTCTTTCTGCCAAACAACTCTTTGAGGTGCCCTTTGCTGAGCAGGTAACTGATTTCCTTCCGAAGTGCTATGCAATCATCTGTTAAGTGCCCAAAGTCTTCGTGGTAGGCACACCATTTAGACTTATCTTTCCATGATCCTTGTTTATCCGATTTTCTTGGCCACCTGGCTTTATCACCTAGATCCTGCAAGGCACATAACAAACCACTTGTGTCAACCGAAAAGCAATAATCAGATACCTTTGGGAAGTTCTCTTCGTCGTCTTCCTCTTCCACTTCGTTGACCCTTGGATTATCATTACGATAATAGGGTTTGTTTCTTTGTTGTTTTCCGGGAGAGTTTGTCCTTCTGCCCGACGTTTCTTCACCTCTTTTTTGGATCTTCTTATCGTCTTCCAACCTGATGAACCTCAGTGCCCTTGTTCTGACTTCATCAAGGTTCCTGCAAGGAGTCATAACCAAATCATCATAAAATCGGGAATCCCCTCTAATCCCCATTTTGAAGGCTTCTACAGCAGCAGCCATATCCAAGTTAGGGATATCTAGAGCTTCTCGACCAAATCTGGCCACATAATCCCTTAGGGATTCACTGGGCTTCTGAACTATCCTGTACAAATCACCAGTGAGCTTCTCAAAGCTCCTGCTGCAAGAAAACTGGTTATTAAACAAGTTAACCAAGTGGGGAAAAGAAGTAATAGTGTTAGGAGGAATACTGAGTAGCCATTTCAAGGCTGGTCCTGTCAATGTTGAACCAAATCCCTTGCATAAGCAAGCTTCTTTGATGTTTGCAGGAATGGGGTTGATCTCCATTCGCTCCCTATATTGTGCCACGTGCTCCTCAGGATCTGTGGTTCCATCGTAGAGTTTCATATTGGGGGTCTGAAATCTTTTCGGTATCTCTACGTCACAGATGGGCCATGCAAATCTGGAAATCCTGTGGCTGCCCGCTGGCACTTCAGGAATTGGACGAATAACACCAGGAACACTTGAGATCATGTCTTTCAACCTCTGAAGTTCCCTGGCGATGACGGGGTCAATACCTGCATCCTGCACAATTCCTTGGTTAGGGTTAGTATAATAATTATCAAAGTTGTTACCAGCCCTGGAAGTTTGTAGAGGGATTTGAGGTTTATATCCAGTATCTCTAACGACGGTTGGCTCAGTTGTAGTCTCCACTTGCATGGGGATGAAGTCTCCCTCATGCATCTCCTGAGATGAACCTGGGAACGTGCCTGCAGAGACAGTAGGGTTAGAAAATAAGGATCCTTGAGGATCCTGAGCAGCTCGGAAGCGGCTCCGGTATGGTTGGAATGGCTGTGATGAGGATCCCTGTGGCATCTGTGGAGTAGGCATTGCTGATTGCTGACTCCAAGGCTCATGTAGGTTTGTTGCCGCGAATTGTTGTGTTCGAGATGCAGATTGATGCATTGAGACTGCTGGCACCCGATGGTTTAAAAACCCGGCTGGTTGCTGATTTGAGCATTTCGGCGGCTGCTGACTTCCATATTCGCTGTAGTAAGGTTCAGGGGGCTGCTCAGAGTAGAATCCAGAGTATTCCAAATCCATCATCCTGGAAGTCTTCTGATGCCGAGTGCCTGAGGATCCTGCAGTGGTAACTGTTGCAATACCTGACTTTTGAACAGTAGAGGGATTTACTTTCTGTTTCGGCTGCTCCGATATTTCCGGAGAGTTGAACCCGAATGATTTTGGGATCAAAGGGCTGATTTCCTCTACTGGTTTCTTCGATTTCTTCAATTCCATGATCTCCTTCATCATTCTCTCGTTGGTTTTGGTTTGTTCATCCGCATGGGCCTTCATTTGCCTGATCAAAACATAGAGATCGTTATTAGAAATAGTAGAGTCAGTGGACGTACCTTGAGATCCAGTAAAAGTGGGGTATTCCACTCCTTTAGCATTAGTATCAGCCACTTTCTTCGTCAATGGGGGGAGACCAGCGTTGACAGCGGGCTTAGAGGATGAAACAGACTTTGAGGTAAATTTTGGTTGAGTCGACATTTTCAAGAATCGGTTATGGGAAGAAGATCAAGGCTCTTAATCGAATCCAAACACCGTTTGCCCCACGGTGGGCGCCAATTTGTTTTGGTCAAAAACTGCCTAAGCAATTAGTTGATCAAACTTTGTATGTGAGGTAGCGTGTTTGATGTAAATTAAGATGAAAATGTAATTGCTATAATAGACACGAGGATGTAACGAGGGAAAATCCAAGTATCCTTGAGTATCCTCAAGGAGCCTGGCAAAAAACCTCGGGGGCCGGTTCAAAGTACCTGCCTCCTAAAACTTTTATATAATCGAAAGTACTGGTTACAAAGTAAATGAGCTCGAATTCTAAGTGTTGCAGAGAATTGTAATCGTAAAGATTGTGTGTGTGTGTAAGCCTAGAGCTCTGTTTAAATACGAAATACATAGCAACTAACTTTCCTAAAAAATAGCAACTAAGTCCACGTTCGCCAACTAGCCGTTTGAATCCCAACGGACCCATGATTATGTTGATAGACCGAGTCTTTAGGACACGTGATGAATGACCAAGTCAACCTGCGAGTAACAAACAATAGAGAAGCAACCGTTAGTAAGTAAATATTATTCAGGATCCTTACCATGAAGTGCCTACGAGCTGATGCGAGCTGCTTATCGTCTCCTGAATTCTAGTACCAACAATTGGTTTTCGAGGAGGAACGTAATTTTCATGAAACGTCTTCGTGTATTCATTAAACACCCAACGTTGATTTTGTTCCTTCGCTTCCTTAGCAATCGGATCATCAGGTTTAACAGCTTCTTTTTGTTTTAACTTCTCTTCAGCCTCAACACTTTTTTCTTTATGAAATACCTCAAAATCATCACCAGTCTGATTATTATTATTATTGAAATTGGAGTACAGATCTGGATATTCCTCTTCGGTTATATCTTCAACCTCAATCTCCTCTTCCCAAATCTTCTTCTTCAGACTCTGGTTCAGATGACTCGTTGTATATTTCAGGTGTAGCTTCAGAAGTTCTCTTTATCTCCTCGTTGTTTAAATGGAAGACTACTTGAAGTTGTTCTGGATTAAGTTCACAAACGAACTCACCTTCTTCTAACATTCTTTTGAATTCATCTATACTCTTCGCAGCTTGATTCGACAGAATAGAAGTGATCGGCATAGCATTCTTAGAATCAGACTCCCCCTGAGATGTAGAAGTCCCAGCACCCGAACCAGTGTTTCCGGTTGGGCCTGAACCTTCACCAACATTTCCCTCTGGATCTTCATTATCGGGTTCGTAATTCAAATACTCCAGGAAATCATCTTTGCACCCAGAACCAGAACCTATCTCCCACTGAGCTTTAAAATTCTCCATCAAGAATTTTATTTGCTCATTTATCTGTGTTAGTAGAGCATTCTGGTTCATAGTGGTTGTCTTCAGACGTTGGATCTCCTGTGCTTTAGACGATTCCCCACTTTTCAATTGCAGATAACCTTTTTGCAATGTAGTTATCAATTTCCCTTGAGATTCATTTCGTATTCTCATTTCTTCATTTCCTGTTCTCAATTCTGTAATCAGTTGACTTTTCTCTTCATCTTTTCGCTTTAACACCTCAATACTACAAAAAAAATGTTATTCCGTTGCACAAAAAATACCACTAAAAGCCAAAAAAGTGTCCCTAAAAACCTTTTTAGGAATCTGCGACACAAAACAAAAGTGACACTAAAAGTGGAGACACTAAAGCCTTTTAGTGGCACTTTTCCAATGTGCCACACAAACTTTTAGGCTTTAGTGAAACTTTTTTTCTGCCACAATAAAAAAAAAAGACTATTGTGGCAAATGTTTTGTGCCACTAAAAAGAATTATAGTTATCTATCTATAGTATATTTAGTGGCACTTAATTTTTATGTCATTAAATGATTAATAATATCTCTCATACACACATATATATATATATATATATATACTACAAAAAAAATGTCATTCAGTGGCACACAAAAAATGCCACTAACAGCCAAAAAAAGTGCCACTAAAAGCCCTTTTAAGAATCTGCGGCACAATAAAAAAGTGCCACTAAAAGTGGTGACGCAAGCCTTTTGGTGACACTTTTCCAATGTGCCACAAAAACTTTTAGGTTTTTAGTGGCAATTTTTTCTGCCACAATTAAAAAAAAGTACTATTGTGGCAAATATTTTATGCCATTAAAGGATTATTGTAGTCACACACACATATATATATATATATATATTACTTTTAATGACACATTGCAACAAAAATCACATTATTTACAATATAAAATATAGTTCAATAAGATGATTAAATTATAAATGTAGATCCAAAATATTTACACAAATAATTTAAACATTCATATATCGTTCAATTTCCAAATGTTTACAAAAATAGTTTAAATATTCAAACGTAACTATCTTGTCATTATCAACCATCATAATATAGCTTCAAAACTTCTCAATACATCCACCCTGTCATCATCAACCATATAAAAAACATTAATACAAATTAAAATTAACGGGAAACAAAAATATGAATTATGTAAAGCTTTCCTAAATTTCAACACAAATGGGATGCAAGTAAAATCACAGATTCAACATGACATATGCAAAAATCTCAAACAGGTATTTATTACCCATTGAAGACAAAATTCCGAAGTTGAGTAACATATGAAGCCAGTTTCAAAATGCTATGAATTTAATCGGAGACCTACATATAAAGGAGACATTCTGTAAAAGAAAAGCTAAAGTCAATAAACAAAGAAATCATCTATAATTACAAATAAAAAAGAAATTCATGACCTGAATGCTACTAAGCCAAAAAAGAAACCATCTATAATAAAAATAAAAAAGAAATTCATGACTTGAATGCTACTAAGCCAATAGCCAACAATTATAGTCCAAATGTGTAACACACAGTGATGTAAATTCTATAATAGAGATCAATAAATGATGCTTAAACTATAACAGAAATGTAACTTTCTTACTTGTGCTACCAAATAGTTGGGGAAGCATATGTCTGGAAGATCACATAAATTGAGTTTTAATATTCGGTTTTGTGACTGAGTTATCAAAATAAATAATTATATTTGTTAACAAAGAATACCTAAAGGGCCTGACTTATTTGATGAAAGTTTCTTCAATCCAATTTGAACTCCTTTGCTCATGTTGATGCATTTACAAATATTCTACAGCAAAGAACAATGTGAGGTTCAAAGATTACACTATCAATCTTATACTATAGGCTTATTTTGTTGAATAAAAAGAAAAAAATCCACCACCCAGTTTCATTCTTACATGTTATTTTATATCACCTGGATAATAATTATATTGGTGGTGAAAATCCTAAAGCCAGGGTAAGATAACAATCTCCCCTTAATGTGTGAAATTATTTAAAATATGTTTCATTTACAGTTTGTTCCCTATTTGCTTTTGAAGATAACTAGGATCCAGAGACTTCAAATATTAAAATGTAATGTATATGTGCCTTTTTTTATGAAATTTTGTAGAATTATTTTCATTTAGTTATAAAGACAGAAAAGTTGCTTGTGACTTTATGAGTTGTGAAAACGATCAAATGGGCTTTGCATATCTAGTGGGCCAATTAGGAAGAAGCCCGAACAAACCCAACCCTGTAAAAAAAAACTTGTTAATTATTTATGGTGATGCATTAATCCCGATAGAACCCTCATACTATCAAATTGGCATATGAGATGACACAGATGAAAGAAATGTTGCTCTAAGATATTCTAGAGCAAGCCAGTTATGTTTAATTGTGATCTCTCTTTTATGCAAAAGTAAAAGTGTAGGTCCGAGATCAAACCGATAACACGATATATGATCGCAAATGAGTGCGGAATCCTCAAATGCGATTGATCCAAGAAACAAGTAGAAGAAATAGATTCAATCTATGATAAAGGTTGAATCTTGAATGAGAAACCTACTTGCTTGAAGCTGATCGTAAACACACAAACTAGAGAGAAATCGTAAACTTAAATATTGTGTGTTGAAAAGCTTACATTGATCATAAACATAAGGGTTTATATAGGTACCCAATGGGTTTACTATAGGGCCCCTTGTTGATCATAAACCCAATAGTAAACTCAAACCCAATCATAAACTAGCCTAAAAACAATAGCAAAGTAGCCTATGATTCTAATGAAACCCTCTAAGCTCAGCCCAACATGTTTAATATTACAAGCCTTATAATCTAGCATCTACAATCTTCCCCTAGGCTTGTGATATTAAATGTCTTCGATCTTTGAAATTCTTCTTCTTGACTGGCTGGCATAGATGCTGATGAAGATTCTTTCCGCAGAAATCTTCATTGGGTTTCGTGACGGGCACTTGGGACTTCCTCTTGATCAGCATCAGCTTGAACTTCTTGAAATGAACAAGTTAATGAGAGGAGGATTCTCATTGACTTGCTTCTCTTGAAAGAATTGGTTCTTGCTGAATCTTCGGTAACTGTCTTGAATCTTCAAAACAATTAGAGGTTAAATTTTGAAAAACCTCTAACTGTGAATACCTTGATTGTTGAACTTCAAACTTCATGAACTCTGACTGCTCTCTGCATCACTTTCTTCAACGAGACTTGAAGTCTTCTGCTTCCCCTAAGCTTGTGAGCATTTTCTTTGAAAAACTTTTGAAGCTTTTGGATACTTGTAAAGATACCAACAACTTCCCTTGAACAGTTGCTTTTCAGATGGAAGTCTTGTCCGGTTGGTTCTTTAACTTGAGCAGCAGCAATATCTTTCTATCATCAACCTGTCTGACACACATTTGAAAAAATATACACTACCAGACATGTGATGACTGGTCTTTGGGTTAGGAGGTAATTATCATCTGTTTAGTTGATTCAAATTAACATAAGTTTAACCAAAAACCCTAATATAGATTACGGGTTTTCTATAAAACTTCCCCTGAACCCAAAGACCTCTAAAGACTTCCCCTTAGCTGATAACTTCCCCTCAGCTAAGGACTTCCCCTGAGATAATACATATTATCCTCGAGTTCCCTTCGGATACTATGTATTATTGAAGTCTTTTCGGATAATACTCATTATCCTCCCTCCTTCCCCTAAAAATTTATCAAGATCTGACGGAGGAAGTCTTTTCCATTAGATAATAAGTATCATCCTCGAGTTCCCTTCGGATAATACTTATTATCCCATACTCCTTCCCCTAAAAATTTGGCAAGATCTGTCGGGGGCATATTGTCATGCATTAAGACCCATGAAAAACACATTTTGACTTCTCAAATCAACCTGGCCAAGACGAAAACACATAAAAAAGAACTTAACGACTCACACACTAAAGATAAAAATAAACAACTACTTACCAATATAAAACATGGGAAAGTTTACAAGAGATCAAACCGTATGAATCTGACTGAGGAACCTTTTTCAGCTTCAGTTACTCAACTAGTCCAGGTGATTGTCGGTATGTTTGTCCGCTTTAAACTCAAACCCGTTTAATCCCAACCGAATGCGTCATGCTTAATATAGTACAATATTACCGTCATGTTTACTTGTCCCCACACCCAAGCGTACGCAGCAAAACCTACCCAACCTCAGAGTTTATTGAGGATTCACAAACCCCCAACTTGAGGAACCATGCACCACGGCTATGACTACCACTTATTTTCATTATCCATCAGTTGGTGATCAGGTCGGCCGCTAAGCACGCAAAGAAGACCAACTGAGTGATTATTTAATCTCTTTTTTTTTCTTTTCTTTTTCTTTTCTTTTTATTATATGGTGTAGTCATGACAGCAGAGACATGGCGTGTGAGAAAGTGAATACTAGGTAATTACCACTCTCAACCCATTTTTGCCGGGACTCAGTCTTTTAAACCATGCAACCTGGGATGGGAAACTAAACATATATATCTTTTAAGTTCACTGCACTTTCATTGGAGGTCATAAGTTTAGGTCGAGCCTACCGAGCATATCACCGTGGAGCTTGCCTTTCACTTCCGCCTTACGCGTGTCAGCCATCTCCAACCTGGACATTCATTTTACTTTCCCTAAACTTCTCAAAAACAAGACACAAACAATTTAAAAATCGAAAAGCACACTATTTATTTTTGAGGGGTCAACTTTTTCTTCATCTTTACATTTCTTCCCCTTGCTTTTTGATTTTTAATGTCACAATCTTGTGAACATCATTTTTCATTTTTTTTTTTTTTTTTAAATAAAACACACAAACACACTTAAAAGAACAAAACACAAAATTTTGAAGATGTCTGGCCAAGCTAACTTTCAAAGTATTGATTTGAAAATTTTAGAAAATTGGGTTTCAAGACATGCACACTTCATTGCATTTGAAGTCAAACACTTCAACAATCAATCACCAAGTGAAAATTTTATAAAATTTGGTTTGACTCAAAACACCCTTTGCCGCTTCATCAAATCAACAACCAAGTTAAGAACAATACCTTTCATGCTGAATTAAACCTTTTACCTCTCAATGAGACATACATTCCATTTAAAGATTACTTGACATGACATGAAGATACATCTCCTAAACTGTGCCTGGAACAATCACTTATCAACAAACAAATTAGTAATACAAATGTTAGTGATAATCCTCCTTGATCATTCCTGCACAGAGTGAGAGATTAGTTAGCCATTGGTACCCAGGCCATTGTTTTTCTGGGTACACCTGGGGAATCAATAAAAGATACTTCTTGTAAGAACATCCCCTTTGAGAAATCAGGAAGTTGGGATGGAGCTGCCTTGATTTTAGGTTTCCAAATTCCAGGTGATTTAACATTTGTTTTAGTCACTTTTGGTGTTGTGACCTTAGGTATTTCAACCTTCTTCGTTTTAGATTCACTTTTCAAAACAATTTTTGTTTTAGTCACCTTTTGAGTTGTGACTTTAGGTATTTCAACCTTCTTCATTTTACAATCATTTTTCAAAACAGTTTTAGTTACCTTGGGAGGGGTAACTTTGGGTTTTTCAAACTTATGTTGTTTTGAAACTGGTTTATTCACCTGTTTTTTGAAATGTTGATAACTTGGAAAGCTGTTGTTTTGATTTAAAGATTTTCTTTCAGCTTTGGCAGCACCCCAATGTTGATCAGAGGGTTTAACCTTAGGAGCTACAGTCTTCCTTGCCTTAGGTGTTTGAACCATCATTAGCTTAGACTTTACAGACTCCTGAGATGAAACCCTTTGACTTTTTGGAAAATAGGGTTCATAGGGGCGATAAAGACAGTTTCTAGCAATATGACCAGCGATGCCACAATTAAAACAAGTCTGCTTCTTTAGATAGAAGTCAGACGTGTACCCATTTGACTTTGGTGGCTGATATGGAGCTGGTTTTCCTTGTGTCTGCTTCCTTGCCTTGTCTGCAGCTCCAGATTTGACTTCTGCTGGTTCCTTGAATCCTGAGTAGAACCTGTCCTCATCGTCTTTATGCTCTCTGGATTTTCTGATGTTGAAGCATCATTCTTGCAATTACAACAGCAACTGCATGATCCAACTGAAGAAATGGGAGACGCAGCTACTCCCTTGAGTTTTTCATTCTTCACTCCAGCTGTTGGTTTCATGCTTGGATGCTTGATGGTGATCTTCGGCCTCTCAACTTTAGGTTCGCTTATCACTCCATCGGTTATTGTTGGGTTTTACAGTGGGATCCGGGTTACCGATTTTAATTTTATTAAAACCGATTTATTAATTAAATTAATTCTCAATTAATTTGGCAGAGGAAACGATTAAAACGCGGATGCAACCGTAACAGGATCAATCACCGGAACACGACAAACACAGAAAAAATATATTTATTTAAAATAAATAAATAATCAAATATCTAATAAATTAGATATACCTTGGCGGGATCCGAGCAACCGCTCGAGACACCCGGATTCAACGGGCTCGCGCTAGGACGAACTGAGACATCTGACTCGAACCTTCGAGACAGATCATCGACGGCGGCATCGGCGGCGGCGACAGGCGGCGGCGGCGGTAGTGGCGGCGGCGGTGGTAGGGATACCACCGGTGGTGATGACAAAATCTTCTCCGTCGAAATGCCCACCGGGACCGATCCCACGACGAACGACTCGCCGGAGATCAGAGGAGGGGCGGCGGCGGCGGCGGCGGCGGCGGCGGACGAGTAGAGCGGCGCCGGCCACGACGACGCGACCGGACGCGGCGGTCTCGGCTGCGCCGGCAGCGCGAGAACCACCGGTCGGTGGTCGCGCGGCGGCGCGTGAGCGGCAGCGGCGGCGGCGGCGGCTTGAGCTGCGGCGGCGGCTCGGGCTGCGGCTTCGGCTTCGGCTTCGGCTCGGGCTGCGGCTTCGGCTCGGGCTGAGACGGCTTCGCTCTCGAGACGGGCACAGATACTGGTAAGACGAGGATCCATCGGAAATCACGAACGGATAACGGTGGTGGAGGCGGGGCGGCGACAGCAGTCGGCGGCGGCCGCGTGAGCCGGCTTCGGCTTGGCTTACGGCGCAGAGAGGGAGGGAGAGGAGATTAGGGTTTTGTTTTTGTGACTTTTTTTTCAATCTATCTCCCTCCTCTCATTTAATATAAAATTCGCGGACCGGGGCCTGCGAACTGGGCCCGGTCGCGATCCACCTTTAGTCCACTAACCGATCAGTCTGTTAATCCAGTAACAACTGATCGGTTCGTCTTTTAATTACCGAGTATTTTGAACCGATAGATTTTGTCGATTTAAATAAATAGTTAATATTTATTTAATTCACCATTTAGTTCGTTTATTTCTAATTAACAATTAATTAGATATAATAGTCCGTTGACCCAGGTGTAACTCTTACGGGTCAATATCGGTCGGGTTCGTTAATTTGTCGGGTCAGGACACCATATATCCAACAATTATACCCTTGAACTTGGAGGAGAAGGACGGTAATTCATATCCTACATCTGGTTCTTGGTCAAACATTGATCCAGATGTCATAAAGATCTTCCCCTCAGGCCGTGTCGTCAAGATCACCTTTTCCCTTTTGACTTCGTCAATTACTTTGAAGCATGGGGTTTCAATTTTAGGGTATGGTTTCAACACTATCCCAGCTTCATCAGACTTGGAATTATGACACCTGTTGTATTCTCGGCACTCAGCATCATTGTCTGATATATCCTTTACCCTCCCTTCACCATAAGTCATATTTGCTTCATTATCAATTTCTTCTTGTGTCAATGGTGTAGTTCCAACCAAGACACTATCAATAGGAGGAGCAGCTTCTTTATAATCAAGCTCGGTTCGTTCAACTTGTTCCTCACTAAGAAGTATTCCTATAATGTCTCTGGGAACTGGTGGAGGAATAATGATGTTTGCAGCCAAGGCCTTATCAGTCTTTTCTGATCCAAATCCAGGTGTGTGTTTCCCAACTTGACCAGTCACAACAGCATGTGACAATTCATTTCCAGCATCAAGCATTCTTTTGCTCCTCATTTGATTCATATCAAGTTTAACCTGCAACTCATTGTTTTTATGCTTAAGGTCATCTATCTGCTTACTAAGCTCAGCTATTTCTAACTTAGCGTTGTCATACAGGTAAGCGTTCTCGGTTGCAAGTTTCTTATATTTCACTATGTCTAATTTCTGAGCTTTAACCTTCTCTTCATTCTTTTGCCATCTACCCTTAAAGGAACTCCTCTCGCACTTTGTCTCAAACAATTCTGACTGAAAATTTGTACAGATTTGCCTAAGTCCAGGAATTAATCGAGCACATGTAGGATTCGGGCATATCTCAGTTTCGTCAACTTCATCTAAGAAAGCATCCTTGTCCTCAACCATATTCTTTTCTTCAACCACTGAACTCATTATGCAGCTTCTGAAAATTTTGAAAAATCAACAAAAACGGCAAAATTGGCAAAATCACTATTCAAAGAATAGTGTTAGAAACTTAAAACTGAAAAACGGAGGCCTTCGGAGTGGAATTTGGGGGTCCAAACGAGCTCCCTTGGACGTTAGTCTGGGGTAATTCTGGGGCTTGATGTCACGAACGTCGTGTTCAAATTTGAGCCTCTAACTCCAAACGAGTCAAAAGTTACGCCCGTTTCCGTGAAAGTGTGAAAAAGTGACTTTTTGCCGCAAAACCTGTTTCCGATCGTAAACCCTATTTACGATCGTAATCACCTCCGGGTCGTAAACAACGATCGTGAACTCCTGTTTCCGATTAAACCCAAAATCGTAAACTATTAACCGCCTTTAAAAATCATAAACTCAGATTACGATACTCGATTACGATCACCGGAGTCGTAAACACCTGTTCCCGATAAACCAAAGTCGTAAACACCGTTTGCGATCTGAAAATGTCGTAAACGTCGATTCCGAGCCAAGTACAATCGTAAACACTTTTCTCCGAGTCGTAAACACGATAAAGGTCGGATCTTGATGTCGTAAACTCCCAAAAGATGAAGATCTTCAACAGAAATGATCGTGAACACCGAAGAAACCCAGAAAACCCAGAAAACACGAAGAACAGCAGCAAGCAGAAATCGTAAACTCCCAGAAACCTTCGAATCTTCAACAAAACTCGAACAAAAACCCAGAAAACACTTGAATCAATATCGTGTGAGCCTCGAATCGATGATTTTTGGCTCTGATACCAATTGTAGGTCCGAGATCAAACCGACAACACGATATATGATCGCAAATGAGTGCGGAATCCTCAAATGCGATTGATCCAAGAAACAAGTAGAAGAAATAGATTCAATCTATGATAAAGGTTGAATCTTGAATGAGAAACCTACTTGCTTGAAGCTGATCGTAAACACACAAACTAGAGAGAAATCGTAAACTTAAATATTGTGTGTTGAAAAGCTTACATTGATCATAAACATAAGGGTTTATATAGGTACCCAATGGGTTTACTATTGGGCCCCTTGTGGATCATAAACCCAATAGTAAACCCAAACCCAGTCATAAACTAGCCTAAAAACAATAGCAAACTAGCCTATGATTCTAATGAAACCCTCTAAGCTCAGCCCAACATGTTTAATATTACAAGCCTTATAATCTAGCCTCTACAAAAAGTTAATTTCTACATTCAAAAGGATGAGTTACATACTTACATGTTACCAGATTTGCATAGTTGCAAGCAGAGTAAGGTGACTTGAGGATTTCATAGTAGAACATCGGGGACTTGAGTGCGAGGCGTAGCCTTATCAGACAAAGCAATATCCTGTAAAAAGAAATAATCATCACAAAATCATATATGAATACATAGACAACCTTGAAGATCAAAGTATAGGAGCGAATAACCATGAGTCATCGTTCATCTACTTGAGCAGATGACCTTGAATTTTGCAGATTCAGAGGGAATACCTTGAGACTCGAGAAGATTAATAACCTATTGCCACACTCCATATTTTGCAAAGAAAATATGCATATTGCAGGAAAAAAACTCAACTAAATCATTTTTAAAAAATTATATCACAGCAACATGGTAAACTTTTATGAATATAAAATAAGGAGAACATACAGTAACAAACCTGCAAGAGTGCCTATAACAGTAACAAAGAAACTATAAATTGATCTAGTAAACATTAAATTTAATAAGAAAGTATACATTGATAGAGTAATAGATTCAAGCAATAGGAGGTACATGTTTCTACAAACAGAAGTTCAAAATATTGTGTATAAAAGCAGGAAAAGCCTGTACAAATGAATGAGAATAATACAAATCTATAAACTGTTTTCAACTTTTATTAAGAACAGAGAAACAAGCATTATCAGTAGCTTTACAGCCACCATGCATGTGCAGCATCAGTAAAATATGAAAATAAAGCTTTAGAAGCCAAAAAAAATAAGCTAAGAATAGCCACTTAAACTCCTATACAGCAACGTAATCTTAATTCCATAGTAAAAGATCAATCTAACAGGTTTTAATGATACAAGTTAAATAGTAAAGACCACAATAGCTATCAAATCATTTAATCCACTAACATGGTTGATCAGCAGTTAAACGGGTGATCAGCAGTTAAACATTGAAGAAGACAAGGTGAATACAGGAAGCGAATTACACAAAACCGCAATTACACATCAATTATTTGAAATTTACCCTAATCCAAAGTACAAATCAATGGAGGATAATGGGGGGTGTCGATTTGAAGAAGAAGAAACTAGGGTTTGTGATATGCTTACCTTAGATGAAGTCTCCGCTGTCTGAACAAAAAGGATGTCGAGATCCAAATTGCAAAGTTGTTTGTCAAGGATTGTTTGGTTCCAGAATCGATTTTGGTTGCAGAATCGTTTTCGGGGTTTTTTGTGAATTTGGGAGGATTTGGGGACCCATATCAATATAGTTTCTATATACGTTTCAAAAAAAAATATATATATATATATATATATATATATATATATATATATATAGGGTTAGGTTCAAATGAGAACTTTTTCTTTTGAGAACTTTTGAGAACCAATTTGGGCCACTAATTTGGGCCAAATTGGTTCTCAAAAGTTCTTAAAAGAAAAAGTTCTCATTTGAACCTAACCCTATATATAGGTAAAAGATCCGTGTAGGCCCCTTATTTTTTGTAGACCCCATAGACCCCTTATAAAACTCAATAAAACTCATTAAAACTCACTAAAAATAAAACTCAGTTTTGTTAATTTAGGTTTTTTTATTTGCGATAAGTTTTTAAGAACAAAAAAAAGACAATTAAAAAAAAATAAAACGAAAAACATTAAAAATTGAACATTTTAAAACAATGAGTTTTAATAATCAATGAGTTTAAAACTCAATAAACTCAATAAAACTCAGTGTTGCGTTTAAAACTCATTATTTTAAAAATCATTGTCTTAAAATGTTCGATTTTTAATGTTTTTTGTTTTTTCTTTATTTATTTATTTATTTTTTCGGTTTTTAAAAGCTTATCGTAATAAAAAAAACCAAATTTACAACACTGGGTTTTATTTTTATTGAGTTTTATAGGGGTCTACAAAATTTAAGGGGTCTACACGGAACCTTTCTCTCTCTCTCTATATATATATAGGTAAAAGATCCGTGTAGACCCCTTATTTTTTGTAGACCCCGTAGACCCCTTATAAAACTCAATAAAACTCATTAAAACTCAATAAAAATAAAACTCAGTTTTGTTAATTTAGTTTTTTTTATTTGCGATAAGCTTTTAAGAACAAAAAAAGACAATTAAAAAAAAAGAAAAACGAAAAACATTAAAAATTGAACATTTTAAGACAATGAGTTTTAAAAATCAATGAGTTTAAAACTTAATAAACTCAATAAAACTCAGTGTTGCGTTTAAAACTCATTATTTTAAAACTCGTTGTCTTAAAATGTTCGATTTTTAATGTTTTTTGTTTTTTTTAATTAATTTATTTATATTTTTGGTTCTTAAAAGCTTATCGTAATAAAAAAAAAACCAAATTTACAACACTGAGTTTTATTTTTATTGAGTTTTATAGGGGTCTACGGGGTCTACAAAATTTAAGGGGTCTACACGGAACCCTTCCCTATATATATATATATATATATATATATATATATATATATATATATATATATATATATGTGTGTGTAAATAAACTTGTGGCTCTAATTAGTTCTTTTTAGTAAAAAGAACTAATTAGAGCCACAAGTTTATTTACACACACATATATATATATATATATATATATATATATATATATTACCCTATATATACAAATGACAACATATGGTACCACCTCCCCAAGCTCATTGTACAAGCACCTATTGCGCCTACACTGTTCATCAACACTGTTCATCAACAGTCGACCGCGCTTCGCCGCGGAGTCGCACCACTTTAGAAGGCCGGTAGAGTGAGCTATTACAAATTGGTTGCTTGAAATTCGTGTTGTCAATGTATTAGCTATATTGACTCGCGCTTCGCGGCGGTGTTGGACCATTTTAGAAACTCGGTTAGCCAAACCATGAGAGATAAGGGTCGTGCGATCCCATGTCATGACTGCATATAAATTTACTTCTAAGAAAGAAAGAAAATATAAAAATATAGCAATTCATAAAGGGTTGATTGACAAAGCCTCATCCATCTTAGAAATAACATCTAAAAATATAAACAAATAAGAATTTTCATAGCAATTGTTCGTATTCATGTAAATTTATTAAAATTTGGGTGCAAAGAGTACCTTTGATCATATTATTTGCTTCATTGAAATTACCTAGCTGTGATAACTCTAGCAGAGCTCCACCCCATTTTGTCAAATTCTGACACATATTGACATATTGTTATGTATAAACAACATATTTCACTTGATGTAAATTAACAATGCAAAGAAGAATCAATCAAAATCATGTCAGATCAAATTTGTTGTATG
Organism: Deinandra increscens subsp. villosa; assembly: GCA_039602395.1. Lineage (NCBI taxonomy): Eukaryota > Viridiplantae > Streptophyta > Magnoliopsida > Asterales > Asteraceae > Deinandra > Deinandra increscens. The sequence continues at coordinate 39,899,853 of JBCNJP010000003.1, read as the reverse complement.
ATAAAAAAACACTACCTGTTTATGACCCAAATCAATATCATATCTAGAACACTATGAAATTTGCTGTATGCAGAAAGCCACTTGAGTAAATCACATCAAAAAAGGTTAACTCATGGTGTCATACAGTTGTCATACAGTCATACATATGTTGGGATTTTGGCAGTGGTATTCGGGTCGCCCGGTGACATATTTTAAAATTACGTGACCTATAGATTAATAGTTTATAAAAGAGTTTACCGAATTAATTTGTAATTAATTCTGTAACGCAGCGGAATAAGATTATATATATAAATATATATATACATATATAACAAATTATATATATTAAAAACTATTTAATCAATTAACACAAATACCAGTACGCAACAGGGTCCGATTACCGAACACGCAAACACGGAAATAAATAAATAAATAATCTAAACTAATAGTGAGTTTAGATATACCTTGGCGGTGTTGAACAAACGTTCGAGACACCGAGTTTCAACGAACGAGCGCTAGGTTGAAACGGAACGAACCACTTTCGGTCTCAGACAGTTGTCGCGTATCGCGATTATTCTCGTGGTCCGGTGTCGCGTACCCCTACGGGACGGCGTTTATGACACGTGGTCATCACGCATCGCGAGAGTACGTCTTGACAGACGTCCCGTCTCGCGAGACTACGAGATCAATCAGATTCAGATCTGATTGCAACCGGAGACGGTGCATGACGAAAAGGCGTCGGACTCGCGTCGACGGGCGACGGTCATGCGACGGCATGCGATCCGCGGTGGTGGCGGCGGGTGACGGTGGTGACGACGGCGAGTGGCGGCGGCGGCGGCGGCGGCGACGGCGTCGAGTTCCACGGTGGTGATCGGCGGTGAAGATCAATGTAGGGAGGAATTCATTATTTTGTTTAGCTTGATTGTATAGTTTAGTTTACTTTGTAATGTTGACTTTTGGTAGGCTAGCGAAACTACCGAGCGAAACTGTAGTTTCGCTCGGTACATAGATTAGACTGTCTCAGTGACAGTTTCGCTTGGCCAGCGAAACTGTTCACTGGACAGTATATATATGCCGCCTTGTGCAGCCTTTTTGCAACTTTTGCAACATTGGTGAACCCTAATACAAGAAATCGTTTATTGGTGAGTTTTGGTGACGGCTAGGAGCATTTCTTACTATTTTTGTAGCTTGTAATCATTTCTTATCAATCTTTGGTTCATGTTGTGATTGTTCAAGGCTAGAAAACCATTTTAGCTATTGAGAATCATCTATTGTTGTTATTTCTTTGGTTTTCTTCTCAAAACACCTTCATTTGCACTGATAAAGATCAGTGAGGACCAACAATATGGTATCAGAGCCTTTATGCTCTTGATTTTGGTGTTTTTGAGTGTTTTTGGGTAAAACTTTGAAAATCTATTTGATTCTGAAATCTGATTGTTTTGGACTGGAAATTGATTGAATATTGTGTGTTTTGATGTCCTGAAGACTAAGCAATCAACCGATCATTGCTCTATAGTGATTTGGGTTGATTTCTGATTATTTCTTCTTCAAAAAGAGGGTTTTCTGTTCTGGGCGAAACTGCTGATTATTCAGCGAAACTGTGCCTTCAAACAGCGAAACTATCAAGCGATTTTGCAGTTTCGCCGTATTATTACCGAGCGAAACTATCATCACCGAGCGAAACTATTCTTTCGCCGAAAATCGAGAAGCGAAACTATTGTCATTTTTCTTGAACGAAAGTTCAAACCAGTTTCCAGCGAAACTAGCTAGCGAAACTGTGTGTCATCGGGTATTTCCGAGCGAAAGTACTGCCCGTGCATACAGCGAAACTAGTTGGCGAAATTGCTGACTGGATTCAGTGTTTCCAAGCGAAACTGCTGGCGAAATTATAAGTTCCAGCGAAATTGTTCAGGATTTCCGAGCGAAATTACTGGGCGAAACTAAGACTCTCAGCGAAACTAATTAAATTTTGTTGTTCTTTGTTTGCTCGTGTCTTTGTTATTTCAGGCTGATTTAAGATGGCATCGGGTACAAATGCTGCTGACACTGAAAGTATTGCTCCAAACCGACCACCAAGGCTGATCAATGGCGACAATTTTGAAGATTGGAAACGATGTCTGAAATCGTTCTTTTTGTACACCGATTATAATCAATGGTTGTCAATTGTCAACGGACCTCACGTTCCAACAACTACTACTGGTGAAGTAACACAGATCAACAATAATCCGTCTTCCTTTACTGAGAAGGACTTGAAACTCATTGATCGTGATCAAAAGGCTCTTGGTGCTCTTTCTCTATGCCTGTCACAAGAAATCTACAATCGTTTTGCTGAGCACACTGATGCAAAAAGTTTGTTTGACGCTCTCTGTGAGTTTTATGATGGCAATGAAGACCTGGTGAAGGACAAGGAAGCCCAAGCCACCAAAGAATTCAATTCATTCACAAGCATGAAGAATGAAAAGTTAGTTGATTTGACAAATCGCTTCCTAACTGTATCAAGCAATCTGAAGAAATATGATGCGAAACTCACTAACTCTGAACAAATCAAGAAGCTGCTGGATGCTCTTCCACCCGAGTGGAGCATTCAGGTTCGCATGCTAAAACAAGAAAGAAGTTTCCCCGACTACAAGCTCATGGATGTTATTAACAAGCTTAAATCCTTTGAGTTGGATGTTCAAAGGAGAGAATACAATCAAACCATGGGTCCTACTAAAGTTTATTCTCAAAACTCTGCTTTCATCTCAGCCGTCACTCCCAAAGGAGCCTTATCTCAACTTCAATCTTCACATCTTGGATCTGGTTCATCCTCAACTGCTTCCGCCACTACTCAGCAAACATCCCAGATTTCACCCGAATACATGGGATTGTTCTCATTGTTTACTAACAGTTATCAAGCTTTCGCTATTGGAGAACTTCAAGGTTCGACTCTGACTGCTGAGGATATGTACCAAGTTGATCCAGATGATTTGGAAGAAACTGACCTGAAATGGCAAATGGCCATGTTGACTGTTCGAGCTAGAAAATTCTTCGAACGCACTGGGAGAAACACCTTCAAAACATCAAAATAGAAGAGTTGGTTTCGACAAGGCTAAGCTTAGATGCTACAACTGTAAGCAACTTGGCCATTTCAAAAGGGAGTGCCCAAGTCCAATTGTTACTGAACCGACCTCTGAGCCTGCAACTCGTGCCATCCCTATCACTGACAAAGCAGAAGCCAAGCCAACCAAAGAAGTGGCTCTTCTGACTAACTTTGATTGGAGTTCGGAGGTCTCTGAAGCCGAGGAAGCCATCAATCAAGCTCTTGCAGCTCAAATTCATGAACAAAGCAATGAGCACACAGTTAACAGTTGTCAGAAGGAAGAAGCTGAGAAGAAGGTGAATGAGAAAACTGCAAGCACACCAGCGTGCACATGTGAAAAAGCTCTTGCTGCAGAAAAGGTTATAATGGATCTCTCATATGAATCTGTTCAAGATATGTGCTCTCATCCTTGTAGAATTCGTTTGTTCGGCATCTACAAGGCCAATCGATTGTTGATTGACACCAACAACGAATTAAAAACCATGAACACCCAATCAAAAGAAAATGAAGCAAAATATTTTGTGAAATTAAATGAGGCAATGCATGAAAATGAACATTTAAAACAAACTCTTCTTGCAAAAAATGTTGAAATAAACATGCTTTCTGAAAGAGTCACATTAGCCCAATTTGAAACCTCTCAACTTCAGACCAAGTTAGATAGATGGACCGTTTCACAAATGAAAGTTGAAGAGATGCTCGTTAAACAACGAGGAGCTAAAATAAAAACCGGAATAGGTATGGAGAACAATGGGAATGTGTTTCCTAAGGTTTATCCTCCTCCTAGCACGCATTGTTATTCACCTACTCCGAAACCTCATCCCTTAAATGATTTAATTCCTAGTGATGCTAACAGTCTGCATGCAGGTCTAGAAGGAGTGAACCATAAGGAGATCAGGGAGGATTATGATAATGGATACGGTAACACAAGTGGGCTTGGATGCGGTAGTCTTAATTCTAAGGAGTCTGTTTCAAGTAGTAGTTTGAATTCCAAGAAGTCTAGTTCAGACAGTAGCGTAGCTAGTAGTAGTTCTTCTTTAGATAGCAGTAGTGAAGAGTCCGTGTCTGTTAATCAAGAAAGATTTGTTTCAAATGAAAATGTTCAATGTCATGCAAGTACATCTCAAAATCGATTCAACAAATTTCTTTCTAATCCAATTCCTTCTTTTACACCGATACGAATTTCAGAACCTACAGAAAAACATATTTCTCAAAAGAAGGAATCATTTTTGAAAACTAATAATCCAAGGATTTCAAAAGATAAAACAAAAGTGGATTTTGAAACCAACAGTGACTCTGATTATAAAACATCAGATTCTGAGGAGGAAAGTACTTCAGAAACCTCCTCTTGCACAAGTCACAGATCTCACTGTTTCAGATGTGGTAAGGATGATCATGTTGTTAAAAATTGCAAAGAAAAATTAAATCGAACAAACCATGATAGATCCTTTGGCCACAAGGTAACCAGTTTTGTAAAACAATTCCTTGGGGGAAAACAGAAAGTCACAAATCCCGGAAATGCAAAATTCTGGGTACCAGTTATTAAGTAATTTCTCGTTTTGTATTGCCAGGCACTCCCGAAGAACAGTTACTGGCATATAGATTCGGGATGCTCTCGGCATATGACAGGGATGAAAGACCTGCTCACAAATTACAGAATCGTGGATGGTGGATTCGTTTCTTTTGCAGGAAATAAAAGAGGTGGTAAGATGGTTGGACAAGGAGACGTGTCAAATGGGTCTCTTACTCTGGAGCACGTCAACCATGTACCCGAATTAAAGTTTAATCTTCTGAGCGTGTCACAAATCTGTGACAAGAATATTCCCGTATTGTTCAAAGCAAATGAATGCCTGTTTCTCAAGCCTGAATTTACTGTGCCCGAAGAGATGGTGGCGATGCGTGCGCCTCGCATCAATGACACATACTTGCTGAATTTGACCTCAACTGCATCACTTACCTCCTCCATGACTTGTTTACTTTCAAAGGCATCTGTTTCTGAGTGCTTCTTGTGGCATAGACGTCTAGGACACATAAATTTCAAAATCCTAAACAATCTTGTCAAAAACAATTTGGTCCGAGGTCTTCCATACAAAGATTTTTCTGTTGTTGAAAAATGTCTTTCATGTGCTAAAGGAAAACAACATAAGAAGCCACATAAGCCCAAATTGGAGAATTCTATTTCTAGTCCCTTAGAATTGCTCCATACTGACTTGTTTGGACCTATTAGTGTCCCAAGTTTGGGAAAGAGAACTTACTGTCTTGTTGTGACTGATGATTATTCCAGGTACTCTTGGGTCAGATTCTTGAAGCACAAGAGTGAAACGACTGAAGCTTTACAAAATATCATCCTGTCCGTGGAAAGCTCAAGAAGCAAGAAAGTCAAGGCAATCAGAAGTGATAACGGAACTGAATTTCGAAATCAGATCTTTGACTCATTCTGTGCAAACAAAGGGATTCTTCGGCAATACAGCGCAGCAAGAACTCCACAGCAGAATGGAGTTGCTGAAAGGAAGAATCGCACACTGGTTGAAGCTGCTCGCACAATGCTGATTGAATCAAAGCTGCCGATCATATTCTGGGCTGAAGCTGTGAACTGTGCGTCCTACGTGCTGAATCGTGTCCTGATCGTAAAAGATAAGATGAAGACGTCATACGAGCTGTATCATGGAAGAAAGCCGCTGATTGACTTCTTCAGGCCGTTTGGATGTTCGTGCACATTGCTGAATACCGAAGCTCAAATCACAAAATTTGGAGCTGTCTCCGATGAGTGTTTCTTCATGGGGTATTCTTCATCACAAAAAGCTTATCGTGTTTATAACAAACGTACTCGTATTGTGCAGGAATCCTACTACGTGGACTGGCAAGAATCTAACTCTCCCAACACCGGAACTGGACCCGAATGGTTTTATGATTCAGACACACTGTTCAAGTCATTCAATCTTCCTATCCTAGCTGAAGCAAATGACAATCCTCCTCTCGTGATTATCACCCCTCAACCTGAAATTCCACAACAAAACCCATCCTCATCCTCAGAAACCTCACATCAACCCGATCCTCCATCTTCCTCTCATGAACTACCTCAAACCACCGAACCCGCTCCCCCCCACCTTGACTTAAATCTCAAAACCTTAAAAGATCATCCACATGACCTCGTCATTGGCTCGATTACGGATGGAGTGAGGACTCGTCATCAGTCAGGATTGATTAATGAATGTTTGTTTGCGTGTTTTCTGTCTCAGATTGTTCCTAAAAACATAGATGAAGCTCTTGCAGATCCAAGTTGGGTGGACTCCATGCAGGCTGAACTACAACAATTCAGAAAGCTGAAGGTTTGGCAATTGGTGGATCTTCCAGAAAACAAGGTTCCAATTGGTACAAAGTGGGTTTTCAGAAACAAACCTGATGATAGAGGTGTTGTGATCAGAAACAAGTCAAGACTTGTGGTTCAAGGTTTTTATCAAGAAGAAGGCATTGACTATACTGAAGTGTTTGCACCTGTTGCACGTATCGAGGCCATTCGAATCTTCCTGGCTCATGCTGCGCACAAGAATTTCAAGGTGTATCAAATGGATGTCAAGTGCGCCTTCTTATATGGGGATATTGATGAGGAAATCTATGTGGATCAACCTCCTGGCTTCGAAGATCATGAATTTCCTGACAAAGTCTACAAGCTGGATAAATCTCTGTACGGTCTTCATCAGGCACCCAGAATTTGGTATGAAACTTTGACTCAGTATCTATTGGGAAAAGGTTTCACTCGTGGGTCTATCGACATGACTTTGTTCAAAAAGGAGGTCAAAGGTGAAATGCTGATCGTTCAAGTATATGTCGATGATATCATTTTTGGATCAACCAATGAGAAGTTGTGTCGTGAGTTTGAGGAATTGATGAAAGAAAAGTTCGAAATGAGTATGATGGGAGAGATGTGTTTCTTCCTTGGGTTGCAGGTGGAACAAAAGCCTGACGGGATCCTTATTCATCAAGAAAAGTATGTTCTGGAGATTCTGAAGAAATTCAAGATGAACGACGCCTCAGCTGAACTTACTCCCTTCACATCTCAGACGTGTTTGACTCCCGACAGTGAAGGAAAGCGGGTTGACCAGAAACTTTATCGATCAATGATTGGGTCTCTCATGTATCTCACAGCCAGTCGTCCGGATATCACTTTTGCTGTGTGTTACTGTGCTCGCTATCAAGCTGATCCAAGGGAATCTCACGAAAAGGCGGTCAAGCGAATCTTCCGTTATTTGAAGGGCTCATCAAGATTGGGATTATGGTACCCTAAGGGTGGAAGTTTTGAGCTTAATTCATATTCAGACAGTGATCACGGAGGATGCAAACTGGATAGAAAGTCTGTTTCTGGAGGATGCCAGTTTCTGGGGGAATGTTTGGTTTCGTGGCAAAGCAAGAAGCAAACAACTGTCTCCTTATCTACAGGCGAAGCCGAATACATTGCTGCCTCCAGTTGCTGCTGTCAAGTGCTGTGGATTCAACATCAAATGATGGATTATGGAATTAATTTTCTTCATACACCGTTGTTTTGTGACAACGAAGCCGCCGTTGGAATCTCCAAGAATCCGATTCATCATTCGAGAACCAAACACATTGAAACACGGATTCATGCAATCCGTGATGCTCAAGAAAAAGGGTTTATTGACGTTGTCCCCATTGAAACCAAAGCCCAGAAAGCGGATATTTTTACAAAAACCTTTGATAAACCCCGCTTTTATGAGCTTATTAAAATGCTGGGCATGATATCTTTTTAAATTTTTGGTAAATAAAAAAATAAAAAAATAAAAAAAAATAAAAAAAAATAAAAAAGGGAAGGGGGATCAAATAAACCTTTTTGTAAATACTCTTTTAAATTTACTTCATCTTAAGTTTATTTTATTTAAACCTGAATGCTAATTACATTTATCTTAAATCAGGTGATTGTTGCAGCTGAATTTGTTGAAATCAAGAAATCAATGATCACGCCGTCCCCTTCAAATAATTTCTGGCCAATTATCATATGATTATGATCAGGGGAGTATTTTAGTCTCATTTACCTTGAAATTTTCTCATAAATGCGTTTTGATGTCCTTACTGTTATCTTGTGGGGGAATTGGGGGTAAATCACACTAAACTACTTAATTTCATAAAATCTTTCTCAAATGATCTCATTTCACTCATGAATTCGAAGCGGATTTCCTGTCAAAACCTTCTCTTCGATAGTGTGTCTCCGTTCAGCGTCTGTCATTTTTGTGTCAAGTATCGATCGAATCACTTTTATTTTGTTCTTCATTTTTGAAAATCCAAAAATAGAGTATTTGTGGATTTTGGGGGAAAATAAATTGAAGCTATCAGATAATTTGGCATATAAATAATTTCAAACAAAAACAAAAATGAGAAATTGATCCGACCTTGTGAGAAATGATAGTATATCAACCTGCGTAATCTGCCATGGATAGAGTAAAAATAAAGGTTGTATTGTGCTTGTATGATTTTTGGGTGTGTATGCCTAATATGATATCTATGAGTAGGATATAAACATAACGCTTGCCTGATTTTGCTCTAGTTTTCATTTCTGGATAAGTGTTGCAATGATTCTAATATTAAGAGATGTTCTGATGTACGCATGCTTTGCAAATAAGGCTTTATGCCATTTTTACACTCGACTCAGTGGGTCTTCTCTGCGTGCCTAGGCGGCCGACCTGATCACCTGCTGATTGAGTTTCTTCTTTATTTTCTTGGTGTTTAGTATATATCATCGGACTGTCTCTGCGTGCCCACAAGCCGACCTGATTGTTGTTGATATATACGATTTCTGCTTTATTTTTCATTTTTTATTTTCCTAAGTGCATCGGGCTTTCTCTGCGTGCTTTGCGGCCGACCTGATTGCTGTTCACTTAGGGTTCTGCTTTATTTTTGCATGAAACATCATGAACGCTTATCTCATTTGAAAAAGAATTAAAAGAAAAATCAAGATGAATATGATGATTTGTTAACTTCTTTGATAGAGTGAGGCTGGGTGATCAGTGCATGATTAATATACCTTAAGCATATCCAAAAATGTTAAATACTATTAGTGCATGCTTAATATCAATATGATGCATTCGGGATCTGCTTGACTTGCATGCTGATTAAAATTGAAATTGAAATGTGTATGATGCGTATCGGTTGATATGATCTCATGTCTGGATCTTTCTCTAAATTAAAAACAGAATCTGCTTGTATAGTTGTTTTTAATTCCCATTTTGAAAACTCAAAAAGATTTTACTTTCTGCGTTATTTTTGATAAGATCGATACTTTGTAAATATTTTGGTGATTTGTGTGAGTTTGACGGTATTTCAAAGGTTCAAAATCTCAAATGTGTCAAATTTTGAAAATTAGGGTTTCAGCGAAACTGTGTTTCGCCCGGCTAGTTTCGCCGTATGGAATCTCAGCGAACCTACACTTTCGTTTCCGGCGAAACTAAATTGTTTGATCTGGCTTAAGCGAATTTGCTTTTTCGCCCAGGCGAAACTGCTGTTTCGCCCGAGCGAAACTAGCAGCGAAACTGCGTGGCTATTTAAACTGGTCATCGAGATCTTCTCGGTCATTACTGTCGCTTACACCGAAAATCCTGCAAACCCTAACCAAACCTCGCGAAACTCGCAAAGTCGCCCAAACTGTTCCATCTCTTTCGTCGGTTAATCGGTTAACCGATTTCGTGTAAAGGTTCGTGTGGTTCACGGTCGTGTAGTCGCTTTATCGCACCTATAATCGCATCAGATTCTCAGTTTTTGGGGGTTTTTGAACCGAATCGTCATCTAGAATTTCTAGCACTTTAAACTGTTGTTAAACTCTCGTTTGGACCCGCATTACACTCGTCTAGATGTGTTTTTGTGTTGTGTGTGTTTGGACTGTTAAAATCGGGCTTAAAATCGATAATCGGAATTTGAATTTCAAAAATTCGCGTCCAGCGAAACTGAGTGTTCGTTCGGCGAAACTGAACGAAAGTTCATCGGTCACGAGCGAAACTGTCAGCGATCATGCCCAAGTTTCGCTGACAGTGTCGCCGTGATTGCCAGCGAAACTGCTGTTTCGCCCTCAGCGAAACTGCAGTATCGCAGCGAAACTGCTGTGTCGCAGCGAAACTGACCCAGTCAGTGTCGCCGAGATCAGTTGTCGCGAATCTGGTTATTTCGCCGTGTGCGACTTTGTGGCATCTTAGCGAAACTATAATTTCGCAGCGAAACTGTCAAATTTTTGAAATTTAATATTTAATTTAATTTAATTTAATGTAAGTTCGGTTTTACTTACAAGCTCTCGGTTTCATGTGCAGAAAAATGTCAAATCTAAAGCACGATCCACGAAGCAACGTCACCGCCTTTTTGGATGATCGTCTCGATAAGACAATTGGATTCAGAGATTGCATAAAATGGCTTAAGAAGTCTTGCATCCATTACGCCATTTCGCACACAACGATTATTGACGAAAGGCACATTAGAGACTTCTGGCTGACGGCTGAATACGACGTTAAAGCTAAACCTGAATGTATTCGAGCAAAGGTCATGCAGAAGAATATCGTGATTACAATGAAAACTATTGCTGAAGCTCTTCAACTCGAGGAGGATGTTGGTGAAGCAACTAAGTTGAATGATCTGGATGTGTTGAAAGGTTTTGAAAGACATATGGGTTACGAAGGTGGTAATTTGTGGAAAAACAAGAAGGAAATCAAGAAGTCCTTGATGTCAAAAGAATGGAGATACATCGCTCACGTCATCATTTCTTGCATTGATGACAGAAAAGGTGGCTCGGATGGTTTGAACTTAAACTGGGCTGAGGCAATGTTGTTGTTATGTAAAGGAAAGAAAGCCAATATTCCTCAGAGGATATTTGATGCTATGGTTGCAAACATTCAAGCTTTGAAAAAGTCCAGATGGCTCCTATATCCAAGATTCCTGCAGATGATCATCGAACATCTAGAGCCTGAGTTGCCAAAGCAGAGCACAGCTCTTATTGTAAATCCGATGCACCCTAGGATTCTTTCGGATTGTGCTGCCAAAAGAGATGATTTCTCAGGGTATACAACTTACCTGATGAAACACATGTACACTGAGGAAAGGTATGAATACATCAAGAAGTTGATAGCAGATGAAAACCAGAGAAGAGCTGAAGGAAAGGTGGATGAAAATGTGAAGGGTAAGAGGAAACAATACGTGAGAAGCTCAGGAAAGGAGCAGGTAGATGAAATTGAAGAAGAACTTGAGAACCTTGCACAAAAGAAACAGAAATCTAAAGAAAAGCAGGGTGTTCCCACAGAAGATGAGTCAAGGGCTTCTAAGAAAAGAAGAATAGATCCCAGGGCTGAACTGGACGAAGATATCATCAGAGGTGTAAATACCTCCCTGGCTAATGAATTGGGCATGATCAAGACCAAACTGGTTAATTCGGAAATCAGAGAAAAGGAGAAAGATGCTCAGATCAAAAACATGAACGAGATCATTGCTAAACAATCTTCCTTGATCAAATTTTTGGTGGTAGAGTTGAACGAAATCAAGAAGCAACTGAACTTGCCAGGTCAAATGAGTGATGCTGAGATCGAATCAGTTAGTGACATCTTAAAGGATACATCTGGAGCAGCGGGAGGCAGTGGTTCTGGTGAAGCTGATAAAGCAGGAGGTAGTGGATCTGGTGGAGTTGGAGGAAGTGGAACAGGTGTGAATGATGCTGATGATAGTGGAGCCCCCAATGCTGAAGACTTGGATGCTATCAATGTCAGTGATGCAAATCTATTTAGTGTTGAAACAGAGCAACCACAGCCTGAGATTGTCCAAGCTAAATTCGTTTTGATCGATGAAAGTGAAGATGAGGCTGAGATTGATGATCACACAGAGCCGGAAAGCTATACTTGGAAAGAACATTCTCTCACTTATCAAGCAAAGATAAGTTCCATAAGTGAAGAAGTTCTTGAATTTAACAGAGAAGAATGGTTTAAGAAACCTGAGCTTGAAGATCAAACCCCTCTGTTTCAAAACATGGCTCAGCCTAGAAGAAAAGAGTCAGACAGACACATCATTAGCTGGAAATTCAGTGAGTCTGCGCATGCTTTTATGATCAAGAGAAGAGGGGGTAGCATTACCTATATTCGCAAACGTGAAAATTTCAAGACCTTGCCCAGATGGGATCTGAGGAGGTTGGTAGAGCTTCCCCTCATTGATGAAGACAAAAGCGTCAGGGCTACAAATCTGAGAATAATGCTTCAGCAGGCTGCTAAGGACGACTTTGTGTCGTTTGGATTTATGAAGGGGAAAAGGATGAAGTCAACAACTGAAATTGATGAAGTTACTGGGAAGCCGAAGGTCTCCTTAAAGTTCAGTCCAGCAAAAACTATGAGCAGAATCAGAATTCCTGATCAACAATTGTCAAGGCTGCAAACATTCCAGAAGTGGTTTTATGATAATAACACTGGTGAAGCTGTTATTAGAATCGGAAAAGACGCTGAGATTAGGCTGTTCGACCCAATGGAGGTCTTCTCTTTCAGTAATGACGACTTGAAGACTTTGTGCGAAAATCATATTAGATATGGGGCTGGAGACGACACGGCAGATGAGGCAAACTTGTTTATGAGAGTCGCCAATAAAGCCCGTGGTATTATCAAAGAAATCAAAGATTTGGCACTGAAAGTTAAGGCTAATGAAGATAAGATGGAAGAAGACAGGGATCTAGCGAACCAGATGAACAAGTCGTTGAGCGGTCTTGGAGAATCTTCTAAACAAATCACAGAACCAGAGACTGAGATCCCCGTTGCTGAAGAGCCAACTAATTTGGGGGATCCAGAGTCCGATGCCCCAGGTGCTGATGAAACAACCATTGTGGGGGAATCTGAAGATAATGTCCCAGTTGCTGACACGTCAATTGTTTTGGGGGAACCAGAGACTGAAATCCCCGTAGCTGAAGTGTCCAATGTTTTGGGGGAAACAGATGTGAACAAGGATCCGAACCAGACTGAAGCCGGAGCTGACAAATGAAGATCAAGAGGCTGAATCCCTCCCTACGGGGAATATTGAAGATCAATGTAGGGAGGAATTCATTATTTTGTTTAGCTTGATTGTATAGTTTAGTTTACTTTGTAATGTTGACTTTTGGTAGGCTAGCGAAACTACCGAGTGAAACTGTAGTTTCGCTCGGTACATAGATTAGACTGTCTCAGTGACAGTTTCGCTTGGCCAGCGAAACTGCCAGCGAAACTGTTCACTGGACAGTATATATATGCCGCCTTGTGCAGCCTTTTTGCAACTTTTGCAACATTGGTGAACCCTAATACAAGAAATCGTTTATTGGTGAGTTTTGGTGACGGCTAGGAGCATTTCTTACTATTTTTGTAGCTTGTAATCATTTCTTATCAATCTTTGGTTCATGTTGTGATTGTTCAAGGCTAGAAAACCATTTTAGCTATTGAGAATCATCTATTGTTGTTATTTCTTTGGTTTTCTTCTCAAAACACCTTCATTTGCACTGATAAAGATCAGTGAGGACCAACAGGCGGGTTTTGCGGCGGCGATTGACGGCGAACCGAGCAGCGGATCTGGGCGTACGAGGCGGCGATCTCAAGACCGTAAGACGGTCTACGGGCGTTGACTGACGGAACACCCTAACTAGCAACCACCACCAGGTTATGGTGGTGCGAAGATGGCCACCGAGCTAAGCGGTGGCGGCGATCGGCGGAAAACGGCTTTTTGCCGTTTTGTGGTTTACGTCCGAGAGAGAAAAAAGAAGAAGAAGGAGATTTTCGAATCTCCTTTTTCTTTTGTTGCTGCCGTCGAGAATTGATGGGGTGATTAGGGTTAATCCCTAATCATCTAATATTTATTAGATGATCACTAATTCGCGACGGGCTTCTCTCGAATATAAAGCCCAACTCGTACGCGAGCCCACGAGCCAACGTTAGAAAATATTTCAATAACGAATAGCTCGATCGTGAATTTAAAATAAAACTACTTTTATTTAAATATCGTTCACCCTTTATTATTAATCCGGTAATAATAATATTATTGATTATTAATTATTTATAACTATTATAAATAATATATATAATCAAACGTTTCCGTTTCTTTTACCGGTTAACTCTTAAGCGGGTTTAGAGTTCGTTGCACCCGGTGTAACTCTTACGGGTCGTAACCGGGTCGGGTTCAAGATTTGTCGGGTCAGGACACATAATATCCAACAGTCTCCCACTTGGACTGATCGCGACAAGATCTAAGAAACAGACAGAGGTGCTCTAGCTACACATGACTGTCCCAACCAGTTATGACACTTCAAGTCAACAACCAAGGCCTATCTGTTGTCAAGCAACTGATATTAGACTTGTGGTAATTCGAAGTCATTGTATCCCTTCCGTATATGACATCAATTGAACGATGGACATGGATTTAATTCATTCTCATCTAATGTTCAATCATTATGTTTCTCGATATAGATTCGAAGTGGTCCAAAACAAACACACAGTAGGTTTGGGTAAGGCCTTACACTTTACACTTGGAATCAACGAGGGCGCCACGATGTCTAGCTGTTGCATGATTAGTGCAAGAGTACAGAATCCCATGTCGACTACATACAGCTCCCACTGAACTTCAGATCTATTCCCAAAAGTAGCCGTTATGACTGGCAGTTACGCGACAGCGTTAAGCTACAATCAAAGAACAGTCTTTGGTAAAGGGGAGGTCGCTCATGTATCTCAGGTCTAAGGATGCTAATGAGTATACCATTAATCAAATCCATCTTATGATTGAATCCATGAAGATGGTTTGATGCGAGTTACGTCCAACGTCATTCCACAATGAGGTCTGTGAGTCTGGATTGTCAACCATTGAGTCCAAAGTCAGAATAGTCTTACTTCAGATTCGTTCCCACGAGTCTGAACGACTACGGACAGTTTAGAATAATACATCTATTCCTCAGCATCATTATGAAATAATGCAGGTGAGTTTGGATTGTCAATCTCTTGAGCCCAAACTCATAAGTAGTCTCACTTCAGATTCGTGTCCACGATTCTGATTGACTGTGAGGAATAATATGCATTTATTCATGGATTTAAACGTATTAAAATCAAACACAGTTATAGAATCTAGCTTTACATCTAATCCTTTAGAGGAAGCCAGATGATAATGTATAACTGTTAGAGTTCGTACATCCAAATACTAGTTCAAAACATACATGTAGTGTATATTGGTCGAACATCATTAGTATGAGGTTAATGAGTCTTGCAATTCATTGTTTTACCGACAAGGTTTTGAAATATGCTATCATTTTGGTTATCTAATATTTCATAGTTCCAGTATTTCTCTGAATAGTGGAATTTCCTCAAAGTGTGCTGGTTTTGTGATCATAGTGATCCTTGGTACTCACCATAGTTACTGTGTGATCACAATGTCTTGTTTGGTTAAAACTTTAAACAAGTCAAGAATCCTTCTGAACCTTTCAGATAAGCAGCAGTTTAATGTCACTTGAGTTGGCTAATTAATTTAGATTTAGTTGTGGAATCTGCCACAATATAAAATCTTTATTATGAGCAAGAGATGTCTTGGTCATTCATGAAAACTTGTAGTAGTGTATTTCTACACGGTGAATGTTAATACCAATGCAACTTAGTGTATTGTGTTCAACAATTCACGACATCAATGTAACTTGCGTACATTGATTTATCCCTTTTGGTGTCTATAGTGTAACCCTGTACAGTGACAATCTCAGTGTAACTCTGTACAGTGATCTCTCCCTTTTGATGTCATTAGAGTAACTCTGTACAATGACATCTTTGTTTAAACACATATTCAATGTGTGATTATATTGCCCCAGAAGTTGCTTATACCTGTGGATCTCTATCCATTAAGAAACTTCTTTTAAATTCTTTGTACCATAAAATCCACATTATGTAAAATCACATAAGGATTTTATTCTATCTTTCAGTATATCATCGTCATACGGGTGAGGATTGATATAGTGCTCCCACTAGCCTTTATGTAAACACATCAATTATGGCATTAAGCCATTCTCAGATTCAATATCTGATATTGCAATTTTGAATTTGCAAGTGTGTTTAAATATGTATTTCCTGTTTAATGCAACAAACTTTTGTTGGTCAGGAAATATGCGAACAATGGATTTGTGACTCTTGAACCACTTCAAGATCAACGTCCTTTACTTCTAGTTCCAGTTAAATAACTTGGGAACTTAACCTTCCATTTCAGAAGCCAGAACACAACTTTCTATCTTCTGTGTGGAATCAGAATTCCATATGGATGGTGGAAGTAGTATCCATTGTTATATGTAGTATCTAACGAGAATAAATTCTCATTGTCAAAAGACATTTGATACTAGATCTATCAGGCGAGTGGTGATGAAGAGAGTGATACTCAATAGGGGTGTGTATGGCAAATATTTCCTATATATCATCTTTCAAACGTTGACAAGCATCGTTTGATTCCTATCATGTGCTCAGGTTAAGGCTGTGCACGTAGGACCAGATTAGTGAAAAATCTTTCACATATCTTAAGATGATTTTAGGGTTCGTCAAGCTTAGGTATTCTTTATTACGATCAGACTTAGAATTGTGATCGTATTTGTAAAGCTGGTTCTTTGACTTCATTTTGAAATGTTCTTGTACAACTCAAGAATTTTCATTGATGCTTATAACCATAAGCATATTCACTATGATTACCGTCATAGTTATGAAGTAACTTTTATGATTCTTGTCATATGGTTCTTTTAGGTTTGCCAACACAAGAGTGTCTAAGCCTAGAAAGAACATTTAACAGTTCACTCGAATGAGTGAAGGATTTGGTTGTGAGTTTGTGAAAGCACGACACGTATCAGGAAACTTAATCCCATGGTGGATCATAGGGTCCAGTTGGGCCGTATCCTTTCATGCATGTCTTGCTTACACGAATAAGTCACAAACAAGAATCATTAGAACCAGGTATGTTTCATAAAGAAACTTCAACTTATGTTATTAGTCTGATATAAAACCAGTGAAAAGCAAAGTATTAATCCCAGACGAGCTAGGTCAAAACAACCACTTGTTCTGAATACTACCAAGGAGTGAAAGACATGATTGAAAGCAAATGGCCTAAAAGGGTAATTCGAATCATGTGTCCCTCGATTTAAGCTTTTCTTATTTTCACGTTCCTACAAGGCATGCATGCATGCGTTGGGGAATACTCGTGAAAATCTAATAACATTAGTTTGAATACCAACAAAGAAGTCTAACGTTCTCCATTTTCTTTGAGCTTAACGGGGTAGTGTATAGTACCTGATTTGTTGTTCATGGAGCACTGGTGCTTGTCATGATGATGCAGCAATGATCGTACAAATCTTTTGCCATGGGCGTTGATGCCAAATGATCACAGCATTTTATTGCCCTTAGAGTCCATACTCTTTTCTTGGTACGAGGCATTTTAACACGGTAGCAATCACCTATGACACACGAAGTGTCAATTGAGCATAATGCTATCAACTGGTTAAACTTTTCACTAAAGCACACAGTATTACTGGTTCTATAATAGTGAAAAGGTATAAGCCCAGATACTCGTGGGGTAACCAAGTTGAATCAGGTGATATTGGTACCCTTTCATCTTAATGACATGGTCCTATGGAGAAGAGCCTTGCATGGAGCTCTTCTCCATCGAGAAACTAAACATGCAGTTAAGCTTGTTTGTTATGTCATTGATACTCAAGTCTTGCATTTTGCTGACTATCAGGAAATATGCGAGCCTGCATAATATTATCTACCTTAGAGGTGTTAGTATTATGTTATTTAATCCAGGCGCGTTGTATTCCTATAAGGAACACAACTACAGCGATTGGGCTCTTCAAGACATAGAGTTTATGAAAAATGTCAGAACATCTTCTGAGTTTGTTTCAACAAGATGAAAGTTGGTGTTATTTGATTTGTCCTACTGGAGGACTGATTTAAAAAGGAGAAGGGATTTGTTTTCATTAGCCGTTATGAAATGATAAGCAAAGCACAATACATTAGTATTTTCGATGTAAAGTATTTTCTTATTATAAATTGGTAAGATTTATTTTTATAAGAAAATTGAGAATTCGATTAGACAAGTTTACTTGAGATCGCCAAATGAGCCTCAGGAGCAAATTTGTGTAACCAAACTGACAGCGGGTGTCAATTGCGAAATCACAGTCACAACTCTCGATATGAGGCCGCTATATACATACTTGTATATTTTGCGATACGTTTAGCCTCATCCGTGTCCACTTTAGCAATACACACCCGTAGCGCGGTGTTGAAATACTCCAACACTACGAACATATACATCTAAAGCGATAGTAATCCTAAATGGTCGATGCGACGGACACGGTGTTGAAATACTCCAATGTCCTCGCCTCAGAAGGTACCCTCGGCACAAAGTGCGGTGTTGAAATACTCCAACACTGATGCTCCGGTAAATACGTTCCAAGTTCGACTTGAGATGGGATGGCACGAACTATCAGTTTTTTAATTACCAGATAGGGATATTAAAATCAATTTTAATATTGGTGATCGTTGGACACAAACGATAAACCCTATCATCACTCGGGACATTTATTTTAAATAACCTATTAAGTAAAAATACAACTAGGTTGTCGCGAGTTATGTAACCAGTCAAAAGTTAATAAATGACTTATTAAGTTTGATTGAGTTTTATAAAGTTTGAAAATTTTCAAAGAAAAACTCATTAAGGTGGTTACATTAAAATTTAGGTCAAGTTGTAAAGGCTTTTAGAACTTGTAACCTATAGATTGTATTCTCAGTTTTAAAACCATTTTAAAAGGATTTCGGTGTTTTAGTTGGTGTGTAATACGACTTTAAACCAAGCAACCAAAACAAGCAAAACGAATATGTATTCGGCCATTAGGGTTTTGGTCTTGCTAGAGCCTTTTAGCGAGACCAAATGGGTCACGGGACAAAAGTACAAAACAACCACAAGGCAGACATCTTCATGTAGCGTGCAGGTTCTGTAAGCTCCCACTGACCTCAAGACGCCTCTTGACATCGATTGGATCTTCGGGTCTTCTTGATGACAACTTTTGCCAAAGTAGAAGATTTCGTAAAAAGAAAAACCTAATTACAATTTTGAACCCAGAAATGTGGGCCAACCCAAAGTCTAAACTATTATAATAATGGGCCAAAACAAGGGCCAAACCATAACAGTAAAATAATCAAGCAACAGTCAAACAAGGGTCGGGCCGAATACATATAAAACACAATCAAAACAAATTGCAATTTTAATTGGTCAAAATAAAGTTGACCAAGATGCAATTTAATTATGCAATACAAATAAAATCTGATTCGCAACTTTCGGGCGTTTAACCCCAGTTTGCGAATCCACCGGTTTAAAATCGACCGGTTCCGATTTGCGCGTGGTAATCAAGGCTCTGATACCACTGTTGGGATTCTGGCAGTGGTATTCGGGTCGCCCGGTGACATATTTTAAAATTACGTGACCGATAGATTAATAGTTTATAAAAGAGTTTACCGAATTAATTTGTAATTAATTCTGTAACGCAGCGGAATAAGATTATATATATAAATATATATATACATATATAACAAATTATATATATTAAAAACTATTTAATCAATTAACACAAATACCAGTACGCAACAGGATCCGATTACCGAACACGCAAACACGGAAATAAATAAATAAATAATCTAAACTAATAGTGAGTTTAGATATACCTTGGCGGTGTTGAACAAACGTTCGAGACACCGAGTTTCAACGAACGAGCGCTAGGTTGAAACGGAACGAACCACTTTCGGTCTCAGACGGTTGTCGGGTATCGCGATTATTCTCGTGGTTCGGTGTCGCGTACCCCTACGGGACGGCGTTTATGACACGTGGTCATCACGCATCGCGAGAGTACGTCTTGACAGACGTCCCGTCTCGCGAGACTACGAGATCAATCAGATTCAGATCTGATTGCAACCGGAGACGGTGCATGACGAAAAGGCGTCGGACTCGCGTCGACGGGCAACGGTCATGCGACGGCATGCGATCCGCGGTGGTGGCGGCGGGTGACGGTGGTGACGACGGCGAGTGGCAACGGCGGCGGCGGCGACGGCGTCGAGTTCCACGGTGGTGATCGGCGGGTTTTGCGGCGGCGATTGACGGCGAACCGAGCAGCGGATCTGGGCGTACGAGGCGGCGATCTCAAGACCGTAAGACGGTCTACGGGCGTTGACTGACGGAACACCCTAACTAGCAACCACCACCAGGTTATGGTGGTGCGAAGATGGCCACCGAGCTAAGCGGTGGCGGCGATCGGCGGAAAACGGCTTTTTGCCGTTTTGTGGTTTACGTCCGAGAGAGAAAAAAAAGAAGAAGAAGGAGATTTTCGAATCTCCTTTTTCTTTTGTTGCTGCCGTCGAGAATTGATGGGGTGATTAGGGTTAATCCCTAATCATCTAATATTTATTAGATGATCACTAATTCGCGACGGGCTTCTCTCGAATATAAAGCCCAACTCGTACGCGAGCCCACGAGCCAACGTTAGAAAATATTTCAATAACGAATAGCTCGACCGTGAATTTAAAATAAAACTACTTTTATTTAAATATCGTTCACCCTTTATTATTAATCCGGTAATAATAATATTATTGATTATTAATTATTTATAACTATTATAAATAATATATATAATCAAACGTTTCCGTTTCTTTTACCGGTTAACTCTTAAGCGGGTTTAGAGTTCGTTGCACCCGGTGTAACTCTTACGGGTCGTAACCGGGTCGGGTTCAAGATTTGTCGGGTCAGGACACATAATATCCAACAACATATGCCCTAAAACTGATTTCTTGCATAATTTTACAATAAACCCACGGACAAAAGAAATCAATAATAGAGGAGGTAGGTGGTGGTTAATTACCTGAACTCTGGCACAATCGCTGCATAATCGGCGATACTGAAATACAACTGCCCTAAACTCGAACTCCCGCAAATTCGCTGCAACAAACCTACAAACAAAAGAAATAAACAACAAAGCAGGTCAGTAGTTGATAGTAGAAAGAGGAGGAGCGGAGCCGTAATTGTTTCCAGAGATCTTACCAAAAGGGGTTTGGACGTAAAAAATCTTTCATTCATTTAAAGGTCATACTGTTGTATGAACATTATTACTGCTTGTGGCAACAATAACAATACTATTTACACCTTATTTTTTTAAGGAGTTGCGGCGGGGTTAGCTTCGGTTTTTTATCATTAATTTTCTATACATATAAACCGAACAAACTTAAAATGCGCCAACCGCCAAACAGGAAGGCTATAAACCGAACAAACACTTTGATGGAAAACACCTACATCATCACACAATTAAAATGGAAACAAACAAATAAAATAAAAACGAAAACAAATACAATCACAGACAACTAAAATAAACATAATCAATTCAAATCAAAATACTTGTTTTAATATACATGCATGAATTAAGTTCACACTGAAACTCAACTTATATACCACTGCAAGTTGTGCAAAGAAATGACAGAAGCATGTGCATATGGCTGACATTGACTTTTAAGGTCAAATATCAAAATCCACCTCTTTCGTGCTAGCAAAATCAACATATAGGGGACTACAAAAGAAAAAATAGACACAAAGTGTACCAGAAGAGATTTTCCCTTGGACCAAAATACTGAACTTTAACCTCTCTTTTTTTTTTTCATATTAGCCTCCATGTACTTATCATATTTATGCAGACAGAAAAAACCTATTGAGATTTGAGGTCTCATATTTATAATCTCACCTGAAATTTTGACACTTTATAATTTCACCTAAGAATTTGACAAATAACTTATACCTTCAAATGAGCAACGACAGCAACCAAACGTAACACCTGCACCCAAAAATAGAGGTGTTAACTTTTGCCAATAACAACACATGAGAAAATTAGAACAACAATAGCCATTGTCAACCACAAATACAACATAACAAATAAAATGAGTAACTAAATAATATATGTTTGGGACAAATGTTCTTAATCAACAAATGGTTCCTTTGTTATAACCCCCCATGTCACTTAAATTCTTCAAATAAGCACCTTATTCCTATTAACTATAAGTTAAAAACTTCTTAGGCTATGATTTCTTTGTGATAATCCTCTTCCATCGAGATTTTGAGATGGTACACCAAGTCCATATATTAATTATTATATTATTGATCTCCATAGCTTTCTCTTCCTCCTAAAATAAGTGACAGATCCACATGAATTTCGTAAGTAAATAATTAATATATCGATCTTCTTCAATTCTTTCTACCATGTATATACGTACGCACACATGTTTAATTTTCATCAAACCCTTTTTGTAGCAATATTTGACAGTATATGAAGACTACCATTTGAACACAAAGTCACACGCAGGAAATTGACACGCAGAAGCAATCGACTTTGACTAAAACCCACGACTCTATTAAAACATTATAAGATATCAAACCTTCAAGAATTTGATGCTCTAAAGCAAATATCGAGCTTGAACATTATAGTATATCACAAAGGTTGGAAAATCGTTCACATCATTACCTTAAAAGAAAAAAAATAGAGAGATGAAACTGAATCATACCTTTAAATACTTCCTCACCTCCTCAGTATTTAAAGTAGCCAGCTGAGACTTACTCTCAGCTAACTCGGCGTCCCGCGCCGTCAAATCCCTCTTCAGGTCGCGGATAGTGCGCCGATGCTCAGCATGGCGATGGATGTGGTCCTGAGTTTGGACGAAGGATTGTGCCAGACGCTGTGCGGTCTTCTTCATGGCCACAATGTCATTGTCTTCCTCCGCCGCCGACACCGCCCCGGACGGGGCGGCGTGCTGCACAAAATCCCACGCCCTCCTAGGCGTGGACAGCACATCCCCGACTCGCAGCTTCCAGTCGGGCACATAAGCGGCGTCAGGATCGACCTCGACGGACACACTATCCTCCTCGGGCTCCGCGTTTTTCTTGGAGCCGCGCGGCGAAGACATGTCGCCGGCAGCCATGGCCTTGGCAATGGCATCGGCGCCTTTGCCCATACCAGGCTTCAGTTTCCGCCCGACTATGTCAGACATATAGTCGTCACCCGTTTCGAGCGCACGGGCGAAGCGCTTTTCGCTGGACGAAGGGGACGCATCTCCTTCCGGACGGCCGTCTACATCGTCCTTTGGTCCCTCAACCTCAGAGTCAGTATTGTGGATTATATCCACATCTTCTTCAGACTCATCCCCGGCCTTATAAGTGGGGTCCGGAGAACCTTCAGCAGAAGATTCGTCCACCAATGCAGGAGAGGTGGACGTACCAGACTTCTTCTTCTTCTTGGATTTAGAAGGCCCCTTAGAGGAGGCCTTCTTCCTCTTACTGGAAGCCCTTCCAGACGGCGCGGTGGCCTTACCCTTCGCCACATCAGCACGCTGCTTCTGCACCAGTTTGCGCCGCCGTTCGGCTTTCTGCTCCTCAATCAGCGTGTGGGAAGCACCGCCCAGATCCTTACCCGCAATCACCTTCTCCCCATCCTTCACAGTAAAATCAGTAAACCTCCTCTCCTCAGTAGCCTTCACAACAGTATCTTGCCCCTCGGGCACTGGCTTCATCGTATGCTCAACCTCAAGAGTAGACGGCAGCTAAAAATAATCCAGGAGACCCATCTCTGCACAAGAAAAAGAAAGTTAGATAGGTCCAGCACAAAAAACAAAACGGCAACAATAAGAAGGAACCGTACCGGCCCCATTCATTTTAAAACAAGGGTCGGTGAGCAACCCTAGCCAGTTGCGGCTCATGCCAGTCATAACCAACACCTCCTCGGCCTGTTTGCGATGAGGCATTTTGTTTGCAATCAACCTCGCACGGCCGACCGTGTCATGAGGAAGTTTGTACACGTCGTACGGCACCAGGTCCTCCTCCGGCTTTCTCCAGTGCATCTTTCCAATGCAAACGTCATCCACCCAGAAGAACTTGTCCTTCCAAAATTTCAGACTGGTGGGAGGAGTGAACAGCCGCACGGTCCCCTCATGGCGGGCGACCTCTATAATGTACCAATCCCCTTGGTGGTTCAGGCGAAAAAACTGCCTAAAAAGGTCAACGGTAGGTTTTGTCCCACACGCCCAGCAGGCAATTTCAAACTGAGTTATCCGTGCGACGGCCAAGGGGGGAAGCTGCCGAATGTCAACACGAAGGGCTTTGATAAGATTGCGAAAGAAAACGGTAAAGGGAAGGCGAAGGTGAGCAAAACTGAAGTGATGAAGGTAAAGCCCAATCTTACCGGGCGGGCAGTCACGGATAGTATGGGTTCTCTCCGGCAAAGTAGGATGCAGTTCTAGAGGAATGGCGTACCGCGCTACCTCAGTGCTAAGGGTTTTCGGAGTAAGGCAACTAAACTGAACGTCCATATCGGACTTACTACTCTCAGCCATGATGTAAGAAAACAAAATACAAAGAAAAGGGTAACGTACCGCGCGGTATGAAAGCAGGTAGCGTTTTCGGCAAGAATAGCAGCAAGTTTGGAAAGAAGACGATATGACCGAAGGGAGTTACGTTCGGCTATATATAGGCTATATAGAGGGCGACGGTTGACATTCCTGACGGGACGGTTGCCAGGCCAGCATCCAATCAACGCGCACCAACACAGGGGGCCCCGGAAGCCCGGCCCATCCAGGCCCAATAAGAAGAGAAAGCCCGAAGCCCCGCTACATGACAGCAACGCTTCGGCCTGGGGGGGCTGATGACGTGGGTCCAGTCCGGCCAAATATCAGAGGTTACCCCTCATCAGGCCGAACCAAACACCCACTCTAGCGGCACGCGACACACACGAGTTGGCCGCACGGCCCTCACGAGTAACATGGACAGGCAATGATTGGTACATTATAAGCCAATCATGCGCCGCTTTACCCAAAATGGGACTGTAGGCTACGCACCTACTGCGCCCGCCCATACCGTTAGCCGCCAGGAGCATTAATGACGCATCAGACAAAGGTAAGTCACTATAAATACCCCCCAACCACTTGGGGGGAAAGACACTTAATCCCTCCGGACTACAACTAGCTCCGGCACTAAAACGCCGCTCTTGACCGCACGTCAGAACAGGCATCCCAATTCCCCACACACACATCCTATACTCACGAGGGTAGACCTGGGATGGCTATGATGCATCTGTCAGTCCCAGTCTGAGCCGGAGGACAATCTCCCTCCTATGTTCTAACTCTTCCACCTAAACTCGTACTCGTATACGAGTGTGCATGGCGTGGGCGTACTTAGCACGTTGCACGCTCGCATCGTCGCGAGCCGCTTGGGAGCCGCCTTTGTATATTTGGGTTCTCAGGTGGGGCGCGAGTCAGGACCCGCTGAAGTGCTACCTGCGTGGGTGCACGGTGTTGTTGCGTACGCAGGTGAATGGACCAGTAGTGGAGCGGAGATGGGAGATCTTGTACGTGGAGCAGATAGAAATCATAGAATGGCAGAGAGAGAAGATTACTCCTCCAAACTTGAGTACTTGAAAGCAGGTAGGGGAAGTAGGGGAACCCTCAAAGTTAAACAAAAACCCTCAAATTTAAACAAAACTACAATCATGCCATACATATATATATATATATATATATATATATATATATATATATATATATATATATATAGTGAAAAGTTCATTGTAGACACCCCCATTAGTGTAGACAGGTAGACACCCTTTTTCACCATTAGATCTCTTGATCTAATGGTTGTGATTAATTTTCTTTTTTCTTTTTTTCTTTTTTCTCATTAAATAGAAACTTTCACATGTGAAAAAGAGCTATTTCACATGCGAAAGTGTCTACAATGAACCTCACCCTATATATATATATATATATATATATATATAGGGTTAGGTTCAAATGAGAACTTTTTCTTTTGAGAACTTTTGAGAACCAATTTGGGCCACTAATTTTCAAGGGGGAGCATTCAAATTCATGGGGGGGTTTCCATATATATAAATTAGTGGCTAAGATTAGTTCTTTTTAGTTCTCAAACCCAATTAGTTCTCAAATGATCCTCTCCTTATATATATATATATATATATATATATATAGGGTAAGGTTCATGTGAAAACAACTTTTATTGCGAAAACACGAAAACAAATATTAAAACCTCTATAACTTTTTCATACGTTAATATTTTTTAAAACAAATTGCACCAAAATCCTTAAAATTATGTTATCTTTAGTTCTGGAAAAAATTAAAAAAAAATCTAGTTTTTTTTTTAAAATTATTATTGCACAGGTGCAATAATTTTTTTTATTATTACTGCACATATGCAATAATAATTAAAACATTTATAACTTTTTCATATTTTAATTTTTTTATAAAAAGTTGCACCATAAATCTTATAATTCTGTTATCTTTATTTCTGGAGAAAATAAAAAAAAATTCAACGTTTTTTTTATTTTTTTATTATTGCACATGTGCAATAATAAATTTTTATTGCACATGTGCAATAATATTAAAACCTCTATAACTTTTTCATACGTTAATATTTTTCATAAAACATTACACCATAAATCTTATAATTCTGTTATCTTTAATTCTGGAAAAAGTTAAAAAAAACTAACGTTCTTTTTGTTAATATTGCACATGTGTAATATAATTAATATGTATTATTGCACATGTGCAATAATAAAAAAATCACGAAATTTTAAATGTTTAATTTTTTTTTCCAGAATTAAAGGTGACATAATTTTAAGACTTTTGGTGCAAATTTTTTAAAAAAATATTAACGTATGAGGGAGTTATATAGGTTTTAATATTTGTTTTCGTGTTTTCGCAATAACATCTTGTTTTTATTTGATCCTTCCCCTATATATATATATATATATATATATATATATATATATATATATATAGTGAAAAGTTCATTGTAGACACCCCCATAAGTGTAGACAGGTAGACATCCTTTTTCACCATTAGATCTCTTGATCTAATGGTTGTGATTAATTTTCTTTTTTCTTTTTTTCTTTTTTCTCATTAATTAGAAACTTTCACATGTGAAAAAGAGATATTATATATATAGTTTCTGTATACTGTCATTCATTTGATACTTTTATTTTGTAATTTAATATATGAATATCTTTTTTTTAAATGTAGTTGCAAAAAATGTCACTTTTCACAAAGTAACAATGATCGGGTAAGATTATGCAAGATTAGCTCAAGTTAATTTTTAAGAAAATATATTTAGTGACATATTGTAAAAGCCACAAAAGGATAAGTTAGGTAGTGTAGCACAAGTAAAGTGTCACTAAAATTTATATTAGTGGTACAAAACTTAAATGCCACTAAAACTATACTAAAACCATATATTAGTGGCACAAAACCTAAATGCCACTAAAACTTTGTGCCACTAAATAATATTTTTTTGTAGTATATATATACTAATTTTAATGACACTGTAACAAAAGCCACATTATTTACATTATAGAATACAATATATAAAATAAAATATCGATAAAATGATTAAATTGTAAATGTAGATCCAAATGTTTACAAAAGTAATTTTAACATTGACACATGTTTCAATTTTCAAATGTTTACACATATAGTTTAAACATTCAAACGTAGTTATCATTGCTCCTTAACCATAGAAACATAGCTTCGAAACCACTCATTGTATCCACCCTGTCATACCTATGAAAATTCTTCAAAGCATTGCTACCTGCAAGTACATACTTAACAATTATCGATCAATTAAAATCACTTGCCATCATAACCTACAAATTGTAAGATATATATAGCTTCCAATACTGCAAATATGTAACATTAAAGAAAAGAAGCCATAAACAATAACAGGGACTATAGTTTCTGGTTAAGATCAGCAAAATTCTTTGGTCAAACTTATAACATCAACAAGGGCTCTTCAAAATCGATTGGAGGCTTGTTGAACCTTAGTATTTATCAGCCCATAAAAAATCTTGTTCAAATGTAATTTTAAAATTCAAACCTTAGTATTTATCTTTATTAGCCCATAAAAAGTCTTGTTCAAACTATAACCACGGCTACGAAAGTAAAACAAAGAACACCGAAGGGGCCTTTTCTAAGATTTCCATAAAACCAAAACACACCTAGAAAGACAAATCAACAAAAAAGCAAGAAACTAACCAACTTAATTCTTCAAAGACTTCTCACGTAAGCTCTCTAAACAACGTCAAGTAGGTACACCAGCCACATGGATATTAATCTATGTTGGATTCATTGTTATATCTACAAGTATAACGTGCCAAAAGTTTAAAGATAGGGTGCTTACATGCCAAATCTTCTTTGAATTTTCCCGTTCAAGAAACCAGCAAGCTAACTTGCCAAATCTTTACATCCCATGAGTCTTCCTAGGATTCTTCATTGGAAGTATAAACTACAGTCAAGTAGCGTACATATGCGTCAAAAAGCAAGAACTAATTAAGATCTATAATATAAAAAAGGAAAATTGGTCTATATTAATCCCAGTTATCATCTATTGGCTGATAATAATTCCTGTTATGATTTTGGCCTACAATAATCCCAGTTAATAACTCGTTAGCCTGTATTGAACCGCCGTTAAGTGGACACTAACGGTGTTAGATATTCGCTGACTGTGCAAGCCATATAGGATCCTAGGTGGAATTATATTATTAAGAAACTTTTAATAAAATAAAAATAATAAATACACAAAGCCCTAACAAAGTCACGTTCTGTTCTGCCCATTGCGATTCATCCCCACCACATTCGATCACCATCTCTGAGGCTGCGATCATAACAAAAAAAAAGTATGCGACAATCACAGGAAAGAACGTCAACCTTCTTCCTCTCATTACTCTTGCGATTTTGATTTTCATTCCTCCTTTCTCTTGCGAGCGATTACGCTCCTCACCTCTTCACTTGCGATTGCGATTACAAGGTACAATATGTACTCAAATTAAAGGATGTTATGATTAAATTAAAATATATGTTACTGCGATTTGGTGTAGGTTTGTCAACTTGTGTGGGCTATATTAAAACTGGAAAATTGCCATTATAATATTGATTTGAAGTAAAATGTATAAAGACAATAGGATTGGTTCTACTGTCGACCATAAGGAATTATAGATAGGAGTATGTGTTGTCAAAATTTGAGAAGCTGGCATCGCAAAAACATATATATAATTTTATTTTGTTATTAAATTTCTTGTTTTTAGTACTTACTACTTGATCTTGTTTATGTTTCACAGTTGCTAGGTATGTGTGACACACTTATTGTTAAGGTATGGCATGTGGGTAAGGTTGCAAGGAATAATAAGGGGAAGCATGTAGGTGGTGGAAGTGATATGTTTGAAGTGGAGATTGACAAATGCTCATACTTTGAGCTCACTGATTATGTGGTGGAGTATGGTAAGTATACAAACAAAGACTTTCGCATGTTTTACTTGCTTCCTGGTAAGCCACTTGAAGTTGGTTTGGTTGAGTTAAAGAATGATAGTGATGTGATGAAGATGTTGACAGAATTGGGTGAGTCTCAATCTGAAGGTGATGCATTCGAGAATGAAGGGGGGTCTGATAGATCTGATTCATATGATGAGGAATCTGGAGAAAATTTGTGTGTAGTATAGTTGAAGTAAACAAAGAAGACCAATTAACAAAAAAACAGTTGATTGAGAATTTGGGCCAACATACAAGTGAAGAATTCAACTCAATTGTTGTTCAAGAAGGTGTTGATAGTTGCTATGAGGATTCTGATTCTGAAGTGAACTCACATGGGGAGAGTGAAGATGATGACATTCTAGTAGGAAGCGGACACAAGTTGAAATTGCACCAGTTAGCCAACCAAAAAGGAAGAGAGGGAGGCCAAAGAAGACATAATCAATTGTTGAACTACCATGATTTATGTTAATGTATGTTTGACTTTGTTATTTTGGTTCAAACCCCTTGCTTGTTAAACTAGTTGACTTTATATTAGTCAAAACTGTCATATTAATCTCATTGTTTG
The DNA here is from genome assembly GCA_039602395.1 of Deinandra increscens subsp. villosa. Taxonomy (NCBI): domain Eukaryota; kingdom Viridiplantae; phylum Streptophyta; class Magnoliopsida; order Asterales; family Asteraceae; genus Deinandra; species Deinandra increscens. The sequence goes on along the minus strand of JBCNJP010000003.1, from coordinate 39,869,864 downwards.
TTTATTTTGTGTTCTTAATACTAGTTGGCTTTATATTATGTTTACTTGCTTATGTTTGTTTATTTTTTTTATCTATTTTGTGTACTTATGTTTGTTTGACTTTATCTAAGTCAAACTGTCATACTTATGTTTGTCTATTATGTCATAATACAGTGCCATGATCATATATAATTTGTTTGACTTTATATAAGTCAAACTGCTCTTAAAACAAGTTGCTTATGTTTGTTTACTTTGTGTACTTAATACCACTTGCTTATGTTTGTTTATTTTTTTACTTATTTTGTGTACTTATATTTGTTTGACTTTATATAAGTCAAACTGTTCTTATAACAATGAGATTTTACATACTTTTCCATTGGCTGTAAACAATTGTTCATTTGAGTAAATGGTTGAAAACAACAAATACACATTATCAACACTTATTCATTTCACTGAAGCTTTAAAACATACAAAAATTCAAATTAAAAGTCAAATCTACATTAACAAATACCCAAGACAAATGAAAAATCCTAACCAACTATAGACTAAAAATCTTCTCAACTTTTTGGTCTCCTCTTTACTTGCCTTAAGCAAATCTTTAAGCTTAATTTCTTTACTTTTGTGCAGCGATTCTTCAAGCTTTTGAACTTTGTGTTCAAGTTCATCTTTTGACCTTAACAAACCGAGTATAATTCTTTTAGATCGTTCACACATTGGAGGGTCATACCATCCCCATACTTCGCATCCCTACAATAATAGATTCAAATACGAATTAGGTTACTACAAATTCACATTCAAATCAAGCACAATAGTTGAAATCCTACTTGACGAGCACAAAAAAAAAAAACGGCCAATAACCAAAAACCAAAAGCCAAAACTAACTGAACCTGTAGGTTATATATATTCTCAATAACAAAAACTTTTGGTTAAGTTTTATTTCATCCAACAGTCATAGCAAGCATTAGGGTAAATAAACAGAAGGCAATGTGTGTATTAGAGATGACTAATAAAGGAAAAATAGTCTATAAAACCTTACTTTTGAACTTCCTGCCACCACTGGCCCTTAACAACTACAAATGATCTTTATAGAATAGAAATTGCAAAACCCCCCAATTTGTAGTGGGTTTGATCTCAATTACAGAACCTACTTCAAGATAGATTTTGATCTTTTTAAGTCAAAATGGTTGGTGGTGGTGCTAGCTGCTCTTGTGGTCGGAAACATGAAATCCAAAAGAACAGCATAAATCTACTTCAATTTAAATCCAAAAGGATCCATAGAAATATCCAAAGCATTAATCACTCAAACCCAAAATGATTACCATTTTAGGAACTGATTAAAGCCATAACTTTTTAGTTGGTTCCAAATAAGTGTAAAAATGAAATATTGATAGATGAATCAGTCAAGCTACAAAAATGTATAAACCTATGAAATCGTATAGCAAAATCGTGGATTTTTAATCGATTAAAAGAAGAAATCATACCTTAAGAAGATCGTAATCAGACTTGAAGTTGAGATGAGATCGATGGCTTGAAGTTAAATTGGGGGATTTCTTGTGATGATTGATGGGTGGAATAAGAAGTTCGATGTCTTCTTCGCAAGGTGGGGATGAATCGCAAATAGGGCTGCGAATTTTTTTTTGAATGTGGCAAGGTGATGTATCAGGTGGTGATCGAATGTGGTGGGATGAATTGCAGGTGGATGAATCGCAAGAACGTGACTTTGTTAGGGATTTGTGTATTTATTTTTATTATTTTATTAAAAGTTTTTTTAAAATATAATTCCACCTAGGATCCTATGTGGCTTGCACAGTCAGCGAAAATCTAACACCGTTAGTGTCCACATAACGGCGGTTCAATACATGCCAACATGTTATTAACTGGGATTATTGTAGGCCAAAATCATAATAGGAATTATTATCGGCCAATAGATGATAACTGGGATTAATATAGGCCAATTTATACAAGAACTTACTCGCAATTTCAATCCCTGATTAGTCTTCAATCTAGAACAGATCGAATTAAAAAACTTAGCTAAAAAAAAAGAAACGTGTCAAACTGATTTAAAATTGCCCAAAGTATATTTTTAAAGCATAAAATCCTTTGCAATAAAAAAAAGGATAAAATCCTTCTTAGTCATTATTTTTCGAAGATTAAGATAATTATTGTGATCATGTTAGTTTTTGTTGTTCAAATTGATGCATGAATTATTATTAAAAAAAAACTTAACAAGTTTTACTCAAAATGTAACTATTGCCACTTAATTAAAGCCTAAAACTGGAAATTCAAAATATACATTCTAAAATCAAAGAATAAATATAATATGTTTTCTTCTCATAACAAATATGTTTTTTTGAACGACGAACATCAACTATATAAAAATCTAGCGAGACGCTACAGAATGTGAACAATCAGTCAAAAAAAGCAAAAAACAGAGGAGCAGAATAAGACGATAAACATAACAGACCTACAATAGAGTAAAACGTTTGGCCCGATGGAGCCAAAAAGCACAGAACCGAAAGGGCAATGCATCCCATACACTTTTGGGAAAGGAAAACAGTAGTAATCACTCATGAAGAAACAACTTATTTGTTGACCATCCTGTATTCGTACACCAAGCCCTATAGAAATCACCTTCCCGTGAACATGTTTGGTATTTCAGGAAGACCTATCGGTGATTGAGAAATTGTTGATTGTGATATATGTGTGCTAACTTAATCTGAATTTCAAAATCAATCTGATTTGGTGTCACACAGGTATTTCAGCAACTAATGTTTTATTTAGTGTCACACAGGTATTTCAGGAAGACCTATTGGTGATTGAGAAATTGCTTATTGTGATATATGTGTGCTAACTTAATCTGATTTCAAAATCAATCTGATTTTCAAAAATCGTCTTGGTTGATCAATTTTTCATTTGTTTTTCACTTCATCTCATCTTGAGGGGGAGTTTGTTTTTGCAAAAAATACAAAAATAGTGTGTTGTTTTTCAAAATGTAAAAAATGAAAATCTATAAATAGAGTTGTCATTTTTAGGGGGAGAAACATGTTTAAAAATCCAAAAACATTGAAAAATGAGAAATTGTATCCGACATGAATGGGAAATGATGGTACATTGGCTTACATCCTCATGGATAAAATAGAAGAAAAAGCCATAAGACCATTTGATCAATGTGTAAGTGTTTTGGTCAAAAACTGCCTAAGCAATTAGTTGATCAAACTTTGTACGTGAGGTAGCGTGTTTGATGTAAATAAAGATGAAAATGTAAGTTTGGAGATTGACACGAGGATGTAACGAGGGAAAATTCAGGAATCCTTGAGTATCCTCAAGGAGCCTAGCAAAAAACCTCGGGGGCCGGTTCAAAGTACCTGCCTCCTAAAACTTTTATATAATAAATGTGTTGATTACAAATGAAATGAGCTCGTATTCTAAGTGTTGCAGAGAATTGTGATTGCCGAAAAAAGGTGTGTGTGTGTGTAAACCTAGAGCTCGGTTTAAATACGAATTACATTGCAACAAACTATCCTAAAAAATAGCAACTAAGTCCACGTTCTCCAACTAGCCGTTTGAAGTCCAACTGATCCACGATTCTGTTATTTGACCGAGTCTTTAGGACACGTGAATAATACTTGAGTCAACCTGCGAATAACAAACAATGGAGAAGCAACCGTTAGTTAATAAACATTGTTCAGGATCCTTACCGTGAAGTGCCTACGAGCTGATGTGAGCTGCTTGGTGTCTCCTGAATTCTAGTACCAACAATTGCCCCCAAATTCTTGACGGTTGGCGCATGCAGGCCAGCTGGTGAGAATTTGAATTCAAATCTTATCCCCATGTAATGATGATTTGAGAGAAAATAGGCCAGCTCAACTTCCTAGGCGAGGATGACGTTGAGATTCTTTATAAACCCTCATCTTCTCTCCAAAATTTCTCACAAATCTCCGATCGGCAAAAAACCCTAGAGCTTCCGCAAACTTCACAAGTCAGTCCTCTTCTTCTCTTGTCTTTGACATTTCTGACCATGGGAAAGAAAATGCTCCACCGCTCGGCCACCGTCTCCGATGCCGGGGCCGACGAGTTCACCGATCAAGGACTCCTTCCGGCAACGGAGGCAGAGTCCTGTAACTTTGACGATCGCAAGATCGCAATGTTGCAGCGATCAGCGAGCTTTCCCGCCGAAACAGAATTCCGTTCCTTCGACCCAACTTTGAAAGCCGACCATATTTCCGACGAGTGGGTCTGTTTTTTGTATTACCCCTTTCTTCTCGGTATGACATTTCCGTTTCCGGCCCTAGTGAACGAGTTCTTTTCAGTCACCCATCTTGCTTACTACCAAGTTATGCCCATGGTGTGGCGAATTCTTTTTTCTCTCGACAACTTGAACCAGTCCCATAACCTGAACATCGGAGTCGCCGAGATCTGTAAGGTTTACCGGTTGGCCACACATGGCAAGAGCAGATTTGTCTTGAAAATTCGAACCGGAGAAGCCCAGATGATTCCCAGGTTTTCTCACAACGACCATGACTGGAGGCGTCAATACTTCTTTGTCAAAAGGAGTAGCCTTGTTGGTTGCAAGAACCTTCCTACCCAATGGGTCGTCAAGGGTAGGAAGAGTTATTGTGATATCCCAAATTTGTAACTTTTCCAATTTCTTTCACTGATGCATTTGTTTTTTGTTTTTGCATCTCCTAAGTTTGAAGCTCTGATCAAGCCAACCCAAGAATCTTCCAAGAAGCTCAAGAATCTTTACAACATCCCTGTGACGGAAAGAAGCTGCTTGCCAGAAGAAGTTTCAAGTGCCCGATCCGTTTCCCAGCAATCTCTCAGCCCATCAAGAACCATGCCTACAGGTATTCACAGAAACTTGTTTTTACTTTCGGTTTCAAGTTGAAGACTGATTCCTTATCATTTGTGATGAAGCCCCAGGTTCAGCTTCCAATTTCTCCTTCAAAGATCTCAAATCCCTGATTGCCAAAAAGGAGAAGATTGAGGAAACCACCAGCAAAGCGCCTCCAGAGGTTTCAGCTCCTAAATCCCGGCCTCCCAGCACTCGATCCAAAACCCCTTCCGCTAAGAAGCACAAGGCTCCAGACTCCGCCATTAATGTGGACCTGTTCGATGATCTGCCTCCTGTTGCAGCGGCTAACCAGCTGCTCTCTCTGCAAGCTGTGATGAACATCGTAAGTATTGTTTATTAGTGGAGAAGTATGTTAAAATTAAAGTTAGAATACTTCCCTTAGCGATTCTGATATGTTCTGTTTTGATGCAGGGTATCGACAAGCTGAGCCATGAGGTCATCGAACTGGAGGGTAAACTGGAAGCAGCTGAGCAGAAGCTTGAAGCCTCTGAGCTCAAACTCGATGAAGCCTTGCTCCGCCTTGAGAGAGTGTCTAAAGTAGCTGCCAACAATAATCGCCAATACGAGAAGCAGCTCAAAGAGAAAGACATTGCAGCTGCTGAAGCCCTCAAGCTTGCTGATCAGAACGCCAAATCCTCGGCGGCCATCAGCGTGCTTGAATGCATGATCGAGATGGCCACAGCTGCTCAGGCTGAGGGTTTTAAACCGGAGAGCTGGCCAATCAATGAGTGGAAAGAGAGCCTCGAGGGTTTGAGTGCTGAGAAGGGCAAAGCTGCTGGTGAAGTTTCTGAGAAGGCTGAGCTGGAGGTTCCAGTGGCGGGCAAAGAGGCTGGTGAGAAGGATAAAGGCAAGGGTAAGGAGGTGAAGCAGGCAGAAGCTGCTGGTGATAAGCTAGGCGATGAGGACAACGCAACGGTGTGAGCCCACTTTTTTAGTTTGTTTGTTCAGGTTCAGGTTCAGGTTCAGTAAACAATGTTTGTGGTGAAGCTTCTAAACAATAGTAGTTAAACTTTTGGGGGCTTGGATGGAGGGACCTTGAGTTTCAAGGCGAAGTCCAAGCTCCGTAGACAATATGGTTGGCCTCAGGTGGAGGGATCTTGGGTTCCAAGACGAAGCCTGGGGTCAACTTTTCTAATTTCCTGCATATATGACAATCTAGTAGTATTTTGATCATCATGGTGTGTTGCACGTATTTTGATTATGTAGTAAATTCTGAAAATATTTGAATGAGGATCCTGTAGGATGCTCAGTAGCATATCTTAGTTTAGAAACTTAAGAGTTTATAAAACTTGTTAAAATTAACAAACCATGATGTTAACCAATACTTAGTTAGTGATAAAATATGTAATATACACATTGCCAATGTCACCTGTTCAAAAGTACTCTAACCGTTGAGATAGTCAGGATCCCTGAGGATCCTTAGAAATCCTTAAGGTAGATTTGGCGAAGTCCTGAGTATAAAACTCAAGTACTTAGAAATGAATTATCCAAGGGTCAATTCCATCTTAGTTCTTCGAAGCATAAGATGCTTGGTAAGTCTTGGGTCGATGCCAACTGGGGTCAAGCCCAAAACTTGAGAGACACGAAAGCGCCTAAGCCTTTGTTAATGCGAGAACATTAAAAACCTTTGTTAATCTGAGGACAAGTTCAAAAATACTTGGGACTAAGCCAACTGGGGTCAAGCCCATAAACTTGAGAGACACGAAAGTGTCTAAACCTTGGTTGACATGAAAATGCCAAAAACCTTAGAAACCTTTTCGAGATGACACGTATGCCACCCATTTTGAAGTGCACTCTATGGCCAACAGTGATGAAATTATCAGCCACCCACAGATGGACTGGTCGCACCACCTTGAACCATAGGCCACCACCGTGCGCTCCTGGCGAGGGTCTTGCGCTCCTGGCGATTCCCATTACTGAACGAGAAGGTGAAAACCTCCTAAACCTTTTGACAGCATTCCGAATGCCTTAGACTTAGAAGAGGTGATCAGCCTCTAGCTTATGGTTGGACGCTCGAAGCACCTACAAAACACTTCAAGGCTTGGTGAGGGGTGGGTGTTAGCTTGGCTAACACCCCTCCGATGCCTAAGTCAGTACACATTCCACAAAAATAATAATGTGAAATTGACATAAGGGTAAAAATCATACCTGAGGTTCTCGAAGTTTGGACAAGGATTCTCTGATGTGCTCAAAGGATCCAGAGAGTACTTACATAAAATATAACTTCAAGTGAATTGCATTCCAAACTCTTGGGAGCAGCTCACCTTCCATAGTAGCTAATCTGTACGCTCCTTTTCCAGCTTCTGAGTCCACTAGGTAGGGTCCTTCCCATTTAGGTGCGAGTTTCCCATGTGCCGGATTGGTTGTATTTTGAAAAGCTTTCCTGAGTACCAGATCTCCTACTTGAAATCTTCTGATCCTTAGATTCCTATTGTAAGACTTGGCTATCCTCTGCAGGTATGCTGCCATTCTGAACTTTGCGAGGTCTCTAATTTCGTCAACTGTTTCAAGATCTTCAAGGAGCGCCTGCTTACTAGCTTCGAAATCCCGGCAGCTTGTTCTGGCAGTTGGCATCACTATTTCAGTGGGAATTACAGCTTCTGATCCAAACACCAAGGAGAAGGGTGTTCGACCAGTAGCATTCTTGGAAGTTGTTCTATCAGCCCACAATACGAAAGGTAGCTCTTCAGCCCATCTTCCTTTCTTGTCTCCTAGCTTCTTCTTGAGATTATTGATGATGATTTTATTGCTCGATTCCGCTTGGCCATTAGCTTGTGGATGTACGGGAGTCGAAGTTACCATCTTGATGCCCCATGCCTCACAAAAACTTGTCGTCCTTTTTCCAATAAATTGAGATCCATTGTCGCACACTATTTCTGATGGGATTCCAAATCTTGTTAAGATATTCCTTTTGATAAAGGAAATCACTTCCTTTTCTCTAACTTGAACAAAAGCTTCGGCTTCAATCCACTTAGAAAAATAGTCTGTCATAGCCAGCATGAAGACTTTTCCTCCAGGTGCTACAGGCAGCTTACCAACTATATCCATTCCCCATTTCATGAACGGCCACGGAGATGATATTGAATGAAGCGGCTCAGCAGGCTGATGGAGGATGTTTCCGTGCCGCTGACATGCATCACACTTCTGAACAAAGGCCATAGCATCCCTCTTCATAGTGGGCCAGTAGTATCCTGTTCTCAATACTTTTGAATATAGTGATCTGCCCCCAGTGTGGTTGCCACAATCACCTTCATGAATATCCTGGAGTACTTCAAGTGCTTCAGGCTGCTCGAGGCATCTCAAATATGGTCCTGCAAGAGATTTCTTATATAAGATACCGTTTATTATTGAATATGGAATTACCTTTGTTCGGAAGAGTCTAGAGTTCTCGTTTTTGGGGATTTCTCATTCTTGGATAAATCTCCTGATAGGATAAGTCCAGGATTCTTGAGGATCCTGAAAGTCTGTCATTTCTTGATCTTTATCTGCTGTGACATTATTAACTTCTTGTTCTTCAATTGCTGGTGTCAGGATGTGAGTTATGGGAATCTTGACACCTTCTGGGATCCTTAAAGATGATGCTAAATTTGCCAAAGCATCAGCTTCCGCGTTGTCTTCTCTAGGTACCTGTGATATGCTGCAATTTTCAAAAGATAATGCTAACTGTTTTACAAGGTCTAGATATTTTGTTAGCCTTTCGCCTTTCACTGCATAGGATCCATTAAACTGGTTAGTTAATAACAAGGAGTCAATAAAAACTTGAATGTGTTGGATACCCATATCTTTAGCGAGTTGTAATCCTGCAATTAAAGCTTCGTATTCGGCTTCATTATTAGTAGCCTTGAATTCACAATGGATAGATAGAGGGATAATGTCCCCCTGTGGCGATTTCAGTAGCGCACCCAATCCTGTTCCTCTGACATTATATGCTCCATCTGTATACAAGACCCAGCTGCCTGAAGCTTCTTCGAGCTGCTTGACTTCTAGTTCAACTTCTGGCAGTATATCGCTGCTGAAATCAGCCACAAAATCTGCTAGGGCCTGTGACTTAATCGCTGTTCTTGGCTCGTATATGATGTCATAGGCACTTAATTTAACTGCCCATTTTGCCATTCTTCCAGACATTTCTGGCTTTCTTAAGACACACTTAATAGGATAGTTAGTTTTCACATAAATAACATGAGTTTCAAAGTAGTGTCTTAACTTTTGAGAAGCCATGACAAGGGCTAAAATCAATTTTTCTAAATAAGAATACCTGGTCTCAGCATCTAGCAACGTTTTGTTTACATAGTATACCGGATGCTGTTGTCCCTCATGATCTTTCACAAGCACCGCACTTATCGAGCTGCCTGAAACTGCCATATAGAGAGATAGTGGTTCGCCCTTGACTGGTTGCATTAGAAGTGGAGCAGATGATAAATATTCTTTTAAGGAGCTCAGAGCTGCTTCATGCTTTTCGTCCCATTCGAACTTTTTGTTTTTCTTCAATATGTCATAGAACTCTTTGCTCTTTTCAGATGATCTTGATATAAATCTGTTGAGTGCTGCTACTCTGCCAGTTAGTCTTTGAACTTCTTTGACATTCGTTGGAGACTTTAAGTTTATGATTGCTTGGATCTGTTCGGGGCTGGCCTCAATTCCTCTTTCAGTAACCATGAAGCCTAAGAACTTGCCGGCTCTTACTCCGAAATGGCACTTCGAAGGATTCAATTTCATGTTGAACTGGTCCAAGATATCAAAAGCAGCTTCAAGATCTCTAGGATGGTCCTTTGCTTTTTTCGATTTCACCACCATATCATCTATGTATACTTCCATGGTGTCCCCCAGTTTGTCTTTAAACATCATGTTGACTAGCCTTTGGTATGTGGCACCTGCATTTCGTAAACCAAAAGGCATTGCAATATAACAATAAATACCTGTGGGAGTCATGAAGGCCGTGTCTTCCTGATCTGATGGTTCCATTTGAATTTGTTGAAAGCCCGAAGATGCGTCCATAAAAGTTAGCATCTCATGCCCAGCAGTCGCGTCCACCATAGAATCAATGTGTGGTAGAGGGAATGGGTCTTTTGGACAAGCCTTGTTTAGGTCTGTGTAATCTACGCATACCCTCCACTTACCATTTTTCTTCTGGACTACCACCACATTAGCCAGCCATCGAGGATATTTAACTTCCCTAATCATTTTTGACTTGAGCAGCCTGTCAACTTCTTCTTGGATTATGATGTTTCTCTCAGGAGCGAACTTCCTTCTTTTCTGATGTATTGGCCTGAAAGAATCATCTATACCAAGTTTATGAGTAATAATATCTTTAGATATACCTGTCATGTCTTCATGTTTCCATGCAAATGTTGTGACTCGGGACTTCAAGAGGCTCACGAGCTGCTCCTCAGTAACCTCAGGAATATTAGTTCCTACCAGCACTTTGACTTCAGGATTGAGTTGAACTTCCTTGATTTCCAACTCCTTTGTCATCTGAATTCTTCGTGCTGGTTTCTTTAATTGCTATGCTGGCCTGGACTTGATGGTGTTCTTCATAGCAGAAGTGTAGCAGTCTTTGGCTTCTTGTTGATCACTTAATATCCTTACAACTCCCCAAGGTGTGGGAAGCTTCACACATTGATGATAGGTAGACGGAACTGCTTTCATGTCATGGATCCATGGCCTTCCCAAGATTACGTTGCAACAAGGCAGGGAATCAATAACGCAGAATTTCTGCATGGAATTGACTCCTTCTACGTAAACAGGAAGTCTGATGTCTCCAACCGTATGCTTGGTTTCTCCGCTAAATCCTACTAGTACTGAGGATCTTGGAATTATCTCTTCTTCGGGAATGCTCATCTTCTTAAGCACGTCCAATTGAATAATGTTGACTGAACTGCCATTGTCTATCAGGATCCTGCGAACATAATGGTTAGCAATACATAATGTAATTACCAGACTGTCGTGGTGAGGATCCTGGATGTCCAGCTTATCAGTTTCGTCAAAAGAGATGACTTTGTCTTCAGTCAATATCGCGTTCTTCTTTGGCCGACTGCCTTGATCCATCTTGGCCTCCTTTGCATGTCTTTTTGCTGATGAGAAGGAGGCTCCACATATGTCAGATCCTCCTGAGATGAAGTTGATCAGTTTTGCATCTGCCGGTGGCGACTGAGCTCTTTTGGGCAGCTCAGCAGTTTCTTGAGTTTTACTTCTCTTCCTGCCAAACAATTCTTTGAGGTGCCCTTTGGTGAGCAGGTAACTGATTTCTTTCCGAAGTGCTATGCAGTCATCCGTTAAGTGCCCAAAGTCTTCGTGGTAGGCACACCATTTAGACTTATCTTTCCATGATCCTTGTTTATCCGATTTTCTTGGCCATCTGGCTTTATCACCTAGATCCTGCAAAGCACATAACACACCACTTGTGTCAACTGAAAAACAGTAATCAGATACCTTTGGGAAGTCTTCCTCGTCGTCTTCATCTTCAATTGCATTGACCCTGGAATTATCATTCCTGTAATAGGGTTTAGTTCGTTGTTGCTTTGCGGGAGAATCCGTTTTCCTTCCTAGTGATTTATCACCTCTTTTCTGGACCTTTTTGTCATCTTCCAATCTGATGAATCTTAATGCCCTTGTTCTAACTTCATCAAGGTTCCTGCAAGGAGTCATAACCAAATCATCATAAAAGCGGGAATCTCCTCTGATACCCATTTTGAATGCTTCCACGACTGCAGCCATATTCAGGTTGGGGATATCTAGAGCTTCTCGACCGAATCTGGCCACATAATCCCCCAGGGATTCATTAGGCTTCTGAACTATTCTGTACAAATCGCCAGTGAGCTTCTCAAAGCTCCTGCATCCTGGGATTGTGCCTGCAGAGACAGTAGGATAGGAAAATAAGGATCCTTGAGGATCCTGAGCAGCTCGGAAGCGGCTCCGATATTGTTGGAATGGCTGAGAGGAAGATCCCTGTAGCATCTGAGTAGTAGGTGCTGCTGACTGCTGACTCCAAGGCTCATGAAGGTTTGTCGTCGCAAACCGCTGTGGTTGAGATATAGGTTGTTGTGTCGAGACTGGTGGCACTCGATGGCTTAAAAACCCGGCTGGTTGCTGACTCGAGCATCTCGGCGGCTGCTGACTTCCATATCCATTGTAGTAAGATTCTGGGGGCTGCTCGGAGTAGAACCCAGAGTATTCCAGATCTATCACCTTGGAAGCCTTCTGATGCTGAGAGCCTGAGAATCCTGCAGTAGTAGTTGTTGCAATACCTGAATTTGGAGCAGTAGAGGGATTTGCTTTCTGTTTCGGCTGCTCCGATATTTCCGGAGAGTCGAACCCGAATGATTTTGGCATCAAAGGGCTAATTTCCTCTACCGGTTTCTTTGATTTTTTCAATTCCATGATCTCCTTCATCATTTTCTCGTTGGTTTTGGTTTGTTCATCCGCATGGGCCTTCATCTGCCTGATCAAAACATAGAGATCGCTGTTAGAAATAGCAGAGTTAGTGGACGTACCTTGAGGGCCAGTAAAAGTGGGGTATTCCGCTTTTTTAGCATCAGTATCAGCCACTTTCTTCGTCATTGGGGCGAGACCAGTGCTCACAGCAGGCTTAGAGGATGAAATGGATTTTGAGGTAAATTTTGGTTGAGTCGACATTTTCAAGAACCGGTTACGGGAAGAAGATCAAGGCTCTTGATCGAATTCAAACACCGTTTGCCCCACGGTGGGCGCCAAATTGTTTTGGTCAAAAACTGCCTAAGCAATTAGTTGATCAAACTTTGTACGTGAGGTAGCGTGTTTGATGTAAATAAAGATGAAAATGTAAGTTTGGAGATTGACACGAGGATGTAACGAGGGAAAATCCAGGAATCCTTGAGTATCCTCAAGGAGCCTAGCAAAAAACCTCGGGGGCCGGTTCAAAGTACCTGCCTCCTAAAACTTTTATATAATAAATGTGTTGATTACAAATGAAATGAGCTCGTATTCTAAGTGTTACAGAGAATTGTGATTGCCGAAAAAAGGTGTGTGTGTGTAAGCCTAGAGCTCGGTTTAAATACGAATTACATTGCAACAAACTATCCTAAAAAATAGCAACTAAGTCCACGTTCTCCAACTAGCCGTTTGAAGTCCAACTGATCCACGATTATGTTATTTGACCGAGTCTTTAGGACACGTGAATAATACTTGAGTCAACCTGCGAATAACAAACAATGGAGAAGCAACCGTTAGTTAATAAACATTGTTCAGGATCCTTACCGTGAAGTGCCTACGAGCTGATGTGAGCTGCTTGGTGTCTCCTGAATTCTAGTACCAACAGTAAGGTAGGCTCGGCAAATCAGAAAGTATTCAAATGTGATATACACTAAATCTGATGCTTGACCTAGTGGACAACATCTTGATACATATCTCATGATATATCAAGAAAAAGATATGTGGAAAATAAAATGAGAAGTCACTGTGTACACATGTGTTTATTTTGCAAAGATTTAAACTTGTTTGATTATCTTTATTTTGTCAAACGATCGGACTTTCTTTGCGTGCTCACAAGACCGACCTGATTGTTGTTCGTTTAACATTCTGCTTTATTTTCTTTGGTGTTTCGTATAACCCTTAGGACTTTCTCTGCGTGTCCACAAGACCGACCTGATTGTTGTTGAGTTATACAATTTCAACTTGTTTTATTTTTCTTATTTCGTTAAATCCGAGGCCTTATATGCATATCGAAAGATTGACCTTAAGGTAGACGATTTAACGTTCTAATTTCTTTTTGCATGGAACACAGTTGACAATATCATGGATACAATCATTATGTGATTAAATCACAAATGAAATCACAAAAATTGTGATAAGCAAAAGCATATCTGAGTATGTCTGATAGAGTGGGTACACTGGTCAATGCAAATATAATCAATACCTTAACATATCTAGATGTTATGAGTATGATTCTGCCTGTGTTTAAAGTTAGACAAATTATGTCTGCAATCGACATGGCTTATGTGCTACAGTAATCGAAATTGAAGTGTAGTTCAGCATGTTATGTTCAATATGATCCCAAGTCGTGATGTTTCTCACAAAAGACAAAAATAGTGTCTGCTTCTGTGTGGAATTTACATTTCATATCAGAAAATACCAAAAAGATTTTAGGTGTGTTTTGACATAAAGTTTCTTAGAGCCAAATTTTTTTTATTTCTTATTTGTTTTTGATTGATCAACACGGAATACGAAATCAATTTTTAAAATCAAAATATCTTGGAGTCTCAAAAAGACGTTTTTGCGCCAAGATTATTTATGTTGGCAGGTTTCTAAGTGTAAAGAGAATTTCACAACTTCAAGTCTTCTGAAGGTTGTTGATAAAGAGATTACACACGTTGCAATTTCAAGTATTCAAGATTGAGCTCATCGTCAAGATCGAGGAAGAGTTTGATTGAGGATACAAGATACAAGTTTTAAATGGAAGATGATACTACACATGCCGAGGGGGAGTTTGTTGATACATGGTTCCTGATCGTCATGTGAAGTATCGATTTCAAGGAAAAGATACACAAGTTTGCTAAGGTCCGAACTCCTGGCGAACTCCAGGTTCGGACAAGTCCGAACTTGTCTGAACTGGAGGTTCGGCCAGTCGGGTTTCAGCATGTATAAGTAGGATGTCTTGTATTCTGTTTAGGTACTTCTAGGGAAATCTTCTATGTGTTTTCTGTGTAAACTCTCAGTGGTCTAATACAAGTTTCATTGTATTTACATCTTGTTTCATACTTGTGTTACATTGATTTCATTACGATTAAGTTAGGGGTGAGCAAAAAACCAAAAAAACCGAATCGGAAACGAAAAAACCGACGAAACCGAAACGAAAAAATCCGAACCGAAAGAAAAACAAAAAAAACCAAACCGAAAGTAACAGTTCGGTTTCGGTTTCATGTAAAATAAAAACCGAACCAAACCGAAAAGCCGAACCGATAAAAAAACCGAACCGAACCGAGAGCCTATGTGTAAATTAGTATTTTAGGAAGGTCATTATAAACTTTAAACCGTAGTTTTATTCTAAACTAGTTTCATTTTTCAAGAACACCAAACGTCCAAACGAAGTCACGACACTAATGACGATATTAGTTAGCATCGTCCTTTCATCTGAAGTCGCGACACTATTTGTTGAATTTAAAACCACTTTATTTTGTATGGTTACACGTGTCATGTGCGACTTTTGTTTTTGAATTTATGTTACGACTGTTGTTGCTTGTTACTATTATGTAATTATCTTTTTAAGCTAGACATTTAAAGTTTAAAAGTATATTAACCACATACTATATAAAAAAAACCGAAACCAAACCGAAATCGAACCGAAACAGAAAAAAACCGAAAAAACCGAACCGAAAAAAACCGAAACCGAATGGTTTTTTTTTTCTAGGAACCGAAAAAAACCGAACCGAACCGAACCATGCTCACCCCTAGATTAAGTAGACGATCCACCACTCACGCATTTTCAAGTGGTATCAAAGCTCTTGGTTTGTTCTACTGGTCGGAAACCTCTGCTTTTCGGAGTTTTGAGTCAAATTTTCACGTTTTTCGAAAATGAGTATCATTTTGGAGTTCGTTTGATCTTCTCGAGTGTGCTTTTCCTCAAAAATCCTCTCCTAGATTGTTTTCTATCGAGTTTGCTTGATTTCCTGTCGAAAATCTCATCCAAAATCACAGAAATTCGAGAAAATGGTGTCGAGTGAATTAGGTCTCGTTTGAGGTTCGAACAAGTTTGAAATAACCGCTCCGAACTCAAAGTTTGGATGGCGTTCGGCCATTGTACTAGTTCGGTCAACGTTCCATTCATTTTCGGACTAAGTTCGGAGACAATTCGGCCATTGTTTTGTTCGGTCAGAGTTCAGACTATATTCAGTCAACGTTCAGACAAGTTCGGGCAACTAAGGTTCGGAGGTAGATCGGAAGAATTTCGGACTAAGTTCGGAGTGAACGGTAACCTGATTTTCATAATGTCCAATTTTCAAGCGTTCGCGGCTATTCAAAATTCGGTTCAAGCACCGATGCAAACAATGATGAATTATGATAATAACATAGGAACAAGTCAAAATGTTCCCAAATTGCTTAAATTGGAAGATTATCATAGTTAGGTTAAAAGATTCGAAGCGTACGTTGACACAAATGACATTGATAAGTGGTTGGCGTTTACTGAGCAATATGTCTATCCTAAGGATGAAACAAGTGAACCCATTCTGCAAAGAAAAATGTCATCTGAACAAAAGAAAGCTTATCAAGCTGAGAAGAAAGCTTATGGTAGTTTAACGATGGCTTTGCCCAGAGAGTTACTATATCAATTTTCCGGTAACTACACATCAAAAAGTTTGTGGGATGCATTGGAAAAGAGATGTGAAGGCAATGATCAATATAAGAAGAGTCGTCAGAAAGTTTTAAAGAAGGAATTTGATAGTTTCAAGCATTATCAAAACGAATCAATTCCAAATCTGATTGCAAGATTCGCTCACTTGATGAGTGAAATGCGTTTGGTAAGTCTTACAAATAAGAAGCTGATATGAAAGAAAAGAATCTAGAGGCTTTGCGAGATAAGTGGGAGAATTATGTTATGATGATTACACATGATAAAGAATATCCGAGATTATCTTTCAATGATTTAATTCAAAGAGTTCAAGCCAGATATATGGAGTTGATATTGAATAAATCACTTCCTGCACAAATTTAGAATCCTGCTGTATATTTTGGTGATAATGATTCAACCATGAATGCCGGGAAATCTAATATTATTAGTTCTGCACCTCCCACAGCATTCATTGTAGGTAAATCTGAAACTCCTAGTTATTCTGTTGGTTGCAATGTTTCTGTTCCGAGTTCTTCAACTCAAAATGCATTATCTGCTCAAACCATGGATGATTATAATGCTTTAATGTCTGCGTTGGTATTTTCATATTTCGGAGTTATTACTGGTGCTGTTAATAATACTGAGCTGGCAAATGAAGATTACGATCAGATTGATCATGATCATTTGGAAGAGATGGATTTAAACTGCCAATATGCTATGCTGGTTCGAAGAACGAAGAAATATTTCAATAGAACTGGCAAGAAAAGGTTGAATCAGGATGGTAAAATTGGATTGGACAAATCTAAGGTTAAGTTTATAAGTGTTCCGTAAATGGTCACTATGCAAGAGAATGTCCAAGTTCCATTGCAAATAAGTTGAAGTCTCGTCAACATGCTCATATGCTTTTTCATTCACCAAGTGAAAATTCAAAGATTGAAGAAAAAGCTGTTTCTTTTGATGAGGGATTAAATGAGGTGTATTGGCATCCAAATGAATTTGCCTGGAATGCAGATTCTGAAGCTAAAAGGAAAATTGCTCCATTTACAATTGCTTTGACTGCTCATCATGATGATGATGATAGCATTCTGACTGATTCTGATTCCAATTCGATAATATCAATGATTAAAGAAGTTAAAGTCGAAGAATCAAGATGTGTTGAATGTTTAAAGCTAAGTAACAAAATTGTAATTTTTGAGGAAAGATCCAAATTGTCAACTGAAGAGATTGTTGATCTAAAGAAAGAATTGGATAATTTTCAAAAGAACTATTATGAATTGGTTCATGTGCATGAAGATGTTTTGAAAGAAAAGACTCAATTGGCTGAAGAATGTGAGAAAGCTAAAACTGAAGCATTAGATGCAACTCAAGATTTTGAGAATCTATTTGAGAAAAGTTATCCAATTCAACAAAAGTATGAAAAGGCTAATGCTCTTATTGTTGAAACTGCTGCCACTATTAAGAAGCTTCAAAATAAAATTTCTATGCTTCAAGATGAAAATGTTCTTTATCGTAACAAGAATGAAGTATTAACTAAAGATGTTGAGATTTATAAGAAGAAGAGAGAAAGTGTGTTTGAAGAGTTGTTTGCTGAATGTGAGATCAGAAAATTACAAGCTTATGAATATGATGATCTCAATTTAAAGTTCATCAAGTCACAAAAAGAAGTGCTTGAGGCTCAGCAGAAAATTAATGAATTACAGTTGGAAATTTTGGAGTTAAAACGACAAGTAAAGAACTGCAATTTGTCACCGACATTGCTGAATTTTCTTTACAAGCAGGATAAGAGTGAGGAGAATTCTAAGAAAGATGATATCCACATGGTTCCTCAACCAGTGGAATTGATTGAGGTAACATTTTCTCCGCTTGATCCTATGAGTGAATTGCATGATTATTCGAAATTTGCCACTCCATCCCAGAAGAAGAACTCAAAGTCTAAGAAGAAAGAAAAGCCTTTGGGTGATGCTCCAAAATTTACTTCAAAGTCTGTTTTTTTGGAGAATGAAAAGGTGTTTGATAAGGTGGCTTCAAGTTCTTCATCTGGAACCGAAGAAGAAAAAGTTTTGATTGAGAAGAATAAGTTGAAAGATATCAAAGCCAAATTCACTAGTGAAGCTAAGACGAGAGAAGCTTCTGGTTCTTCAAATTCATCAAAGTCTTCAGGTTTAAAGCACAAAGGCTTGGGATATGTGATGAAGGATGCACCCATTCAAACAAAGAAGCCAGCAAATGCAAAGCAGAATTTAAAGGTTAAAGTTCCAAAGAAATCGCCTCCTATGAAAGAACAATCTTATTATTCTGGAAGGTCATCATCTTCAAGGAGTCCATCTCCTAGGTATGATTCTTTTGATGGTTTCATTGATACTTTTGATTCTGAACATTCGTCTGGTTTTTCAAATTCAAAGTATTTTTCAAATATTTTCCGAGAACGACTTTGTTATGCATGTCGTCAACCAGGAAATCTTGCTGCCTAGTGTCCAACGACTACATATATCCACAATACTGCAAAATATGTGGATAACAAAGGTCGAATTTTTGATGAACCATGGTCTCCAAAGATTAAATCAACTCGTAAGTCGTCATGGTCTAAACCAAGTACGCCGGTTGAATCTGATTCTGGTTCTGATCAAAAATTGAAAAATTTTTAAATATGGAAACCAAAAGTTGTTTCCAAGGCCAATATCGACTATGTGGAAGACACCGGGCGACCCGACACCGTTGAATCGGGTCGATCCCAAAGCAACTAATGTTTTATTTGGTGTCACATAGGTATTTTAGGAAGACCTGTCGGTGATTGAGAAATTGTTGATTGTGATATATGTGTGCTAACTTAATCTGAATTTCAAAATCAATCTGATTTTCAAAAATGCTTATCTGAACGTATTCGTGTTGGTTGATCAATTTTTTATTTGTTTTTCACTTCATCTCATCTTGAAGGGGAGTTTGTTTTTGCAAAAATACAAAAATATTGTGTTGTTTTTCAAAATGTTAAAAATGAAAATCTATAAATAGAGTTGTCATTTTTCGGGGGAGAAACATATTGTGTTGTTTTTCAAAAATGTTAAAAATGAAAAACATTGAAAAATGAGAAATTGTATCCGACATGAATGGGATATAATGGTACATTGGCTTACATCGTTTGACTCTTGGATAAAATAGAAGAAAAAGCCATAAGACCATTTGATCGAAGTGTAAGGTAGGCTCGGCAAATCAGAAAGTATTCAAATGTGATATACACTAAATCTGATGCTTAATCTAGTGGACAACATCTTGATGCATATCTCATGATATATCAAGAAAGAGATATGTGGAAAATAAAATGAGAAGTCACTGTGTACACATGTGTTCATTTTGCAAAGATTTAAACTTATTTGATTTTCTTTATTTTGTCAAACGATCAGACTTTCTTTGCATGCTCACAAGGCCGACCTGATTGTTGTTCGTTTGAAATTCTGCTTTATTTTCTTTGGTGTTTCGTATAACTCTTCGGACTTTCTCTGCGGTGTCCACAAGACCGACCTGATTGTTGTTGAGTTATACAATTTCAACTTGTTTTATTTTTCTTATTTTGTTAAATTCGAGGCCTTATCTGCGTATCGAAAGATCGACCTTAAGGTAGACGATTCTAATTTCTTTTTGCATGGAACACAGGTGACTATATCATGGATACAATCATTATGTGATAAAATCACAAATGAAATCACAAAATTGTGATAAGCAAAAGCATATCTGAGTATGTCTGATAGAGTGGGGTACACTGGTCAATGCAAATATAATCAATACCTTAACATATCCATATGTTATGAGTATGATTCTGCCTGAGTTTGAAGTTGGACAAATTATATCTGCAATCGACATGGCTTATGTGCTACAATAATCAAAATTTAAGTGTAGTTCAGCATGTTATGTTCAATATGATCCCAAGTCGTGATCTTTCTCACAAAAGACAAAAATAGTGTCTGATTCTGTGTGGTATTTACATTTCATATCAGAAAATACCACAAAGATTTTAGGTGTGTTTTGACATAAAGTTTCTTAAAGCCAAAAAGATTTTATTTCTTATTTGTTTTCGATTGATCAACACGGAATACGAAATCAATTTTTAAAATCAAAATATCTTGGAGTCTCAAAGAGACGTTTTTTGCGCCAAGATTATTTATATTGGCAGGTTTCTAAGTGGAAAGCTACTTTCACAACTTCAAGTCTTCTGAAGGTTGTTGATAAAGAGATTACACATGTTGCAATTTCAAGTATTCAAGATAGAGCTCATCGTCAAGATCGAGGAAGAGTTTGATTGAGGATACAAGATACAAGTTTTAAATGGAAGATGATACTGCACATGCCGAGCGGGAGTTTGTTGATACATGGTTCCTGATCATCATGTGAAGTATCGAGTTCAAGGCAAACATACACAAGTTTGCTAAGGTCCGAACTCCTGGCGAACTCCAGGTTCGGACAAGACTGAACTTGTCCGAACCGGAGGTTCGGCCAGTCGGGTTTTAGCATGTATAAATAGGATGTCTTGTATTATGTTTAGGTACTTCTAGAGAAATCTTCTATGTGTTTTCTGTGTAAACTCTCAGTGGTCTAATACAAGTTTCATTGTATTTACATCTCGTTTCATACTTGTTTTACATTGATTTCATTTCGATTAAGTAGACGATCCACCGCTCACGCATTTTCAATGATCACAATAAGTAGTATCTATACAGGTTGTTCCCGATCTTTAAGAAACTGAATTAGAAGAATAAAACATAAAAATGAATCTGGTGGTCCTAATAAATAATTAATATGAGTTTAAAGATAATTGATAAAAAAAATGTATATGAAACACATAAATAAGATCCTTAGGTGAATGGTGATGAAAAGGAATAATCTAAAGAAAATTTTGAATATTAAACCTCTAATTAGGGAAGGGGTAATAACAACTAAAACAAAAAAGCAAGCAGCAAAATTAATTAAGTAAAAATATAATTAAGAGTTTTGTGCACATGCCTGTTTTGGTTCTCCTTTTTGCTTTCACTTGGAAGATTAAATAGAATAATGTTGAATGAATCAACAACAATCAACATAAAAGTAGTCCCTTAATCTTCAAGCATAGACACGAAAGTAGATTTATATTCATAGGCAAGAAATATCCATGAAAAGTGTTTTTTGGCTATAAAAACTAAGGTTTATGAATATTATCTTAATTCTAAAGCAAGTATGTTCAATTAAGATGTTAAAAACTGATTGTAGAATTCAAAACTTGCCCTGCATATAAGGATAACACATCAAATTTCCCTAACTTTCTTTCAGTACTATCACAAAAGACAGAGTCACTCATCAATTTCTGCACAAATTTAAAACTTCACACAGCATAAACAACGAATAGGTGATGATAAACCAACAATTTATATACCGATTCAAGAAATTACTCACCGAGGTATTTTGCTAAACAGTTAGCAGATGCCGGTGGGTAATAAGAACTAACAAAAATGAAAGTTAATCCTCAATCAGCATCAACAAAATCTCTTTGGAGAGGAGTCAGATTGTAGTAAACAAACTCAACTAACTATCTGCAAATTTTACTCAGGTTTTGGCAAAAAATATGAAATAGAGAATAGCAATGGTTGTACTATATGAACAATCAACTATTATCATATAGTAAATGAAAAAACAAACCTACAAGGGAAGACCTAAAAGCACATCTCTGTATTCAACAAAAAATCCACAGTATTTAGTTTCATATCTGTTGCAAGTCTATAACAAAACTAAATTATATATTTCTCGGTGTTCACCTTTTTCTTACTTAACTAATAGCAGTATACTCTCGTTGTATAATGTCTCTTACAAAACTGTTATCTTTTATTGTTTATCTATGAAAGTCTCAATATCAGAAATATCACAAAAAATAATTATCAAATTATTGGAACACATAAAAAGTATGCCAAACAATATTGCATCTAATAGTTTGTTGACCACTAAACCATAATTGTCGCCAATCTCCTAGAACCCCTTTTCTTCTTCAACCTTTACAATTTCTTCCCTGACAGTTTATATGTGTGACATCAGGGATTGTCAAATTCATTGGATTA